>VWZV01016195.1:35267-165383 GCA_013397155.1 Irena cyanogastra | reverse complement strand
TTTTTTTTTTTGGAGAGCATTTGCCAGGGCTTGCATGGGAGCTGTATAACACATAGAGGTGGTATGAATGTCTCTCAGGGTTTCAGCTCAGCCTATAGCAAATTGCTGAACTGATCTGAGAATTAAAAATTACATGGGAGATTAATCGTTGTCCTCTCCTGGAAAGCATCAAAACCAATACAGAGCTACTTCAGAGCTCTTGTTATAGTACAGACATATGTGACTAAGAATTCAGTTGGTCCTTACACAAAAAGTATTGCTCCAGCTCCTGATTTTGTCAGTGGTGAATTCCTATTGACATTTTGGTAAAGAATCTTGACCTAATAAAGGTTTTCTGCATTGTTTTATCTCAAATTGTCACTGTGTTTTCCATTCTACATCAGTCTTCAATGATCTGGTACATTCTTTGGCAGTGCAGGGCAGACACCCCGATGTTAGAAAAGGACTTCAAATTGATATTTAAAGGCTTGTCCTAGAATGCAGAGATAAACTTCAATCTGGATGTTATAAATTATTTTATGCAGAATATGCACAAAAATTCCCATAGATTACAGGAAAATGCCATTTTGAACCTTGATGTTCTGGACACCAGATCTGTGTCTCAAGACCTGGAAATCCCATTGAATCCCACTGAGAGACTGAGTTTTTTTTAAATAGCAAATGGAATTTCATCTACCAGGTTTTAAAGAAGTAAGAGGTACTCTTTTACCCAGGAATATAAACCTAAAGTTGATGTCTCTTTCTGGCTTGCTGAGTTTAAGTTGCAGTGTTTTTCTTGTTCATGGATATTAACTGCAGCCAGAAATGGGGAATATGACAAATATCACTGTACAAAGCTTCCGAGTAGAGTGCATACAGAGGATAATATGGCCATACAAACTGAGTTCATTGCAACCAATGTTATTACTCTGAGTGTCAAAGCAACAAATAGTGGCTGGTATCTTCTATAGCAATGCCAATATCTTTGACACAAGTTGAATGGAAAGTTGTACTGCTTTTCTAGTTCCTTGATGAATGACAAAGGCAAAAATGATGCCTTGCCAAGATGACTTGGACATGTTATTTACTATATATTTCTAGGGCAAAATAATAATAAATAAGAAATATTTGTCCTGGACAAGAAAGATTTGCAGGCTGTTTCCTTGCCAACAAATGATATCTTTTGCAAAGCAATGCGACTGTGAAAAAATGCTCATATTATTTGTAAAAATATTCCCAAAGCAAGAAAAGAGGCTGACTTGGATAAAGCAAGCAGCTCTTTCATATGATATCCAGAGGTACTAACTGTGGTGGAAGTAGAATTTTGTCTTTTAGCGTCGAAAATAAAGCAGAGCTCTCTAATTGCTACAAATGTCACAACTGTTACTAAAATGCATTTCAATTAGTCTGTTAGTGTATCAGGGCCTTAGTCATTGATCAGGACCTCAGTATGTTAAGTTGATAAAAGAAAAAAGATCAAACAACTTCGTTATGACTGGCTCAGAGTGTCAGGCAGGAGAAAAGAGATGAGTATACAGAGATAGGTCAGCATATGCAAGCAGTGCAACTGTTTATTGTCATAGAATCACGGAATCTTTGGGTTGGAAGGGACCTTAAAGGTCATCTAGTTCCACCCCCCTTCCATGGACTGGGACACCTTCCACTAGACCAGTGGATCATGGCTGCACCCAACCTGGTGTTGAACTCTCAGCTGAGTTAAAAATTATCATCTGGAAGGAGTCTGAAGGCATTAGCATTAAATCGTTGGAAAGATACGGATGAAAGTTGGAGAGGAAAATGGTAAAGACATGAGAGGCAAATGAAAGAGGCTGGCATCATCAGCCAGTATGTGACAAGAGATAGTGCTGCTAAAGAAATTTTGCCACTAGGCTCATATCTCCACTAGACAGGTTTTTTGACATAGACCAGTTGTGATATTTGGTAGTTTGAACTAAGTGCCTCAAAATGGGGATCCCAAACAAAGAAATCTCTGGGCAATTATACTCTTACAATTTTGCCGACTGACACTGCTGATATTGATGACTGATGGGGGAGGAGGCAAAAGATGCTTTGTGTATTCTTTTGCACTTATGGCGTGCAGAAGTAATCTGCAAAACTCACATATCACTGTCATATATTCACATAAGTGGATGTAAAGAACAGGGTGTAAAAGATAGAAAAAATTGCCCCAGTTTGTAAGCTAGAGACCTATAAGAGAGGAGTAAATTCATCGTAACTATATTTGTTATTTATTATTGTTGTAATAGGTTTTTATCTGGAATAATTTTTATTCAAGTGTATTTAAATACTGATGCAAATTAATAATTTTACTGATATTTTGCTGTGTTTTCTTCTTTAAAGCCTTTGAGATCTGACTGAACTTTAGAAATGATATAGTTTTCCTGTATAACTATGTGCAATATAAATATACGAATATAGATGCTGCAAACTTTAAGTGAAGCTTTGCTGGAGAAGCAATGAGAATTATTTTTCAACCCAATTTACTTCTTACTGAAGACTAGTTAATATATATACAGAGCATGATACATGTTCTCGATTTTTTTATTAACTTAATTCCTCTTATTAAAGAGGAATTAATCTCTGATCTTGCATTTATACATTGTGCAGTATTATTCTCAAGAGTAACCCCACTTATTCTTATGAAAATGCTCTTTAACATAATAATGTGTGTGCATAAAACAGTTGAAGGACATACTCTGAAACAGTATATGCTAGATGGGGCTCTGGCAGCATTGTAAAAGAAAGGTTTTTCCTCTGAAGTGAGTATTCCTTATATCAGGATTACTTATTGGAGTACTCTTTATGATATAAGTAAAAAAATTAATCTACCACCAATGGTGGAGCTTATGGGTAGGTACTAAGAATCCAGCCTGAATCTTCATACATGTAGGTCAAGTTTTATGCTTGCTGCTTCTAATTGACAGAGTTGCTGTCTGACTAGTTGATCATGCTTTTCTTCATTGACAATTAAAAATTATTGTAATTGTAACTCAGGTCTTCTCCCTGTGATGAAACTCAAAAGGTTAAATCGTATCTTTGACGTGAGGGCTAAGCCAGGTCTTTGATCTGTAAACAGGGGCACTAAAACTGAAAGAGCCTCACCTGTTTGTAACCAGTAATTACTGTATATTAATCTGAAGTCATCTGAAATTATATTGCTCTATTAGCATATCAAAGGCTTTCAGAGCAGAATATTATTTGACTAGGAGTTAGCTATTTAAGATAAGCTTGCAGGATGCCAGCAAAATCATATTGCAAACATAAAAAAGCCAAAAGGAATTCTAATCAGTAGAATACATATTCAAACTCAAAAATATTTGTATATGAGATATATGAATACGGAGAATTGTATTAGGCTCCATTTCTCACAGTGTAAGTCAAAAGTAAGGAATGTTGGAGCTACATTTCAGTACTAGATGTTTTACTGGAAGTTAGCATGATCTGCTTTTTGTAACAAATTTCCAATTTTTTGTCAGTCTTTTCAAATTTCACTCCAGGTGATTACTATAACTTTATAAAGTCAAGAAGGATAGAAATTTCGCTATCCCAGTAAGCCCAGTAAGAGTGTGAATAAAAAACTTGTTAACAAGAGAGGGTGTATGGTTTAAACCACCTCTGGCTGCAGAGGGAACTGAATTTATGTTACCAGCTCCAGGGTGGACTGGACTGATGAGGATGACCTGGGTCAGTCATCTGTGCAAAAGAAATGCCATGGGTTTTTGTGGGGCAATGGAATGATGTGGGTCTTTGCCTGAGCCACAAGTCTGGGAGTGTTTTTGAGCACCAGGAAAATCTTTCCTTTCAGTGCTTCCTGTTGGGCTTTGTCAGTTCAGTGTGTAGGGGGCTGTGAAACGAAGCACTGAACTCTATCTGACTCCTGTATAAAAGGAACTTAGGCCCCCACTTGAGATTATGAATTCCATTTCCAGAGCTGACTGTGGCAATGCTGAGTGTTATGGTCCCTGACTGAGCCTCTTGGAAAATCTGGACCTAAACAGTGGCACTGTGAGTTATGAACACTAATCATACAGCTTCACAAAAATGAATGTTGCTGATGACTGAAAGCACAATGTCTACATCAATGCCTTGGATAGAAGAGGACAAACCTAAAGAAATGTTGAATAAAATCAGTTTGACATGGAGAAAAGTCTATTCCTTTCTGCAATGTATCTTGTCATCTTTTGAAAATAAATGACTCCTTATTATTGAACATTACAGAGGAGTAATAATGGACATATATAGTTCTCCAGGCGATGATGACCATATATTAGCTAAAACACAATTAGACCAGTCTATGCAAATGCATATTTTGGGCCAGTATCTTGACTGACTGAACTCTGATACTCTGGCTCATAGTTGCAAGGGTGCTATTAGCTCACTCACAGCTTTGCTTTGATCATGTGCAAAAGCATTCTGGTTTTGAGACTGTACTTTCACACCTTGAAGTGTATTTCAGAGACATGTCTCTGAAATGTTGTGTCAGCATTCTTCACCAAGTCACTGGGTTTTGAAAATTGAAAGAAGTTCTATGTCTGCTTTTAACCTTTATCAGAGAAACTTTTCTTGTCTAATTGCTCTTGCAGAGTGATCTACTTTTGTATGAATGTTCTCCCTCAACTTGTTCCCACATTTTGTCAGCTCAGTGTAGGTTTTTGTCATCATCATCATACTCTAATGCATCTTTGCTATATGGCTTTAAAGACTATAATCATCTACATCATCCCTACACACTATATTTTCTATATTAGGCTCAAATTGTATATCTATAGCCTTTCTTCTATAATCTAGTAGACTTTTTGTCCTCATACCTCTGTTTTTCCTGCTATTTAAAGAGCTGTAGGGAAGAATTTCTAGTAAAAATCACTGAAACAATCCCTTTGTCTTTAAGCTAAACCTTTCTTCCTGTTTAATTCTCTGCAGCCTCTGTCAAATACTATGGCTTCAAAAGACATTGTAAAATTTCCAAAATTTCTTCACAGAATCCCAGGATTGTTAAGGTTGGAAGTCACCTCTGCAGGTCATCAAGTCCAACTCACCTGCTGGGAGAGCAGGTGACACAGGAACATGTCCAGGTGGGTTTTGAATGTCTCCAGAGAGGAAGACTCCATGACCCCCCTGGGCAGCTTGTTCCAGTGCTCTGCCACCCTCAATATAAAGAAACTCTTCCACGTGTTGCTGTGGATCTTGTATTTTAGTTTGTGGCCATTGCTCCTTGTCCTGTTGCTGGGCATCATTACAAGCACCTTCCTGACACCCACTTTAGAGATATTTATGTGTATTGATGAGATCATCTCTGAGCTTTCTCTTCTCTAGACTAAACATCTCTCCTCATAAGGGAGCTGCTGCAGACCTCTCATTGACCTGCTCCAGTAGCTCCTTGACTTTCTTCAACTCTGGAGACCAGAATTGAACAAAATACTCCAGATGTGGCTTCCTAGGGTGGAGTAGAGGTACAGGATCACCTCTCTTGACCAGGATATTATAGGCCCTCCTGGCAGCAAGGGCACATTGCTGGCTCATGATCAACTTGTCATCCACAAAAGCTCCCCGTTCCTTCTCCGCAGAGATGTTTTCTTTTTAGGTCAGGCCCTGACCTGTACTGATATTCAGGGCCATTTCTCCCCAAGTACAGTACCAAGAATCTGCCTTTGTTATACTTTAAAAGGTTTCTCTCCACCCAACTCTTCAGCCTATCAAGGTCCTGCTGAATGGCAGCACAGCCTTCGGGCGTATCAGCCACTCCTCTCAGTTTTTATCGTCAGCTGAACATTATGTTACACTTCTTTTCTTCTCTTTTTTTTCTCTTACAGTTTGTCAAAAGATTATGTATACTTGGTTTTTGTTCAATGTTAATCTGAATTGGAATGTATTTCAAATTTCTCATTAGTTAAAAAATTCCTGGATCCTTCAGCTCTTCAGAAAAAACTGATTTTTTCATCACAAATTGCACAGCTTGAGCAACTGACAAGAATATCAACATGAAAGAATTTCAAGGTCTGAAAATGCTGGAACAGAGATACCAGGAAGGCAGAAAGAACTTTGTCCATCCCCTGTTTTGAGCTCAGGGGAAGGCTGTCTAAACCTAGACATGCCAAATGAAATTGTGTTCCAGGTTTTGCAAATAGGCATTTTTTTTCTTTAGGCTGTTAAATTCAAAAAGTCAGAAAGTTGTACTCCTTCTACTCCTTCATCAAAATGGCATTTACTAGTATTTTTCTTTTTTGTGGTTTTGGTTATCGTCAGACATTCTGATATCACTTGATATTCTGATATTCCAGAATGATAAATTTGATGATGAGTAACTATTGTGAATACTGGAGAAATAAACTATTAAAATTCACTGTTAGTATTATGAGATATCAGTAAAGATGTAGCCAATGCAAACTTATTAAAATGCAGCTCATACATGATTAACCAAATACTTTGAAACATTTGTCTACAAATTCAATGATAAGTCAGAGGGAAAGAAAAACCTCACAACAACATTCTTCATGATTAAGATACTTCCAGCGACAGGAAAAGAACCTGGATAGAAGTGGCACTGTATAACACATATCAGATAAGAGGTCTTGCTGAAGCTTGGCACTAATGCTTGAAAAATGAATTATCTGTAAAATGCAATGCTAGTGGAAACATCTTCTTTGTCTAATTACATTTGCAGCAAAATGCTATATGTAGGAAAACAGCATGAGGTGGGGTTATTTAATCTTATTTAAGTAAATATTATTGCATATTTTTCCTTTTATAAGATCTCTGATTTGCGTGTGTACATATTAATTAGCACATTAACTCCAAACTGGTTATCAGAAAGGAAATAGTGCTGTTATATTTAGCATCATTTACCATTCAGCTTTATATACAGAGAAGTTTTAAAATATGTATGTAATGAGCAAAATGATATAAACTCCTTCAGTTTTTTTCATCACTCATGACCTATAGCTTTTTAACACTACCAACACAATTAATATTGAATTTCTAGCATCAGTTTTAATGCTTGTCCAGACTTTATGCTAAAATTCTACTTAGTTGCTTGCAATTATGCTGATTTTTTACTAACCTGTGGCAGGGATTTCAGTAGGTGATTTGGGGTTAAGACTTGCAATTGTGTTAAGGCTGGTAGTGAACTCCATTAAATTTATAAAGATGTTTATAATCTTATAGTTTTAGTCATGGCTAAAAATATCAACAGACCTTTTTTTTTTTAAACCCAAAAGATCAATTTTATAAAGAGACTACTGAACATCAGCCATGTCTTATAGCTGTGTATTCAAAAGGAATCTTAATTTACTTAGCAGACAGTACCAGCAGACTGATACACTCACTAATTCACTCAAATACAGGTATTTTCATGGATTTAACTTTTTGAACAGTATTATTTCTGCTCTCTACCTTATTTTTATGTGATCTCAATGCATGCTAATTTAGTATTAAAAATTGGGGATGAACCAGGAGAGAGCGCATTTCAGAGCCTTAGAGCACATTCTCCATGCCCAGATACAGCTTCCAGAGGGTATAAATTTTATCTTACTTTTGAGAACATTTGTTATCAGGTGTTAGAAGTTGATGTCCTAACCCTGTAAATAAGGAAATCTGACTAAATCTGCTCACAGCTATTATGTTCTTCACCTTTCCATTCACTATCTTCTTGACCACCCTGGCAGTGGAGAGGTATTCTATAAAGATTTTCCTGTTTTTTCCACTCTTTCTAACTCAACTTTGTTCTTTCTTACCCATTTCTGTCAAGGAAGTCAGCTGTACCTCAGACCCTCACTCTTAGGGTAAGCAAAAGTGTCTTTATCTGCCTCTCTAAGAAACTTTGAGCTAGTGGCACTCTTCAGAAACGTTTCTGCAAATGGAAGATGTTCACATTGAAGCACTTTTGTTCATGGCAGCAGTTAATTTTTGCTTGTAAAATGAATTTAACCACCAGGAAGTGCCTTAGTTTGTGCAGAATGCTGAAGCAGTCAACGTATGATTCAGAGCTTGGCATCATTTGAGCTGATTTCCTCATAATAAGAATTCTTTTATTTGAAGTTCTTTTGATAAAGCTACAGTGGTACTGACAAAATATTATTTCTAAATCAGAGAGGCAATATTTGAAGGAATTAACTAGAAAAGCAAGTTGATACTGTTTTGTGAAGGCAAAGATGTGCTGATTAAAGTACCTGCAGGACCCAATCCCTGTATCTTTGGGCTTATCAGGCTTTTTTATGCACAAATATGCATGCAACTTCTTTAATTTCAGTCTGTAATCTATTTACTGGGAAAAAGTACTTCAAAAGCAATCTGCTTTGAAAATATTCTACTGTGAAAACAGCAATGAGAAAGTCCACTGTCAATAATTTACATACCAAACACATTCTGTTCCCAAGTAAACAAGTACTTGCTAGATTTCCATATGCAGACATTGCCAGAAATCCTAAAAAATATGGTTTTATACTACTAATCATCCCCATAGAACTTTTAGTTAGTTTTGAGGTTAGAATTGCTACATCCGACTTTGGGTCAATGTTTGCTACCTATCTATGTCCACATATTAGTCTTTAGCCAATGGAAGTACTTGCAGATCTGAATATCTATGTTAGCAAGGTGTGAAGTATCCTTCAGAAGTGCCTCAGCCTTGCCACTGACTTTTGGAGGTGCTTAGCTCATTGTCTTAGTCTTAATGCTGAACCTTAAGTAGCTGAAATAAAGTGAAATTTCATTCTTGGAAAATTTATGTTCTCTGAGCCCTTCATGTGAATATAAAGAGCATATTCCTGATGAATCAAAAGGTACCAGTTTTGGACAGGGAGCTGCAGAGGAGAATTCTCTAAAGGGAAAAAGGTTAATCATTATCCAGGCTTATTCAAACTGAGGCCTCACTGCACAGATAGCCTCTTGCTGTTCTCTCTTAGGCAGTGTTTCATCCATGAGAGTAAATTTAAATTTACTAAAAAAACCACTCAAGCTTTCTCTAGACTGCCAAATGTTAATTTTTAAAATATTGGACCATATTGGACAAAATATTGGTAAAAATACTTCAGATTTGTGGGTGCTAAGGAGGAAGTTCTATAAAATACAGAGCCATTATTAATTTAATTACGTGTATAATTGGCTGTCTAATTATATCAGTTCAAGAAAAATGAATGTAATCAAAAAACATCTGACAAAGCACACCAACTAATTTTATTTGTCCAAAGGCTGTATTTATGTCTCACAGATTTTATGGGACAATAGTTACTTTTTCTCCCCAAATGATATTTCTTCCTCTCTTTCCTATATTCAGTAATCAAACATATCTCTGTTTCAGAATGAAATCTCCGTTTATGACTGATGCTGTGTTCCTCGGGTGATATTTTTTAATTCATTAATTTAATTTCAATGCTTAATTAAACCCATGTGCACGTCTTTGGTGGGAAGTGCTGAGTAAGCAAGTCAGATGCATCTGTTTGCCATGGGTTAGGTCAGGATAGACTTAAGCACATGCATTAATTACTGTGCAATAACAAGGTCCATGTGAAGGATTTCTGAGTATTTGTTGTCTCTGTGACAGAGTAGTTATTAATATGTAGAACAATGCACCGCTGCAGAAACTGGTTACTTTTAGTTCCCCTTTCCTGCTTTGCTGGAGAGGTGGTTGTTGGCATTCAGCAGAAGCAACATGCTAAATTTGTTACCTCTGGCCTTGTGAGCTTGGTCCCAGGCATAACCGGAAATCCTCTGTGGTCAGGTGTCCGCAGCGGGGGACATGGTGGATGGGGTATATAAAGTGAAAGCATCTTCCACTCAATTTGATTTTTACTACTTGGCAAATGACCCTGAAGAGCTGCCTATTGATTGTTGTAATGTGTCAATTGGCAAGTATTCCTGTATCATTTTAGCTCTCATACCTATGCCATTTATGTGCTTGGGTTTGGGGTACTTTTACTTTTTTTTTTTCTGGTTCAATGGGGTTTTGGTTTTCTTTTCTTTTTGTTTGTTTGAAGTTGTTTGTTCATTAGGTTTTAATAATGGCTAACTGTCCTTTATTTAACAATATTTACATCCCTAAAATCACAATATTCTGAAAGTCAAACTGCAACAAGCCTACTTTTTGGTGTGCTACTGGATCAGTCGGCCATGATGCTTTTCAAAACTTAACTAGCTGTTTTCACATAGACTAACCAATAGTACATAAGCTTAAGCAGAGACAGGAGAAATAGAGATGGACATAATCATTTAGATTGGAAAGGATCTACAAGATCGTTAGGATGAATGCATTTGTCAGGCTGAGGACCTAGATACCTAAGGTCTGGGATTCAGCTCCCAGTACTAACCTATATTCCCTAGATAAAATTGGCCCAATCATTTACCCTCCTCATGGTTTTGCCTCTGACTTCTAAATATGCTGCTAAGAAACATTTACCAAACCCAAAGTTTTTTATTATCTATGTATCTTCAGATGAATCTATCACACTGTCGGGAACAATCACTTTTTGAGAGGAGAACGATCACACTGTAATTAATACATGATTACACATAGCAGGACCTGCCTTTCATGGACCCCTGCTGGCTGTGTCTGATCCCCTGGTTGTTCTGCACATCTTGTATGATGGCACTCAAGATAATCTGCTCCACGGCCTTCTCTAGTATTGAGGTCAGGCTGACAGGGCTACAGCTCTCCACATCCTCATTCCAACTCTTCTTGTAGATAGACTTGACAGCTTGTAGTCACCTGGGACCTCCATGGTTAGCCAAGGCATCTGGTAAATGATGGGAAGTGCCTCAGTGAGCACTTCTGTTGGCTCCCTCACTCCTCACCCTCACCCTTTGATTGGATCCCATCCAGTCTCAGAGGCTTGTGCAGGTTTAAGTGGCATAGTAGATCACTGGCCATATCCCCTTGGATTATGTGGGCTTTATTCTTTTCCTTGTCCCTGTCTTTCAACTTAGAGGACTGGGTACCTGGAGACAACTATTAAAGACTAAAGCAAATAAGGCATTTAGTATCTCAGCCTTCTCTTCATCCTTTGTCATTATGTTTCCATCTGCATGAAATGAAGGATAGAGATTCTCCTTTGCTCCCCTTTTGTTGCTAATGTATTTTTAGAGATGTTTTCTATAGTCTTTTATGACAGTAGACAGATAAAGTTCTAGTTAGCCTTTGGCGCTTCTGATTTTTTTACTTGAATGACCACACAAGAACCATCCTTGCAGTCTTCCTGATTTGCCTGCCCCTTCTTCCTTCAAAATTGTGCACAAATGAATCTTCACACAAATGAAATAAGGCCTCAGCTGCAGAGAGAGAAAGAGGTTTGCCAGAGGATGCTACTTCAGAATGGGTGTTTATCCATAGGAACAATAGCATTTCAGATACGGAGCCTTGGTTCAGAATGAGCAAAAATAACAAGCTGGGTTTGTACGCTTTTGCAAGAAATTCTATAAAAATCCATATAGTAAAGCTTGCTATAAATAATCTACCCCTGTTATCAATCAGCTTTCAGCATGACGAGTATGCTGCAAGTCTGCTCCACTGGCTCAATCAATGGCACATTGAGAATACACGTCTTGTTTGTGGCATCCAAGCCTGCATTCCATCATTTCAGCAGTTCGTATTGTCCTTGTTATGATAGTCTGATGATTTAATGATGCAGTGCACTAAGGGGAAAAGATGACTTTTAGTTGATAAAAACCTACAGAGACTTATTTCTATCTAGGAGATAGGAAATTATTTGCAAATTTGCTTTCCTATTTTATAAGTAAAGTATTTATTGTTTTTCTTATTCAAAACTTGCTATTAAAAGGGGCTGGGAGATGCTGTTTGTGAATGACAATATTCAATGCTGTCAATCACAGTTAAGGCCCAAATTTCTGAAATAACATTTGCCTGCAGGAATTTGCTCCCTGCCTTATCCTTTACTTCCTCTCTCCCTGCCATCTCATGTTTTTTCAGGTGGATATTTTTTTTCCATAAATCCCTATTTCACTTCATTTGGCATACAAACTTTAAAACTTCAAGGAAGACTTTAATATTTTTTGGAAGCTTGGTAAAGGTGGTGACACTGTAGGTTGCTTCTTGCTTCCATTATAACTATGGATGTTTCCTGCATATTCTTTCTTATGTCTGTGCTACTTTCTTATTTGTTTACTTCTAAGAGTGTCCCTGAATTGCTAGAGTGAATGATATCACATTAGATGTTAGGAGGAACCTTCACTGTGAGGGTGGTGAGGCACTGGCACAAATTGCCCAAAGAAGCTGTGGATGCCCCATCTCTGGCAGTGTTCAAAGCCAGTTTGGATGGGGCTCTGAGCAAACTGGTCTGGTAGAAGGTGTCCCTTCCCTCGGCAGGAGGGCACCAGAACTAGATGATCTTTAAAGTCTCTTACAACCCAAACCACTCCATCATTATATAATTATATTTTAATCTTTTATTGTGAGAATGCAGAATTTTTGTTTGCACCTTTAACCCTTTCTGATGGGTCTCCTACGTTCCATGATTAATGAGAAATTGCAGATATGCTATGTCGATGCAAAAAACAACCAGAAAGCAGCTATTTATCTCTGCTACTTCAGAATTTATTGCTTTGTTTCCTGTAATACATTCTCCAGCAGCAGAAAGAAAGAATCAAAAAAGCTTGATTTATTTAGAGATCCTGAAATTTACTCTATGCATACAGATTCTTGCATATTCCATGCCTGCTAGAATTGTTCCAGACAGACAGCTGTTTCCAACACTTACCAGAAAGGAGCTCTGGGTTTGAGGTCTGTCTAGCTGGGTTCTATCATGATAAAAAGATTTTATCTGGGTTATAACCTCTTCAACAGAAGCTCTAACATGATCTTGCCAATAGCCTTGTGACCTCCATTGATTCCTTCCTGTAAAATAAGATATATAGCTGTGTACCACCAACGTCTCACAAACATAGCCAAATACTTAAGCCAAAGCTCGCCTTTTGTGACCATACACACAAAAAATAGCAAAAAAACTCCAGGACAAAAGATGGTTGAATCCCCTTCCAATGCATTTTTAAGACAGAGATTTATTAGTCTTAACACAATATTCAAATCCAGTATCATCCCTGACACATAGAAGTAAAGAGCCTGTCTTTTCAAATTGTGAAAAAAATTGATTTTCTTTCTAAAGTCCATGGGGAAATTTTAAATTTTTCTTTCAGTTCAATATATCTCAAATGCTACTTTTTAGCACAGACTAAGACCTTTCAGAGCTGATAGCTGGTCTGTACTATGCATAATATCTGTCCAAGTTTGAATACTTCCATGTTAAAACCAGAAAAATACCCAGTGTAAGATACCACTGAAGGTGACAGTGAAAATGTCCTGTATGACCAGACAAGACCCCTTCAATTGCAACCATCTGGTCAAATGCAGCTCCAGAACATGGCTGTTTCTTTTCTTTCCTCCCACCTGTCACAGGTTAGTCTGCAGATATTGTTGGTAGAATACAGAAAAAATTGGGTTTCATGAAATCAATTGGTAACAGATAAATGTGGGGGAAAACCCTTTTTTTCAAAAATTATTTTCAACCTTATTGTTCAAAACCTTAAGCTAACTTCACATTTGTCATCATTATCACATGAATTTGCAGTGGTTTATGATACAGATTTGCATTTCAATATCCAGGTCAATTTATTGTAAGAATAAGGCATCTTTCTTGAGCCTGTTTCTGTGATGAATGATTGTCCTTGTTGACTAATGGGAGGGAGTGGGAGGCAGCTCTGGAAACCCATGATCACACTTACAGAGCAGTTATTGATAAGGAAACCTTTGCTGTCAGCTTCTGCTTTTGTGTACCTTTACCTTATAAATTGTTGACACCAACAAAGCTGTGATTTTACTCAACAGAAATATTAAACTAAACACTTCTGAGACATTGAGGGAGAAAAAAATAAATAAGAAATAATTTTGTGAAGGATATGAGGGTTACCATTTTCTGTGTTTTTCATTCTTGTAATTTTTTTCCTCTCCTCCCCCCCCCACCCCCTGCCCCCATCCCTTGCCCTCCCTGTTGGTGATATGGTACTGAGTTACCTTTGTTTAATCAACAGTGTGATGTGGGAACTCTCACCAGGCTGATTCTTCACATCTCAGACTGTCTGGAGCCTACTTCCATCAAACAGTGTCTTTGTACTTAACACCTTAATGGTCCTGAGGCGAGAGAGAAATAGCAGTTCTTTGAAAGGAGAATAATTACACCCAGACACACAAATGCATTTGGTGCCAGATTTTGTTACTTCAAATAAGCAAAATTAAAACAAATGTCTTCTCTTCTACAGTTACAGCACTTGTCTCTCTTCGGAAGGTTTAGGACAAATGGATTAGGAGACACCAATGACCTAATCCTGTGCCCTTTAAATCCTAGATAATTTTGCCATTGACTTCAGACGGCAAAAAATCAGGCAAAATGGAAAAACCTTTTGAAGGAAATTATTCTCTTTGTTTGACATTGCTGATGTTTTACTGGTCAGCAGTTGCAGAGTGAGATGTTTAGAAGGTGATGAGTCACCAAATGATTGTGTCAATATTTAATATTAGTAAGCTCTATTTATTGTCTGACATTTTTGAAAGTGATTGGTGATTTTAGTGACCCAGCTCAGTCATATCCCATGGACATGAGCTACTTTTCAGGAACGTGTTTAATCTTAACTGTAGTTACATGTGTTTAAAAGCATGAAAGTTTTCTCAGATGTGTCTTTGAAAATATAGACCATGTGTATATTTCACCTCTCAAAAAACAAAATTTGTGCTAACTAACCTGAAGACATGGGGTTTAAACTTCCTCAGTAAAGATCTTAGGTGCTCCTGCCTTTTCTCACTTCTGCAGAGAAGAATCTGCATCTCCTACGCTGGGGAGCCAACCACATTCACATTCAGCTTTGTGCTCTGTTTGGGTCAAGAGTTCCTTGTTCTTGCAACCTGAGCTTGTCACTCAGGTTCCTGTCCCAAAATCTTTGACTAATTCCTATACTAATTATAAAACACTGCTTGAGTGTGAGCTCTGGCCTGTGATTGTCCCATACTATCCTATATTTTCCTGTACTCCCTGGCATGGTTTTAGCTGACAAGGGCTAATGGTCTTTCCAAGCACAATGCAGGGGCAATAACTTTTCCATAAAAGAGGAAAGAGGCCTTCCTGTTTTTAGAAAAATATGTGCAGCTAATACCATACCACATCAGGTCCAAGGGCTGTCTGGAGCTTGCTTTATTTACTATCTATGTGTTGACCCTGTGCAGGCATGCACCATTCCACAGGGCATTTTCATATTAAGGACCATAAACGAAAGAAGAAGCTGAAAATATAGAATTCAGTAGTGTTTTCAGCCTTTACAGCCTGTAAATAAACTTAGCTTCATGCTTGCTGGCTCTGTGTCAGTGAACACCAGCTATAAACCAAGCAAACCTCTCCAGCTTCTTTTGTTAATTATCTTCTTGCAAGATTCTGGTGTAGAAGAAATAAGGCATAGAATTTAACAGGAGGTAGAATCTTTACCCAATTTGAATGAGGGTTGCTGCACAATATGTTTTTTAAAACCTCCAGTAGATTTAAGCAGCAATAAACAACTTTATATGCAATTTATCCAAACATATTTTTATTTGCAATAAAGGAGAGAGTAACCAACAAAAGAAAAATGGAACCATTACACATAAAAACAAGTATATAAAAATAACCTCTAAAGGATAAAAAAATGATGATGCTTATGAAATATTTTTACATACTGGTCTTTTAAAAGGAATAAATACCTCCAAGTACCTCGTACATTGGTGTGAAATGAAAGAAATTTTTCTTAAGAAAAGTCTCATTAGTTATGATGCCTAATTTGTGTCTCAGGCACATCTATTAATTATGACACTATATAAATTATGCAGAAGAAAGGGAGGTTATGCCCTGGCCATGTTTGTTAATTAATTTTCAAATTAAAAAAAAAAATTTATAATAATAGTGCGACAGAGGATGTGCAATACAACCTAAATGTCATGATAACAAAAGAAAGGAATGTACACATTTTGTGCTTTAGAGTGGTGTTGAATAAAAAATAATTTAACTATCACATCATGATAATTTTAATGTTATAATCAAGGTGTTCACCTAGTAGTAAATGGTTTCTTTCAGAAAATTTTTCTTTTTTATTATTCTACTGTATGACCAACAGAGTTGCTTTTTGCAGCTTGATAACGGCCTAATTATTTACATTTCCTTGATTTTATATAATGGGATAATATTTTGACGGGTACCTTTCCTGGATTTACAGCATTAGCAAAAGAAAGTTTCTTACAGCAAGAGCTTTACAGCTTTCTCATTAAAAGACATATGAAGTCAGAAAGCATGTTAATAACAACTTCACATTTTTGCTCTCTTTTTTCCTTGCTTTTTTATTTAAGAATAAGCCTTTAAATAAGGACTTCCTTAATACAAATTGCCATTCCCCCCCTTAGAGAGTGATACCAGTAATTTTTCTCCTAGTTGACCATTTGCATTCTACATAAATCCAAAGTAATGGAATGTCTTCCTTTCATTAAAAGAAATTTGGTCTGAGCTTATAAAAGAAGATTGGAGTATTGTGCAAGTGTCTTTTAACCGGAATGTGGAACCTGAATACAGTCTTTGTGTACGAAAGCAGCTTCAAGAAGAGATTTCAGTTCCTTCTACTCCTCTTAAGTACATACTTTTGAAAAAAAACCTATAGGTTTCCTTTATAAAGGAGGTTAATATATTGAAATTTCAGCACCTGTTATGAAGAGTAGCAGGCAAGCTCATAAAATAATATTTGTACAGCATGTAAATAGGCTGTGCAATTCACATCTATGGGTATTAAGCTTATATGAATTGAAGAAGTTACTGGAAAAACTCATGGAAGAAAATCTGTCACAAGGTATTGAGTAGAGAGATACTGCTCCCATCTCAAGACTTCATTGAGAAACAGTTTGTTGGAGTTGGAAGACTGTTTTAGGGAAGGATTTTCCTTTTCTTATTGCATCTTCTCCATAACAATTACTTGTTTTGGTTGTTGGAAGGATAAATTTTTGCAGACTATGCTGTGTTTACACAAACTAGAATTATTAAAAAGCTAGTGGTCTACATTCTCTGCTGGTACAGGGGAACTTTATATACATACTGCTATAGTTTAAATGCAATAGAACTAAATTCAAACTCGTATATTTTGCAAAAGTCAAAACTCTGCTTAACAGATGAATTGACACAGTAATGCTGCTGACACATTAGTTTCTGCTCTTCCTGATCTGTCTTTGAAAATATTTCCTTACTAGTGGAAAGAAGTTTGGAGAAGTGTATCCAAGCTGGGAATGTTCCATCTTTTCTATTAGACTTTCAACAATGACTTAAGATATTGTGTTGCATGTCTTATTCATTCCTAGCTCCACAGTTCAAAATATTGGATGAAATACTCGATCAGTAAAACTTACATAAGACCAAGACTTCAAGACTTCCCTTCTATAAATTCTCATGACTAATAGCATCCACTAATTTCAGCAGACTCCTACACTACCAAAAGTCATGACAGTGGAATGACAGAATGATAGAATTGTTCGGATTGGAAAGGAGGTCATCCAATCCAACCGCCCAAATATTCAAGAAGATCAGGTTGCTCAGGGTCCTATCCAATCTGATCTTGAATATTTCCAGGGATGTGGCTTCTCTCAGGGCAGCCTGTTCTTTCCAGTGTTTCACTACCATTACTGTAAAAACTCTCTTGTGTCTAGTCTAAATCTACATTCTCTTAGTTTAAAACCATTGCTCCACGTCATATCACTGCAGATCCTGCTAAAAAGTTTGTCCCTGTCTTTCATAGAGGCCACTGTTACATACAGGAACATGCTGTAAAGTCCTGCCAGAGCCTTCTCTTCTCTAGAGCAAACAACCCCAACTCTCTCAGCCTGCCTTGATAGCAGAAGAAACAGCCCCCTGAGCATTTTAGTGGCCTTCTCTGGTCCCTCTCCAACAGGTCCATGTCTTTCTGGTGTTGGGGACCCTAGAGATGGATGCAATACTCCAGATAGGGTGTCACCAGTGCAAAAGAAAGAGAGAAAGAATCACTTCCCTCGAGCTGCTGGTTGTGTTTCTTGTGATGCAGTTGAGGACGTAGTTGGCTTTCTGGGCTATGAGTACGTGTTACTGACTTATGTGAAGCTTTTCATCCACCAGCACTCTCGAGTCTTTCTTCTCGGGGCTACTTGCAATCTCTTTTTTCCCAGCTAGTATTGATAATGCACTGACCCAAGGCCAATCCAGGCCCTTCCAATTGGCCTTGTTGACCTGCATGAGGTTCTCACTTCTTGATCTTGTCCAAGTCCATCTGAATGGCATCCCAGCCTCCAGGAGTGTTAACCACACTTAGCATCAGCTAGATTCCATATTTAGGAAAAGTCTGTGTTTAGAAAAGCAAGCTGACACATTTCTCTGTTGTCTTCAGAAGTTTTTTAAAACTCTTAGTCAACCTCAGATGATTTTAAAAAGTAATAGGAGCGATCAGCTCATTACTTTTCAGAAAAGTAAAGTGCTTCACATCATTGTTTTGAATAATTTTTGAATTTAAATAGCCAACAAATTTCATTTGGTGTATTAAACTGCTTTCTTAAGGAGTCAATAAATTAAAAAGTAATAAAACTCTAATTAATTAGTTATGTCATATTTATAATTTCAAAGTGGCAATATGGTAGCTAGGACAATCAATACCAGTGGAAGATTGAGCTGTTCTCTCTCTTCAGACTAAAATGGGATTACCATTTAACAGGATTGCAGATATAACTCTGCTTCTCTTCTGATCTCAAGCTGTATTGAACCCATATTCCAAGATGCAACAAATGAATGTAATGGAAGTGGGTTAAATAAATACTCAGAAAGTGACACACCACTTAGTCCTTCATGGATAAACAGATTTTACTTGTCTTGAATAACCTTGGAGTAAGATTACACTGCATGTCATGGTGATGGTGTTTGAATCTATATAATTATTAAAAAGATTGGTTTGGCCAGTATTTGGACAGATGGTGTTCACATCCCCAGTCCATGGTGTATTTGTAGGAGAGCTAAAGTCAAACTGCTTTTTTGCATTTACAATCACATTCTGCATTTTACTGACAGCAGCTTTAATTGGAAAAGCTTCAGCTTTTATCCTAGCTGATATTACTTTCTCTCTAAGATGGATACATTTTGGAATTAATTTTTCTCTGTGGACTGTATTATTGTGTAAGTAATAATTAAACAAACCTTAACAGCTCCTTCCCATATGCAAAGGCAGAAATCACCAGTGGTAGACTCTGAACTGAGCATTTTCATTTGTATAGTTCTGTACAGAATATTTTTCTTTCTGCTGTGAGTTTTTTAGTGAATAAAAATATTTCCTTTGTATTTTGGCACTATAAGTGGAACAACTATGAACATGATTTTATTTCAGCAGTTCTGTATAAGATTTTTTCTGCACAGGTTTTAGGAATCCAAAGGCAAGAATGTAGCATATATGGAAAAACAGTTTATGGCTTCTGTGTTTTAAATTCATATGAAAATTAATTCTGTTGAAGGCAATGGAAAAATATCATCCCTTCATTTTTATGCACCAGAGGGGAAAGAATATTTATCAATTTATACCATGTTTGAATTCTAAACTCATGCATAAAGAGATCTTCAATTCATCTAGGAGCAGTAGTGACATGGAGCAAATAGGATGAAACAATTGCCTATGGAAATCCAATTATAATTATCCCATATTAAGAATTTAAACCCTGCACACTAAGGTTATCTTTAGTTCTTGTTATTCCAAAATTATCCCAATGAAGTAATTTTTCTAAGGTGCTTCACTAGTGGGGTGACATATGTTTAAATTACGTGCATCAATATACCATGGTAAAATAAAAATTGGTTTGGATCGCTGCACCTTGGGATGTTCTGTCTTTGAATGTGCGCTATTTCCCTGGTGGAGAAGTCAGAATTGTGGTACACATTCAGCAGAATATTTGTGCTTATATCCAACTTTGAGTCAGCAAATATTTGCATTGCCCTTGCATTTGAATTAAATTTTTGCTAAAAAGTGTTGCTGGCAGGAGTCCTAACAGGCAGCATTTTAGAAGAAGTCATTACATATCAAGACCTTTATTTTCAGAATCTGAAACTGGGTATATAAGAACAGAGGCTTAGGATTTCACTTTTTTTTCCCCTCAAAATATTATGTATTACACGTATTACAAATATATATATAACATATATTGCATAGGCAGAAATAATATATATTTTAAAAATTTTAGATACACTGTCATATGCTTGTGGGCATCTTTTAATAGTTACTTCCCATTTGTAGACAACTAGACTCAAAATTCTTCAAATTTACCTTTGTGGGATTCTGCATCACTTTTCTTAGAGACCCTCATCATGCAATTAATAAAGGCTAATCAGAAAAGGTTTTGAATAGTTCCTCAGCACTCTGCAATTAATACTCTGTGCCATGACAATGAACCGGGTGCCACAGACACAACCAGTGTTTAATTAGGAGGAAAACAAGGACTTGTTTTGGCTCCAATGTTTCTGTAGAGTGGCAAATTCATCCTTACAGTGAGACTGAATTTTATGGCTGACTTGGGAGTGAAATTGGTGTATGAATAGGCTGTCTCACATTTCACTTATCTTTTCAATCTAGACCAAAAGAAGGAATCCCATTTCCTTTAGTAAGCTTCCATCTTCGCTTTGCTGTAAACATCTGCCCAATACCAAAGCACATCGCTTGGAGGTGGATGCTAGACCCTAAAATATCATAATTGCTCATTTTCTGTTCTCTGGTTTATCTTCATTTTGGCACAGAGAGGTAACCATTATGAACCTCTGCTTTTATGATCCATCCAGAGAGTTTTCTGAATTTATTGATTTTGATCACTCTTAACCGTACTACAACCCCCATCTTACTATTATTGTGTTGACACTTACAATTTCATACTCCATAAAACATTTGACAGTGTAGCATTTTTACACACTCTTATGATAGATCCTTCCTGTTATTACTATACACAGAAACATCAGTACACAGGGTGGAAATACTTTTGGCATGGTTTTCCATTCCCAAATACTGGGTTCAAAAATTTAACTTTAGGGATTATTTTAAGCAAACTAGAGCTACAAATTATGTATGAAAAATGCATCAGATTTTTCAGTTTGTGGTGGCTTTAACACCTTGAAAATTCAAGTTACCAATGTGGTACAAATAAGAATGAGTGACTGAAAAATTATTTAAGATCAAAAAAGATCTCCTTGATGACTGAGAGAGAAAAACCATTCTTAGGTCCAAACACCATTCACTTTCTCACCCCTAAGCACCTCACACCTTGCTGACATTTTTCTGTCCATTTGATGAGAAAAACAGATTGAGACCAAACACTTTCTCAGTAACCTTAATTTTTTCTCTTTTGCTTTAATTATATTCTTAATTTTTACAAACCAATTTTCAAAGGCACCTACCTGCAAACACAACACAGACAACTAGAAAAGATATATTCTCTAGGCAGATCATCATCTGAAATCATTAAACTGCATTGCTTGATGGGGATCTTTTTTTTTCCCACTCCCATAACTCAGGACTCATAAATTCCCAGTTCTCCCCTGAAAAAGAACTTTTCCAACCACACATCTCTGCCAATTTTTAGCAAAACAAATTATATGGTTAAGCAAATACTTCCAAAACCAACTTTTTATTTTTTAGTGGAACATTCAGAGCAGTAATTGTCTGTTTCACTCTCCATGAGCCTCAACAGCCATCAGATTTATATTTTATTAACACCCCATTAGCTTCAATTGTAAATTATTTTCTTTTTTTTTTTTTTTAGAAATTATGTGCTCTGAGTACTAAGTGAATTCAAATAACTACCATAGAACAAAATGTAATTATAGTGCAGGATTTGCAGTAGTCAACAAATTGCACTGCTCATTCCCTCTCCCTTTCAACTTGTCTTGCTTTCACCCTTGATTAAAGTAGAGACAACCCAATTCCATTTTCAATAACTCTACAGGAACAGCAAGGTATAAAGGGCTGCCAGAGTCAGCACATCATGCAGCTAGGCTTACTCATATGTGGGCAGAGGATGCTGATGTCAAGTCTAAAGTGAGCTGTGAGGTCAAATAACAAATTCAAAATTTGGGATTGGGGTGCAGGTCTATCCTATGACCTAAGTGAAAATCAAATTCCTGGAAAGCACTTCTGGCCTTTGATTATATGTTTAAGTGAAGTTAAATTAAATTGTATACTGACATGCAAAATTGAATAAAAATAAGATGATGATGATGATGCTGCTGCTGCTATTATTACTATTGTTACTATTAGTACTATTGCTATCAATATTTAATGACTGACCTTTGCTTGTGAACTTTATGATGAGTTGAGGTTTACACACTTAGGATTGATACTTTCATAGTCGGAGATTCTTATGCATGGAAGCTCCAAAATCCACTAAATATTTTTATTCATGATTGCGTAGTTTCAGGAAAAGTGCAAAGTGATTGGATAAAAAAAATATTATTTACTGACTTGTTCTCAGGACAAAATTGATTACTAGCCAAAGAACAGTCAAACTGAATTAAAGTCAGTTTGTTTACACAGTCATTATTTAAAAGTTACAGATTATGAAAGGCAATACAGCAGTAGCATCTCTTGAATCTCACTAGTGTACTTAGAGCATCTCTTCTCCATACAGAGAATGAGCTTGCACAGAGATTAGACCCCTGAAAGTCTGACGAAATGTAAGAGGAGAAAAGTAAAGAATAGATCAGACTAAAGGCGAAATCTCCATCTTTCTTAGGTACCCAATATTCCTTTTCTATAGAACACCTTGGCATTCTTTAGCCAAATTTTGAAGAAAATATATTTTGATCAAAGTCCACGACCCCTCATGGAAAAAAAGAAAGAAAAAGTAAAGGAACAAAAATAACAAGACCCTTCCCCCATCTTTCCTTTTTTGAAACTTCCTGTGGTGACCTTGAGATATCTGTTTGGCCAATCAATGAAAATCCAGCAAGAAATGAACACTGAAGCCTGGTTTTGCATATTGTAATTTGGACTAAAAAAATCTCAGGTTATTGTAGTTTGTTCCTTTTCCTAGCAGGTTACAAAGGCTATACACATTAGTGATGACTGGTATATATCCATGGGCGTAATTAATTTTTATTTTATGTTTTGAACTAGTATTTTTTTTTTTGTCTAACATCCACAAGTTTTCAGTCTCTTTTTATCTCCATTTCTCTTATACAAAATGGAAATCAGAGTGATGCAGGATATATACAGTATGTGGATATTTGCTGCACATATTATTCTGTTCTGGAGGAACTTGTAAATCTTTCAGTTAGGCAAGCTATCAGTAATTATCTTCAGCAAGTAGCAGGAATTTGAAAATGTGGATTGTTTTAATAGCAAAAAAAAAAAAATTAGACTTCCTAGAGAGTTTAATGTATCCTGAAATTAAGCAATTTCTACGTGACTTGCTGTCCTCTCCTAATAAGTTCCTTCACAGTCCTTTACTGAGTCTGGTCTTTGGAAGGCCACTATGGCATGAGGCATTTTTCCACTGTGATTGCTCAGGATAGTATCCTTGAGAAGTATGTAGACACCTTAGCAGGGAAGAGAAATATGTTGTCAAAACTTTTATACTTATGGCTCAGCTCCTAAATAGAATTTTTATTTTGTGTGCATGTGGTGGCTGAAATAACTTGAAGTTTGTTTTCCAGGCGTGGTATCTGTTAATCTGAATGCAAGTGTATCTAGATGCAGTCTGGAGGTGAAAGAGCTTTGCTTGCTTAGCATAGGTTTACTTATTGACCAGAAACCTACCAAAGTAAATTACTCTGCCAGCCCATCAATTTCATTCCAAAGAGGTTTCCTTTGCTTTTAGCTTGGTAATATAAGGGAAAAGCATATGAGTGTCCACATTTTACAGAAAGATCAAACTTTCCCTTACCAATAACCCCACATACTTTCCATGAAATATTTCCTTTATCTAAAGAAAGTCTAATTTTTTGTAATATTTCCATCTCCAGATATTTCATCCATTATTCCAAAGCTTCGTAACACACTTAATATACCAAAAAGCTATACTGGTGCACTCTTAGTACACACTTAAGAATAATACACAATGCACACTCCAGCGCCTTCATTGAATTTTTATGTATTATTTTTATATGTATTTCCAGTGTAGCAAATCCAAGCCTGAAGCACATTTCTATTGTTGATTGCAAGCATATTCTGTAAGTAGAAAAAATAATTCAAAATAAAATGTCGTAGCTTTCTCATTACTGATAACCAAAACATCCTTGGGTCAAAGACGAATCTTGGATGTGTTCTCACCACTAACAATTGTTCTTTAGCGCCAGAAGCAGTTGAACATATTGAATTTATAGTGCAACATTCACACTGTCTGCCTTCTCTTCCCAGGCTCTTGTAATTTAAGGGGTAGTCATTATTCTCCAGTGAGTCCTCTGTCAGAGCATTGTGAAAGCTTTCAAAGGCATCATTTAAACAGGGCATCCATCACACCCCATCAGGCTCCTTAGCCTGGTGAGGATTTTTACACTGTTGTGCCTAGGATGTAAACAAAGATAATGCATTTGATTTTTTTCTATTGATCCTCTTTGCTGTGAGAGCAGCCTTCCAAAGAGGGCCTTCCAAATCTGTGCAGCCTGCTGGAGCACTTACTTCTGCATCTGTCAGGCAAGGAAGTCTCTTTTCTTCCAGACTTTTCTATCTGATTGCTAATATTTTTGTGTGTGTGTCTGGCTCTGTGGTGATTAATGATAGGTCAGGATTAGGTGGTAACTTGATATTACTCAGCTCAAATACAGGAGAAATGTTCTCTGGCTGGTGTGATGTCACAGAGTCACAGGAGTCTCCCTGAAAGGTCATTTATAACATTTATTCAAGCGGAGATGGAGCGATCTGGAAATGGTTAGCTTCATGAACCCTACGCTTTGACTTTTAATGTGAAATTCTATGAACAAAGGTGGCTTTCTCTTAGTTAAAATCTTCCCAGCCATACCAGACATATGAGCACAGTTTAGTGAGCAGTAAAAATATTTCTTTCCTTTGGAAATGAGTTCTCTTGATTTTTCTTTCATTGTTCTTGCAATGGCAGTAGGAGTAGAAAACCTGAGCTGAATCCTCAGCAACTTGTAACTAAACATACTTCATATAGTTTTGAATTCATGCTAGTCAACAAATAAAGCCTCCTGAAACATTCTGAGCTTGTATGACTATGAAATCAAATGACAGCTACATATTTATACACTGAAGTACAAGCACTGTTGTGGTATGGGGTGATGTTTTGACCACATATATGTTTAGTGTTATTTTTTGGACTTACCATGTTGATCCAGTCCCTTAGCTGATATAGATCAGTGCAGTTGCACTTGTGTCAGTGAAGCTAGACTGACTTACCCTTCTTGAAAATATTTTCTATCATCACATTAACACAAGTTTCCTAATTGAATGTGTTTAAATGTATTTTCATGCATTTAATGTATTTTAATGTATATTCTTATGATGAAAAGATGCTGATGTTCAGTGTCTTTCAACTTCGGAAAAAAAAATCGAGCAAGTATCTTAGATAAACATTACAATTACAGTGTTGTTCTTCATTCCCCTTCAAGTAGTGTTGTTATAATAATTAGGTGGCAGTAAAACCAGGGAAGCTTTGTGGAAGTATTTAGTGGGGAAAATGCAAAGCTTCTCCTAGTAACTCAGATGTTACTCAGAACAGTGCTATGAGACACAGGGAGAGGTTTTGTTTTCCAGCATATCAGTGTATCTGAAGGGATAAAATTTATTTTTGCAGATGTGTAGAACATAGTAGCCCTAGAAATCTTTAGCAAACTGAGTGTGGGATATCACATGAAATGATTAGGAAAACCAATCCGGTGTTTCCTCACCTTAAGTTCCTTGGTTTTGTAATTTTGCATATAATGAGCAGAGAAAAAGAGATGTAGATTTTGCCATCTTTACTTCCCATTAGTGAACACTCACTGATGTTAATTTTGATAGTTATTCTTGAATGTTTTACTGATATCAAATTTCACAGCCAAGGCTTAAAAACTAGCATCAAACATGTTCTTACCCTGTTATGTTTGATCTTGAATTTCACACAGTTTATCTACATGCAACATCAAAACATCACAAATACACCAAATGTGGTATGATGGAGGAAAAAACCACTTTGCATAAAATTCAGAAAACACATAGTTCATGTCCCTCCATCTTCATTGTCCTCAAATGTTCAGTCTTGCAATATGCAGCTTCTCATGATTTTCTTAGATTTTAGCGGCATTTCAATGGGATTTTAATGTAAAAATAGACACAGAAGAGGCCTTACATCTCCTCTGCACATCACATTACTCTGCTCCCAGTGGACATTAAAATGTAACACCCTCAGTGTAGGACATAATTTGTTGTTGAGAATTGGTGATAAATGCTGAGGATATATTATGATATCAATACAAAAAGAGTTTGTAGCTGTTGGCAAGCTAGAAGAGCTGTACTGTATATGCATTTTTATAGGAAGAATGTCACAGCACGTAGATAGGAATCCATTATCCTGCTCTTGTTAGTGTTCTGAGTGGGAGTAAGGAACAACAGAAATGTTTCTTTTGCTACAGAAATCCTTTTGACAAAATCTACAGCAAGGATTCTCTCAGTATAGACATACAACTCATAGCAAGAATGAAAACAAAGTGAAAAAGTGGCAGAATATTTCATGGGTTAGAGAACTAGAGAAATATAAGATACAAAAATTGAAAAAAAGAAAATGAATGTTAAATCATCCTACTGAGCTTCCTGTGAGTTGCAGCCAGGGTGTCTCACCCTACTCTTTGAAGGCCTTATTCTCAGGTGGTGTGTAGGTAATGACACTCTGCCTTCCCTTCCATTATTGACAGCTGAGCATTCCATGTGGGAGTCTCTGGCCCTGGAGCTTCCTGAGAGGATGTTTTAGGATAGAAGATATGAAAGAGAACACCTGAAGAACATCACAAAGCCATTCCAGCCTCTCTGGCCAGTGAGTCAGCTTCATCAGGACCCAGCTTACATACCTCTATGGAGATGGATTGCATGGGGAATTAACAAGAACTGTTTGGAACTGCGTGCATGTCTGCAGGGCTGTGATCTTATTGGCATCACAGAGATGTGTTGGAATGGTGCCTATGACTGGAGTTTTGGAACGGAAGGATACAGGCTCTTTAGGAAGAGCAGGAAGAGAAGATGAGGGGGAAGAAGGGGTTTCACCCTATGTCAGTGACCAGCTGTGATGCATGGAGCTGTTCCACGGATCTCTTGAATGATGAGGCAATTGAGAGTTTATAGGTCAGGATTGTAGGGAGAGCAGGGATAGGCCGTATTACAGTGGGGGTCTGCTACAGGCTGCCTGACCAGGAAGAATGAGCAGATGACTCTATAGAGAGAGGAGCAGCCTCACATTCACAAGTCCTGTCCTCATGAGGGACTTCAACCTCTGCTGGAGGGACAGCATAGGGCACAAGGAAACCAGAGAAATCCTGGAATGTGTTGATGACGACTCCCTTCTCCAAATGATAGACAACCAGTGATGAGAAGTGCTATGCTGTATGTATGACCCCACCAAAAAGCAGGGTCTGCTGGGGAATGCAGAGCTCAAGGGCAGCCTGGGCTGTAGTGGTCAGGAAATGGCAGAGTTTAAAACCCTTACGGCAGAGAAGAGGGTGCACAGCGTGAACTTTAGGAAAGCAGAATTGGACCTCTTCAGGGATCTGCTTGGTAGAGTACATGGGATAAAGCCCTAGATGGAAAGTCACAGAGAGATCTGGCTAATATTCAAGGAGAGTCTCCTTGTAGCTCAGGAGCAATGCATACCAACAAAGAGAAAGCCGGGCAAAAATTGTCTTAAAGACCTCTTCCAAATTTAATGATTCTATTCTATGATTCTAATGCCTGTTGATGCTAAGTTTAAAAATACGTCCAGGATTGTTCCACAAAAATTTGGGCACCAGCCTGAGTTGCTTACATGACAAACTTTTACCACTTGACTAACTTTGTATCGTTAATGTGTATGGATAGGTACCTACAGCAAGCAATTATTATCCTAACAGATTTCATTGCCCTCTAGAGAAACTTGTATTTATCAATTGCTTATGAATGCAACCTATAGCAATTACTCTTCTTAGATATGTGACTCAAAGCTAAATAGATTGAATCTGTGCAAGCAAAAGATTTGGAACTTTTAGGTACTGACTTTGCATAAATTAGATCAAGATACACGTGTCCCTCTTGGACTGAAGACCAATGTGGCAGCCCTCAAAGTCAGCTACTACTTTTCCAGCTGAAAGGTCAGCCAAAATAATTTAGATGTTTCTAAACAGGAAGAAAACAGTTTGCATTGATACAGGTGAACCATATTTTTGTCTGTGTCTGCATTTTCACAGAGTAAAATTCTGAATCCAAAGGAACTCAGGATAAGAAAAAGCAGTGAAATAGATCTTTGAGTAAGATGTCATCAAAGCCAAGGGAGGCTGAATTGGAACTTCTGAGAGCTTTGAATCGAGATCTTTTGGCTACAATGGCATCTTGTAACTGACTCGAGATGGAATCTGCTTTGCTTCACCACCTGGTAGCCAGGCCAGACAATCAAGATGGCTCCTCAGGAAGGTGCAAATAGATAAGAGCTCCTTTGTCCATGCTGGAAACCATCTACAGTGCAAGAGCTATATGTTAGTATATTTCTGGCTCTGCATTAATAAGCCCCACTTCCCCAGAGGACTCCAAACAGCTTGAACTCCAAAGAATTTTTAAAATACAAGAGATAACACTGGATGTGATGTCTGTGCAACTGACAGTTGATCTGGGATCTTCACCCTGGAGAAAGAGGGTGAAACCAACCTGTGGAAAGAGTCTTTTTTAACCAGGCTAAGAGAGTAACTTGATTTATTTTAAATTTTATAGCAAGTACTCTTATAAAATATTTTGTTTACAGTTCCACCCCATAAGGGGCAAGGTGATGAGACGTATGTTATCTCCAAACATTCATAAAGAAGTTATTAGCAGCAGTAAAAGGCTCAAACATGACCAGCATTGAAATGCAGCTATTAACAGTCATATATTGTACTTACTGCTTTGTTCCTCCCTTGCCATAGGCATCAGTAAATAAATCTCAGAAATTAGAGGTGGAAAAGATCTACTGCGTGTTCAGAGATGGCTTAAGTTGATGTGGTGTGAAAAAGGATGAAGAAATAGATTCTGTTCTTAAAAAATGGTTTGATAGGGAAGAAGATATAAGATCCACTCCCTCCTCTCCATAAAAGTTAATCACATATACAACACAAGCAGACACTTGCACATTTTTGTTGCCTCTAAACTTGTGGGCGATATCACTGGTTCAGCCTTAATGATCAATGAAGAAGACTTCTGTGTAAAAGTTAATATGAATATGGGTAAAAAGCCAGAGGGACTGGGGATTTAGCTGCTTTTGCTGAAAGGAAACAAGCAAATCTTAATGCTGGAGAGGTGATCTATAACATTTTATGCCACAGTATGGGATACTTGGCGTGCTGGAGCCATCCAGAGCTAGGAAGGAGCTATGTGCTCACATTTAGTGGCATGGTACACAACTAATCTTTAATAAGGTATCCTTCATATGAAATAATACTTTTTTCCTTTGGGAATAATGCTGGAACTACTTTAATAAAGGCTTGGGAAAGCAAAAGCAAGTACAATTAAGGGATACAGAGGTAGCTGAGAAGTTGAATAGCACAGTATCTTTCCTCCAGCAAAAAATCTGAGCTGATGAGTACTCTGGGAAGGGAAGCAGGAGGAAAATGCACTCAGCATGAGAGGTTGCCCACTTTTTCACAGCTGGTAGACAATTTGGGGCACAGCTCAGTGGTAGAATTCCAGGAGGGCAATAGAGCAAAGAGGAACAAGCTCAATGTAATCAAATCCTGAGGAAAATCAACATAATTTTTGGATTATAGTAGGGTTAGAGGAAAGTCTAAAATCTACCCATTGCTGTATCCATGTGGCACAACTGGAGAAATTGTGGAATGTCCTTTGCATAAAGAAATAATACTTCCACTAAACCTCTCTGCAGCCATTTCAAACAGTCTCTCTAATATTCAATGTGACAAACTTTCTCTGCTTCCTCTGCAGCTAAATATATTCTTGTCTGGAACAGCTGAATGTCTGAGCACAGGGAAGAATAAAAAGAAAAAAAGGTGAAGGACTACCCTGAGTAGGATTTATACATGCAGATATGGATGTCTAAAGCTAAGCTGCTTGTCTAGAAAATCTTTATAGATATTAGAGAGAGTTAGGCACCTTGGAGATATGACTCAGTTCTTTCTAAGGTAAATGTAAAAAATAGCTCGAATGAACAATGCTCCACAAAATCCTCTGTCTTTCCACTACCAACAAAAAGAATCTAGGGAAATAAATTTATGAAGACAAATACAGACATCTGTAGACATCTAAGTCTGTAACATAGTGATTCTTGCTCAAGTGTTTATGAACCAAAGTTACAGATAAGATCAGAGTACAACTTTCCATCCACTGATCCTTCCAGCTGGCATCATTCTCATTTATGCTTCCGTTAAGGATTATTATTCTAGGTTATCTAAAGTAAAAAATAGAGAGGCAAAAAAAGTTTAAATAATGTTTTTAGACTGATGAACATGTAAAGGAAATTTAATTGAGTTTTCTTCATTTATATTTTTACCAATCTATGTTATTACTGGAACATTTTGCTCTATCAAACTTGGAGAATGGATTTTCTTTCTGACAAAGATGGAATATTTTCTAGGCTTTGGTACAAAATGCATTGACCTCTGAATAATGCTGTTTGTATTCATGTAACTCTGATTAATCTGGAAAAAGAAATCTAGAATAAAATTCATTTTTCTACAAAGACAAACAGAAATCCTTTCCACCATTTCAATACATTCCAGTACCAATTTAATTTATACTAATAAGGAGCCTATTTACTGCTTACAGAAATTAGCAAAGGCTTCCTGAGCCCTTTGTTGTAATTTGGATCCACTCTGTTGGTCCAATCCATCTTCTGTTAAACCAATTGGAATGATTTCTTTTGAGTGAGAATTGGATCAGACTTAGAAGAGGAAGAATTAACATCTGTGCCATTATGTGCATTATTCTTCTGACATATCTTCTGATGGTTCAATTAAACTCATATTCATCTTGTGAAATATGATGAACTATGTTTCATAGTCAACATGTGCAACCTCCCTGAAAGATTCTGTTACATTCAATCCTTTAAATCTGGGACCCAGCACTGCAGTGCTTCAAATCCCCAAAATAAGAAGTATATGATCCTGAACAGATGAAGTAATATTTTGATGACAATGGAGAGCAGAATGAGGTAAATTCCAAAAACATTTTGCATGTTCATTTTTCCTTTATCTCAGATTTGTCACTCAGTAACAAACTCATTGCCAGTGATGCAGTAAAAGTTTCTGGAGAAACTTCAAGTTCCTGATTAGAAGCAGCAGATCTACTCATGCCGGTAGCTATTAATTATTTGCCACCAATTCAACCTTGAAACATCCACAAGGGAGGTAGCCAAAAAGTGTTCTTTAGGTTTTGTGGCTTCTGTTACAACAAGGAAAAGGTTATAATTAAGGTGCTGCGGATTTTTTCTTTATTTTCTTTTTTTTTCTTATTTATGTTGATATTGGCTCAATCAAAAAAGTTAGGGAAAAACACCTAGTAGGTCAGACTTGAAAGGTCCTTGTGAGTGGCAAGTGCTTCTTTCCACTCTGAAGTGGAGATCTGGGACATAAACTTTGATAATATTTAGGAAAAGAAATGAATTATTTAACAGCACTGCTGCATTGCCTCAAAGAGCAGTACCTCAGATATCCCACTGCAGCCACATATGGCTGTGCCATGCGTAGTTCTCTGCTCTTGCTTTGCCTCTACCCTTATTTGCTCTTCATTCAGTCATGCAATGACAGCTCCAAGCTCCTCTTGGTGTCTGGGGAATCACGTTTTATCTCCAGGTCAGCACCCACTATGGAGGTCTTATAGCTCTGAGGATTCTAGACAGACTTTTAAAGCAAATGTGATCCCTTTCTGCTTTCAGAGAAAAATCTGTGGCATATTTATGTCTCAGAAAACACTTTAAATATCAGTTCTTTAGTGACAAATAAATTATCTTCCTGGAATAAGCCTTAAACAGAGTGTCATAACTCCTGCAGGTTGAAGTGCACTTGAGCTACACTCAGCACTTGAAAAACACCTTTAAAGTGTTCTGTGGTCCCTCTGCTTATTTCTTGCCAGGGTATGCTGAAATTATTCAAATACCTAGTGGGCCATTTGCCTCTCACATTGTGCCAGTGCTCCTAGACTCTTTTCTAGGAAGAAGGTGTAGGCCCTTCACAGTGAGGAGGATTTGGATGCAGAGCTCCAAAGAGAGTTTCCTAATCATGAGGTTTTATTTTAGAGAACTTTTATAACATTCTGCATTGCGGAATTACAGCTAGGAGTGAGATACATTGGGATGCAGAAAGACAGGAGATAACTCCAGTCTTGGAGTCTGAATGATTTTTTATGCTGGAACCAAACTGTTCTGCTTCTGGCTTAGTTTTCTTCAGATTCAATCTTATGAATAATAAAAATGCATAGAGATTTGCTAATGAAAAGTGTGCAAAATGCTTTGAAAGTCTATATTGCCCCATGTGTTCCCTCCTTAGGCATTTCTATGGGATGTTGGAAAGTTCGGGGCCAGATTCCCCTCCTTCCAGGGGTGGAACGGCGAGAGTGCCACAAAAATTTCAAATTGATGCACTTATGTGACCCACAGTACCACTGGAAAGAGGAGTTCCTGAATTCAGTCTTTCAGTGCTGTGAAGTCTGCCAGCAGAGGGACTAAGTTTAAAATATAGTTCAGAAGCAATCTGACGGGGAAAGCTAGGGTGGTGAGAATTATCAAGTACTAAGACAGACTGCCAGATCCAACTATGTAACTGAGGTTTGAAACTAATCCTTCTAATTCTTTAGATCCTCTGCAGAGAAACTGGAGGACTGTACCTTGTTTAAGTCAGTTCTGCAAGTGCAATTCAATATCACAGCAGGAAAGATGCTCTGCTGCTGTTGCATGAGGGGTCAGATAAGGCCCAGGAAGTGTTGTTGCTCTATCAATACCAACAAACTGCAGTGCTTGGAAGGTAATTTTTAGGTTTGTAATTCAGTCCCCAGCTGGAATTTCATAACCCAAATTTATTGGAACTCAGAGCACTTTCTCCCCTCATCTTTTCTTGAGGAAGCAGAGAAGCAGACACGAGTCTATTTAAGGCAAGACCTTTGCTTATGTTGTGATTTATGGGATAAGTATTTGGACCCCCATTATCAATAGCTCTAATTTGGTGATTCCAAATATTCAAGGATATTCAGAACATTCAAGAATATCCAGAATATTCTGAGGATACTACGAAATCGAAGGTGAGTTAAAATATGGATGACAGGTCTTATTCAAATGCATAGTGAGAATTAACCTGTTCTTGCATACTCTTTATTGAAAAAGGGAGACTGAGGCAGGAAGGAACAATGTTTTTTTTCCTGCCTTGGATAGAGCCAGGAGTGGATCTCAGTGTGCCTACAACCAGCCTAAAGACATTACTTAATATAGTACAATACCTATATGCCTCGATAAAAATAATTCTAGTATAAAATGCAGGCAGGTGTGAATGCAGTATGTCAACAGAGTGCATCCAATTTCTCATCTAGTTGCTTAAATTAGTTTGAAGTGTCGCTTCAACACACACAAAAAATCCCAAAGCAAAATGTTTCCTTTAGAAGGTGGAATTTTTTTTTTTGCCACCAGCTACCCATTTCCACCAATAGTCAGTAGATAGGAGTACAAGTAGACAACAATTGACAAAGAAACATCAGCATATAGCAGATCAGAGCCATAATGCTCATTTATCTATATGTATGTATACAACTACGTGTGTCTACTTAAAGCATTTTGCACAGGCCTAGGTTTGAGTCTGTTGGCATTTGTCCTGGTCAGTTTCTTTTGCTTTGATGCTGAAAGACCTTGAAGGGATTGACTGCCTTTCTTGTCCCTTGCCTCTTCCCATAAGCTTCTGATACTCCGGAAAAGCAGGTAAAAATGGAGAAAAGCCTTAACACAAATGCTAAGTGAGTTCCTTTGAGGGTAAGCAGTTAATTAGATTAAGTGTTTCAACTCTGAAATTTATATGAGAAAATATACATAAAAAGTCACAGAACTTTATCATCTCTAAAATGCAAAGGGCCAGAAGCTGAGCTTTACAGTATTATTACCACTGTCATCCTCACTAACTTTCATGTTTTCCTTTAATGGGAAGACTTGTCTCTTTCTGTCAGTCAGGATTTGTCAGCACTATCCTATTATTCAGAAACTTCTTTTACAGTGTGAACTGCTTTTTACCAACCTCAGTTACTTAATGTAATTGTGCTGTAGTAGTGATGCATTGCTTGAAGAGGGATGGTGTGGATGACTTATTTTTCCTGCCATCTAGTCTAATTTGAACTGAGAGTTTAAGAAAGTTGGACCGTGGCATTGCTTAATTTCTGTTCACACATTAAAAACCCCAGAAAGAAGAGAAAAAGTAGGAAAAGGCATAAATCTGGAAGACGTAGGAAAACAAGGAAAATTAAAAAGGGGGCAAGAACTTGGGGGTATACCCCAAGTTTTACCTATACAAAATAAAATACCTATACAAAATCAAATTTATTTTATTAAAATTTATTTTAAAACACTGTCTTTTGTGTTTATTAGAGACAGAGATGGAAAACACATCAAAATACTCAAACTTATTTTTAGTTGATCCCAAATGATTTTGTTTCCAGTTTGATTCATCAAGACACAAAGAATATGTGTTATTTTTTTAATGCTTTTTGCATCATTTGGAATGAATGTATTTAGTCTAAACATAAAATTTCCCCTTAAAAAAAAAAAAGAAGAAATCCAAGGGTCTCATTTGCAAAATTTCACATGGCATCACTAAAATTTGTGATTTGCGACATGTCCTATTCAACCTTAAACTGCACTTTTGGAGGATGAAAATACAGAAGATATTTTTTGCTTTTACAGCATGACTTATTCTAGTCCCTGTTCAGGGATTTATAAAATGCTCCCTACTGGAAATCAGAGATCAAGGGGAATATGGTTTTCAAAAGACCACTGTTTCCTCAGCAGTGAAGTGTGCATCATGAGATGTCTGAAGCTTTGATGATATTCTCCAATGCAATGACTGCCAAAGCTGAGTTGGAGCTTAGGCAGGCGGATGAAATAATTTGTGACTACCATAGGTCATTAAAGGAGCCCTTATTCCTTTGTATATATGCATTATGATACATCCTTAAACCTCTTTTCCATGCATTGACAGAGTTTTCTGGCTGAGAAAGAGGTTACTGAGGTCCCTTTCAAAGAACAGACCAGTAAGTAGCTTCTTTCCTTATTGTCTTGTGCTTGACTTTTGAAGACAGTAGCTAAATGCTACTGGCTGTGCTTGCATTTTTCAGATTCTCAGAGTTCTTAGACTGCCAGTTCTTTCATTTAACAACATTTTACAAATGAGATTTTACTTGTTCAACATGATGTTGGAGAAGAAATGAATAAATTGAAACCAGCAATAACCACATGAATAAGCAAGAAACTCTGTAAGTAGATTTTGCTTCAGAACTTGCCTGGATGCTCTTGTGGCAGTTATCTTAAAGCACTGAAAATTCATATAATAGATAAAAATACATTTTACAGATAAGTAATCAACTTTCAGTAAAGTCGTTGTAACAGAAAGAAGAAATAATTAAAAAAAAACCAAAAAACCAAGTACTTAAAAAGCAAACTCCATGACTATGTCCGTGTTTTTCAAAAAGCCAGCTGCATCACAGTTTATGTGCACTTAGTATGATACTGCCCATTACTGTGTTCCTGCATCCGGATAAATTCAGAGAGCTCTTCTCTGGTGCCACAGCAGACCATGTGAAACAGTAATACATCAGGCATTGCACTTCAGGGTGTCTCCATTCAAAGTCTGAACTGGCTTTGTTTTGCTGTAGCTGCTCCCCGGTACTGTGGTACCAGTGATGTGAGCAATAACAACAGCAGGAGCTGTAGAAAAGCCAGTGGTGGCCGTGAGCTGTTGAAGACCTGCTGGGAGATACCGTGGGGGAACATGGAAACCAAAAGGCTCAAGGATGATCAGGACCCTTTGTTAGACTTGCAGAGCTGAAGAATAAGAGAAGATAAGAGCATAACAGAATAACAAGTGCTGTTCTATCTTGATGACTGAAATTGCTATTGTCTGGACAAGGAAAATCATAAAATAGTATATTTACAAATAAGTATGTTGAACTTTTTCACCATAATCCCTCTCAGTTACACTTTCAGCTTATTTAAAAAGTTTTATGGTTTTACCAAGCCAACATTTAGAAGCAGTTTCAGGTCTAACATTGCATTAAATATAAATTAAACCTGAAAACACATTTTATTTTTAAAACAGCAAGAGCTGGAGGGGCAAATTGTGTGCTCTGTCTTTGAACAATTCATTGAACTTCTGTGTTCAGTCTAACAGCATGATACCCTGAATATTTATTTTTTTCCTTAGGAAAAAAGAGAATTACGAAGGTTAGGTTAACTGCTGTGATAGAGATTGATGATGGCAGAGCCCTGCCTGTGAGGCTGAGATTGCCACTTTCTTCAGCTTTGGCAAAATGCATCCTTTATAGACGTTAGTCAGGGCAGCTGTGGGAGTGATCCGCAGTAGGCTGCCACATGAAACAGCAATCACAGCATCTAGGTGCTGGGCAAGGCAGCAGCTACTGTGCATTGTGGAAAAAATGCCATGTTTGCTGTGATGAGTAGATGGTGTGGGACAGGGATTTAAGGGATAAAATATATGCTGTACTACAAGCTTCCTGTGTAATACTGGGGGAGCGGCTTGCTTTGCAGGAGTGGTGTTCAGTAAGCTAAAGACAATTCTGCTCCTCAGGAGCACTGTAAAGAACAATTGAAAGATAACTTGGGTATGGTATTATGGCTCTTAGTGTCATTTTCCTGTAATTGCAGTGAATGATGTTGATGATAATTTTCTGCACAAAGAACAGTGGATGTGAAATCAAGTGAAATCAGAAGATTTTACTCTTCCTCTGTAAAGAAATTAGTCTTCTTTGTACAACCAGGGCTTAGAAAACATTGATTTCTGAAGTTTTCTAGAAGACAGAAGAAGAGTAGAAGGACTGAGAGTTAGGAACAACTACAATAGTGTTTTCAAAAACTTGAAAACAAGGCTCTGATTTGTCCAAAGACAAGTAGGAACATCTAGATATGATTAATAGGGTAAAAGAGAGAGTTACATAAAACCTATAAAATCAGGATAAATTAATTGAATTTCTGTTCTAGAAGGAGATGAAATTGTTTCAAACCCTCTGAAATGTGATGGCATTTGGAATGGAAGTCATATGACTTTCTTAGTAAAGAAGAAATCAGCAGACTATTGGAAAGATTTACCAAAATTTGGATACGTCAGGCTTGCTTGTAACTGCAGAAATTAACTCTGTCAAGGAAACCAGAGGGAACAAGATATGGTACAGCATATTCTGGTGTCCTTGTTTGCATGCCCGGCATCCTTACTTGTTTACTGCTTCCCTGAAATGAGAATAAAACAAAATATGAACAAATTCTTGACTCCAGCTGTCTTGACAAAATTGGCGATAATTATAATAAAACTAGAACATCATTTACTGCTAAGAAAATTAAAAAATAAATTATTATTGCCCTAGTGGAACTAGGAAATAAAAAGTGATGTGTAATGAATATAGATTGTTCTCTGATTCAAACCTCTGAAGATTTAGGTTGAGGTCTTTACAGCACTGAACCAGCACCTAACCTCACAAAAACCTGTGTAAATGGAAGAGTGAAGAGGAGATGCTGGGTCATTCAGTCTTGCAACTGGTAAGCATTTGTAATTCCTGCTGCAACTGCAGAAAGTACAATCCGTTCACAACCTACGGTTGCCTCAATATTTTCAGTTTGTGGGCCTAGACCCTGGAGGTAAAAAAATTCCTTCAAATTTTCTCTGTAAGGTTATTGTTTTAGTACATCAATGTACTGTGAAAAAAAATTTACCTAATCTCTGCAGAACAAATGCATTACTCATTCCATTCAGTGACCAAATGCAGAGAAACAGAACAATACCAAATTTAAGGCTGAAACAAGAAACTCACACTCTGTTTAGGAAGTTAGACCTTCTGACAAGATAAAGGGTCAATAAACTGCGTGACTTGAAGCTGGAAAAATGGGTAGTGTCAGCTGGGAGATAGTGATTCACAGAAGACATTCTCAGTTTATTATTTAAGTAGAGGTTTATCATTTAGTAGAATTCTCTACAAAATCTACTTATTAATGGGGAAAAGAATCCCCAATAGATATTGTTCAGTGCAAGTTCACATTCTCATCCACAGTTTCTGCCTCTCAACAAGTAACAGCTTCAAGGTTATAAACAATTTAGCTAAAAAAAGAAAGCTATAGATTTGAAAAAATCATCATAGAATCATAGAATTGTGGAATGGTTTGAGCTGAAAGGGGCCTTAAAGACCATCTAGCTCCAACACTCCTGCCATGGCCAGGGGCACCTTCCCCTGGACCAGACTGTTCAGAGCCCCATCCAACCAGACTTCGAACACTTCCAGGGACAGGACATCAACAGCTTTTCTGGGCAACTTGTGCCAGTGGATAAACACCCTCACATTAAAGAACTTCTTCCTAATATCCAATCTAAACCTGCCTTCTTTCAGTTTCAAGCCATCTCTACAAAAAAATATTTACTGTATACACTTGAAGATAAAGGGGAAAACCGCCGTTTCCCCTTGGCTGCTCAAGTTTTCTTCACGATCAACGCCTCGTATCCAACAATGTAAATGCTGCTGTAAATGAGTGTTCACTTATCCTCTCTGGAAAGGTGTTTGAAGGAGAGAAAAAATAAATCAAGCATTGGTTGAGGCTTATATGCCATAGTGAGACAGAAACTGAATGTGTCCTTCAGAAAGAGTTTCCTGTTCTTTGCTACACTTTGATTGCATAAAAATAAAGCAAAAGTTCAAAGAAAAGATTTTCCTTTTAGTTGTTTTGTCATAGCACATTACTGAATTTTCATGAAAGCATAATATTGTAAAGCCTTATCACCTCTCCTTTTTTATTTTAAGAAAAGAATATTTTTTCAGAAGTTATTATTTTAGTCTTTACAATAGTATTTTCTTTTTTTACTAGAACTGTAACAGGACTGTTGTCAGGAGTCTAATGTATTAAAATTGTATTCAGGATTCAGTTTTTTACAGTTCCTGTTTTCAAACTCTAACATCTATACCCATTACTCTACTGGTAAAAATATTTTCTTTGATCATTGCAACATTACTGATTTGGGTGATAAATATTACATCAACAGATACTTTCGCTTTTGTTTGCTCAGTATGAGGTTTTCAAAAAGGAGACATTTCCTTTAAGGCCAAACAAATTTTTTTTGTACTCTGTATTTTGCTTTTTATTTTTTGGCTATGTTTTCACCACTAAAATGGGGTTTACATCCACAGTATCAGAAGACATGAAATTGGAGTCTGTTATAGTTTTCTGAAAGGCAATGCATCTGGAACATAAATTTTTTTGGTATACCACAAGTGGAAGGAATAATATTTAACAACATGTTTAATAACATTTTTCCCCTTTTGTTCAAGTGAAATCTATTACCCAGAACTTTTTGGGAAGACACAGATTTTATGCAGTCAAGATTTTCCTACAGTAAAAATTGACTTACATTATGTATGGACCTTTTTTTGAGGAAAGAATGGAAGCAAAAATGTATATTCCAAGGAAGGTAGCTCTCCCAGAGAACATCTGGGGCCTGCACCTCAGGAGACCCACATCTCTGGCTCTCTCTAGGAGTATTTTTTCTATTACTGAGGTGTTTGCTGATGTCAGTCATGAACCGGATCCTCACAATAGAAGTACACATTTTAAAATATTAAAAAAAAATTAAAATATCAATTCCTGATTAAAGAGTTGATCACCTATGGAAAAGACAGAAAACAGATGTATATTGATCAAAAGTGAGGACTTGGCATCCAGAGAAATTGGTTGTTTCTCTGTGGTGAAGACAAGAATGAATGAAGAAAGGGTGGTTTCTGTGGGGCAACAGATGTCTGGGGGCTCAGCAAGACTTTTTAATCTCTTTATAAAAACTTATTTATCTCTAATACTATTAATATAGTATTTTTGCTTCAATGCTTGATATTTGAGGGGTCAGAAGTCCTGTTTCAGAGTCATCCTCTGGTCCACAGTTTTGCACAAATCCATCTGCTCTCACCTTTGTCTGCTGCGTGTATTTTTGTATTTTTTAGCCCTCCTTCATTTCTCCCCTTCTCTAGTTAGATTGCTGGGGTCTATTCTTCCCACTGCTATCCAGTTATCAGAGAATGTCTGAAGTAGGGCAACAAAGAAGGTGAAGGGCCTTGAGGAGAAGCCACATGAGGAGCAGCTGAGGGCACTTGGTCTGTTCAGCCTGGAGGAGACTGAGGGGAGACCTCACTGTGGTCCACAGCATCCTTATGAGGGGAAGAGGAGGGGCAGGCACTGATCTCTTCTCTCTGGTGACCAGTGACAGGAGCTGAGGGAACGGCCTGAAGCTGTGTCAGGGGAGGCTGATGTTGGATATTGGAAAAGGGTTCTCCACCTAGAGGATGCCTGGGCTCTGGAACAGGCTCCCCAGGGAAGCGGTCACAGCACCTGACCTAGAAGTGTTTGGACAATACTCTCAGGCACACGGTGGGACTCCTTGGGTACGGCCTGTGCAGGGCCAGGAGCTGGACTTGATGATCCTTATGAGTCCTTTCCACCTCAAAATGTTCTAGCTGTTCTATGATCTGAAACCTTTCAGACAGATCATTAAAACTCTTCTTTTGTTTTCCATAAAAATCCAAATATTTTTGAAACAAATGCTGAAAATATATGTCACAGCAGTTAGAACTCCCCAAATAAACTACACAGGTCAAAACAAAACAAACAAAAAAAGTCACTTAAGTTGTGCTAAATTTAAATAAAAGGATAAAAGAAGCTAAGAAAGGTAGGTAAGAAAATTTAAACTTATCAGGTAACACAGAAACTTTTGAGAGACACTGCATCAGAAGTGCAGTGCCCATGTACATAATCAATTGTGATGAACTTGAGAAAAAATAGGAATGACAGCATCAAAGTTAAAAGAGGTATTTTTAGAATTCATCAGGTATTAATAAAAAAATCCCGAAAGCTGCATCCAAATGAATAAAATAGAAAGTATCCTAAGCTCTAGAAGACTGAATAAGGATGAGTAAAGATCAGGCTTTTCCATGGAGGAAGGTCAGCAGCGAAGTCACACAGGGTGCTGTTCTCAGACTTGCTGTTTAACACAAACATAAATGAGCAGGAGTAGGGGATGTGTTGTGACAGTTTGCTGATGACACAGGGTTCTTCGAGGTGGAAAGGATGAAATCCATTGCAGCAAATTACAGAAGGTCCTTACAAGTGGTTGGGTAAAAAAATGGCAGATGGAAGTAGCCACATATAAAAAATGTATGTGTAAAACAAATGATGTATGTGAAGCTCTGTACACACTCACTCCAGCCACTGGAAAATGAAACCTTGGGGCTGAGATGAATAGTTCCTTGACTACACCCATACAACATTGGTAAAAATAAACAAAACAAAACAAAAAAATACTTAGAGAGAAAGTAATAGAGAAAAACATAAACTCATTACTTGCCACACACTTAACACTGTCTAGCTGTTATGGTTCCTTCACGTCCAGAAATTATATATTAGAACTGAAAGAGGTTTAGAGGAGGTAAGCAAGGATGATCAAGGGGTTTGTGGCCTTTCAAGAAAGCCTGAGCTACCTGACACACTTTATCATGCAATGGACATGATTTGGGGAGCTCCATTAAGCTTTACAATGTCATGAGTAGCACAGAGATCACGTTAGGATCCTGTTTTTGCTCTGTCCTCCTGCACTATCACTAGGGCCCATGAGAATCCAGTAAGACACAGGTTATTCAGAAAAATCACAAAATTCAAGAAAGGGAATTCTCAAAAGTGATTCTCAGGTGAAAATCATCTTTCTCGTATTAGATTTTTATGGAGTTTGGGGAAAACCCATGCTTATGTGGTAGCAATTAGCTCAGAAGTAATTTTTTCTAATGATTATTGAAACCGAAAACTAAATGTAGAAGCTGAACAGTCAAAGGACAGATTTTGCAAAATGGCAGGTCTCCTCTGGGTTTGCTTTGTTCCTCAGTCCTGCAGTAGGAGACATCCTGAGCTGCAGGCAAAGTAGCTGAAATGAAATGCAGTGCTTTCAAATTTTGTACCAACTTGATTTTTGCTTTGCAGTGGCATTTAAGATGTGTCAGCATTGTGATCCTTCTATGTTGAGGGACAGAGAAATAAGACCTCTGCATTACATCCTGAGGTAAATCATTTCTATCAGCCAGACCCACTACTTAGGGCTGCTTTGTCACTCCTCTTAATTGGATTGATTTTACTTTTTATTTTATTTTATTTTATTTTATTTTATTTTATTTTATTTTATTTGTTTATTTTGTTAATGGAGAGCTAGATTTTAAAAAAAATTCAGTAGCTGAGGTACTAGCACTCCAGTCTGACAGACATTTTATTATTAAAGTAATGGCTTGGGCTGTTTAAAACCTCAAATTCCACTTCTGTATGCAGGAATCTATATCCCCAGCATCCCAGAAGGTGGGTCTGGAGGAATAGGCTAGTATTTGAATAAAGAAAATGTGACAGATTTTCGCCTCTGGTTAATGCAGTTCTTTGCACAAATTATCATCCAGAAGGCGTGAGAATCCAGGCATTTCTCTCACTAGCTGAGAGATTTGATGTCTGAGCTGGTGAATTATCTTAATTGTTGTCTCTGGTAATTTAACATCTTCCACATAAACTGTAAATGATCCAAAAGAAGAGATTAAGGGAAACCATTATGGACAGATTTAGAGTGAAGAGAATTGTGGGCAGCTGGGGAGGTGTGCAAAAAAACACAGATGTGGTAACAGTGGTTAAGCCTTTCACACTCTGAATAATGTTCAGCATTGGGTTTTTTACATAGAAAGAGACGTCTCCAGTTCTCTTTTACTCCTTTATATCCAAGTAGTAAAATACAAGGTGCTTTAAAAATATTTATTGAATTTCTTTTTCCTAAAATTCGGTTTTATTTGATCCTGTTTTGTTGCTAAAATTTTCATTTGACTGCTAAACTGGAAACAAAGGATTCAGACAGCTTAACTGACACTTAAACAGAAAGAAATTTAACTGGCCTCAGCACCTACAAACTCTGAGTGACAATTTTGCATGTCTATTTGCCTAAATTCCTCTAAAAATTGGACCTTATTGCTTGTGCAATATATTTCATAGATATCAAGGCACTGTAGCTCAAATTATTTGCAGTAGTAAGGCATGTGCATCTTTGGCAAAGTATGCCCTTTTCATTAAGGTTAGTTAATTGATAAATTAAATAGGAAAGGCATAAAATAAAAAATGGAAAGTAGTTTATAAAGCCTGGTAAAAGAAATCTCTTTCTGTCTTAGCCGTTCATGATTCCTTCTCTGTTTTTTTAAGATCACAACTTCAAATTTTAGCAATGCAAAAAAAAGGGCAAACTTTTTTTCAGGTCATTGACAACCATGATTATACAAAACGGAAATTGCTTAACAGCCAACATGCCAGACTCTACAACAGTGACTCAAGACTGAGCTTATGGTGATTAATGTAACATGATATACCATAAGCTGCCTACGAATGCAGATTTTGAATGCCAGTGGATGATCTGAGCTGGTGGCTAAATTCTTCTTGAGAAACTGGGAATAACAAAAATGGAAAGAAAAAACGGTCATCCAGAGAAATCATGGGAAATACAGGAACTAAGAGGACAAGTAGATAGAAAGTGCTACAGGGCTTTGGCTCTGCACTGCACAGGTTAGCAGCTGATGAACACCACTCAGTGAGTAGGTTTGTGTTACACTAAATCTGCTGAAGCTCAAAGTCAGGCTTCTTCTAACCTTTCAAATGCCAAAGTCAGACCCTTCCAATGCCCCGCTCCGATGTGCATGCATTAGCCCCTTTTCTTGTACAGTATTTAGCAAACATAGAATGGATTGGGTTGGAAGGACATCTAGTCCTACTCCCCTTCAGTGAATAAGGATCTTCAACCAGGCCAGGCTGTTCAGAGCCCCATCCAACCTGACCTTGAATGCTTCCAAGGATGGGACATCCACTACTTTGGACAACCTGTGCCAGTGTTTCACCACTCTCATTGTAAACATTTTTCTTCCTTATACCTAGTCTAAATCTACTCTCTTTTAGTTTAAAACCATTGTCCTTTGTCCTATAATAGCAGGCCCTGATAAAAAGTTTGTTCCTATCTTTCTTATAAGCCCTCTTTATATTTTGAGAGACCAATCATGCAATGAATTTCTTCAACTCTTTGATGTGATTAAAAAAACCCTGGCCAAAAATAGGTTTTATGTTTGAGCATCAAGCTCAACTAACCTACCTGGCAGTTGTACAGCTATTAAATCCCACACACCTGAAGCTGGGGACAGAACAGAGCAAGGTTGTGCTTTGTGGTGAAGCTGAAAGTTACAGTGAGTTATGTGGGACATAAACAGCACTACTAGGTTCCATTTTGCTCTTGTTGGGTTGTGAGCTCTCACTGGCTCTGAGGACACACTGAGGCAATGTTAGCTGTATCTGCCAAACATGCAGGCTACAAGACTCTATTTGACTTTTTGTGCAAGTGTGGTTTTGTGTCTTGAGTTTCCACAAGGTATTACACAGCATTAGATCTCGCAGTTACTGTGTAGACCTCTAATGATTAGGTGTAACTCAGCTACAAAAGCAGACTACATATTTTTTATTAATTAAAAAAAAAAAACTGGATATAGTTCTGGAAATAATAATTCTAAACATAAATGCAGAACTCAGTTACATAAATAAGATGCTTAGGATCTTACTTGTAATTTGGTTGTTATTCCTCTTAGACAAAACCCTGACCATTGTGCTTGTGGGATATAAAATGGCTTATCTTGAAGGGAAATATTTAGGTAATTATAGAAAAGCAGGAGGGAGAGGGAGGACATTGCTGCAACCTGAGTCTACAGCCCTATGGTGAAGAAAAACGATGGTGATTCAAATGCTACAATGGGAAATGGAAGGTAGCATTTGCTGGACAAGATTGGGATATTTTGGATAGTTGTATGGCTCCTCTAGTCAATGCAGATTATTGGCAACTTTGAGACATGACCTTGAATCTCCAGTAAGACTTTTGTACAACAAGTGGGTTAACAAGAATTAAAGGACTGAGGAGAAAGAAGGGAATGGAGAGGTGAATAGTCTGGCTTTCATATGTATCAGAAAAAGCTCTACTTATGTTAATGCTAGCAGATAATACAGAATGAATATATTCCTGGCAGGTAATAACTGGATGAATTTTCTGATGAGATGATATACACATCTGAGGATTTGTAATACTGAATGCTGATGTGAGAGAATTTCTGTTCTATTTATTTTGAGTGGTGGAGGATGAGAGAATTAATTGCTAGCATATAATATATATCTTTGCAATATCCTTATAAGTGGATTGTATGTTACTGAACTGGGAATAATATTATTGTTTTTTATAAGCCATAATGATGCCATTGGAGTAATAAAAAAAAGTGTTTTCTCTGTCTAATCTGACAGACCTTAATCAGGCAACATGCTAGAATTAATAAGTAGTGGTCTGCTAAGTGCAGCCTTCTTCTTATGGTTTGTAATAGATGCTATTGCATCAATAAAAACTTTGATAATACATAATTTTTATTTCAATCTCAAAGTCATGAGAAACAACAAAAGATCTTGATCTGACAAAAGGGAGAGAAACTAAAGAAAGCCTGAACTTCTTACATGAGCTCTTTTGGGAAGATGAGAGTAGTTGAGACATATGAATTGGTACTAACTTCAGAATTTTTTTCCCAGATTACCGTGTTACTACCAATCCCTGTTTGTTCTGACAAAAGGTGTCTGTGATACCCTGTGCGAAACAACATGGACACATTTCCTTGTTATACTTCATCATATATCTATTCCTGTATTAAGTGCTTTGCCACATAAATGAGATCATTTTAATTAGTGAGCACCATTGCAACCACAGTTATCCTTTTTGCTGTGATAATTCTGTATCTCTGATGTTTTTCAGGTTTCAGTTTTCTCCTCCAACTTCTCTATAAATAGTCAATATTCAAAGTTACATTTGGAAGATTTAATAAAAAGATTTATTTGGTTATCTGTCCTTTGACATGTTGGCTGTTCCTCATTTGTACAAAAATTGCACTGAAGATTGCACTGACAGTTACAAGCAAGTCTTCACTAATAAATGTGTACAGTCTTACTAGTTTTTTGAACTGAGATGCTGCAATTTGTATTCCAGTAGCTATCAGTTCACATAAAGCAAATAAACTGCTTAGAGAACAAAAATTGTTGGGAGAAAATCAGCAAAATTATCCTGGATTTACATGTATATGTTATATGATTTTATTGAGAATGTGGATTTTTATTAATCCTATCATTCATTGACAACTTTCAATCAAAACTTGTCTTCAGTGTTGTTTTGTCAATAGTAGAAAATATTTCAGTATACTATACTTGTAACTTGGCAAATGAAGCTGAACTAGACTATAGAGATATACCCTAAATAGAAATTTTTGGTTCATTAACACTAACAGATCCATTTTGCTAAAATTTTATTTTAAATAGATCACTTGTGACAAATAAGTAAAAAGGTTTCATTCTGATTATTTAAAAATGTTATTTTTTTGTGGTATGTGTTTAATTATGTGCAGCATAAGGAACCATTTGATACCAAAACCAATGAACAATGGCCAGATCACAAATTTGTCCACTAGAATATGAATTTCAAAATGAATTACCAATTAGAGTAGCAAAGTAGATATGATATGTCATATCCAATTATGAGAAACATGCAATGACAAAGTAGTAAAAACATTATGTTTTTCCTGTCTTTCATAGATTAAAAAGAAGGTAAAATTTGCAGTAAGAATCAAATGAAGTTATTTTATTCCTTGATATTTTCCCTTTAAGATTTTCTTAATTTGTTATCACTCAAAAGATGCATTCTCGAGGAATATTCACTTATTTCTCGTGTATTTTTGTAGTGCTTGAGTATAGTTGCCAAATTTATGGCAAAATAAAGCCCCTTTTGGGATGTGCTAAGGCCTGGGTCTCAGCAATGTCATGCAGAAACAATTTCTGCAGTTTAAGTCCATGTTGAATAGATATTTTTTCAATATATTATAATCAGATATCCTCTTATTCTTGTATTGATCTCAGAGAACAGAAACTTCTTTAGGTAATTAATTTCTTAAATTTTTATTTTCTTTTCTCATTTTGTCTTGAGAAAGCTGAAATATAAGCAAAATCCATGAATATGTTTTGTAAATTTTTATATGTATATATATATATATACATACATACATATATATATATGTTCTGATGTAGTTTTAATTTCCTGATCACATATTGTCTTCTTCAACAGGTCCATTTTTTTTTCCATTTAAAAGTGGGAAAGATTCAGGATTCCTGGGCATAACTCCAAGTTTTTTGGGTAACATGCACCAAGAGGATTGTAGACCTTCTGTTCATCTCATAATGTCTTCTCCTTCTAAAATTCCACCCAGTTAGCACTTACCCTTTAAATGTTCTTTTACTCTGTTCCTTCCTCTTTGGATTCTATCCTTTTCTTACGAGGTTGCCGTCAAATCCCTGTCTAATATCTATCTTCTAATATGAAGGCTCTTCATTTATTGTTTAACATGGTGGACAAAAAATCCACCTAACTCCAAAGATTCTAGAGGGTTTACAGCTAATCCATATTCATGGGCTGTCAAAAACTCAATCAAGCCCCACCAAACTGCAGTAGATCCTCTTTATAAATGTGTATCGGTCAGGAGTGATTTCATAATCCAGTTACAGCGCACTGAAACCAGACGTGATTGACAAAGTTACACCTCCAAAGAGATCAGAAGAGATTTTTTCACCATTTTTTTAATCAAAGAGTGACAATAACATATGTTATCTTGCCTCTAAGTCATTTTAATTTCTAATTCACTTCTCTGAGGTTGGAATCTTTTTCTGAACTTGTCTGCACCCCAGTTTGAGCCATGAGCAATTTCTCTTTACAATGAAACAGAAAAAGGAACCCAAAGAATATATTTCACTCTTGCATTACAGATGGACAGTAACACAAAAACACTCAAAACCTAAAAGGATAAACATATATTAGTTGCCTTAAGTGTTTCTTTGAACAGTGGGAGAATGTTGAAATAGATGAGTTGTTCTTATTTTCCTCACAACAGAGTGTTCTCTTTTCTTGTGAAGATCTTTCTTCTGTGAAAGAAGGGAATGCATGTGGATCATCTCGAGAAGACAGAGTGACTACCGTCAAAAGTTCACAGTGACGGTTGATACAGAATTCGATAAATTGGAAAAGGAGAGAGATGAGGACTTTCTGCCTCTAGTATTCTGAATCTAGCTCCAGAAAACGCTGCACCTTTTTTCTGTTACTGTAAAACCAATACACCTGCAGGGGAACTCATGTTGTATTTATTTTATGTTTATTGCAGTTAAATTTACTGATTGCTGTCTTGTACATTCTGCTTTTGCGAAACCAATGAAATTTGCAAGTATGAGATCGGAAATAAAATTTGTCAATCAAAACAATCATTTCTGTGTCACGGCAGTACAAACTGTAGAACCCTGATTTTCCATAGTACTGAAATATATTTATTCCATTTTTTAGCAGTCCAGAGGGGAGTGGATTAGATGCTCAGAACTACTCTGTGCTTTATCTTGCCCTTGTAATGCAATCTCAATCTTTTTAGAAAACAGAGGAATTTCACAGCCTGGTAGATGTCCTGGCCATGAGGCCAGTGCCTTCTTCCTTCCCAGCTGGCAGTGATGAGGAGCCAGATAACCCAAAGATCGTATGGACAGACCAGGGTGTCTTGATGAAGATCTATCCTAGCAGATATGTCAGCCCCTTACTCAAAAGTTATTAGTGCTGTACGTGAAGACATGAAGATCTCAGCAGCAATATGTCAAAAATCTTAAGTTTTCCCCTTTCTATTCCTGCTTTCAGTTCCTGGGACCAGGAACCTCATCTTTTACACTTGCAAGCACAATGCTCTGGCAATCCTATTGGGCAAACTCAGAGCAGGGGTTGATTTCACTTAAGGTAAGCTTTAATCAAACTCTTATGCACATGAATTCTGGATAATTGCTGTAATTTATAAACGCTCTAGAAAGAAAGACTTTCTTGTGAGTATCTATTCAGGATCAGGACCTTTGTTAGGAATTATTTCATTGAAATAGCTATTCTGTCTTCCTGGACATAAACAAAATTGTACGGCATTAATAAACACTAAGTGTTCTCGTGGTACAGTGTGCTATGATTGCTTAATCCATGTGTGCAGTAGCAGTGAGCTCAGCACCCTCTGGAACAGGAATTTTTTGTAGTCCTACACATCTACTAAATCCTACTAATGGGCTTCGTATGCAGTAGTAGCTCTCTGATGCTTAGGTGGGTTTCCAGAAATCTTGTCAGCAACATCCCTTACCGAAGGTGTTCAGAGACACGAAGCAGAGAAAGACTTTTAAATTAGTAAAGAAAGTTTCAAAAGGACAAAAAAGGTGGATTGCATGACCAAAAGAAGCTGTTCAGGGACTGCACTGTTCAACAAATTAGTGAAGGATTTGGGAAAACATAAAGAGTGTGGAGATAAAGGTTGCTGACAGTCCTAAATTATTCATAGCCAAGTGTTAGGTGTTGCAAGAGAAGTGGAGTTGTAGTGTGTTGTGCTGACTTTGGCTGGACCTCATGTGCCCACCCTATTTCTCCTCTTCTCAACTAGGCAGGGAAGAGAAATTATGATGTAAGGCTTATGGGTCAAGATAAAGACAGGCAGGGATAGAAATCTATGATGCATTTGTGTATTTTAGCACCACAAGGTTATTCTCTCTTTCCTCCACCTCATTTTCAAAAAAGTGATTTTTTTTTCTAATGATTTGATAAAGCTGAAAAATGATTTTAAGAAAGGGTTTCCTTCTCAGATTACCAAAGTGAGGCAAGTTCTGTATGAGAAATGGCCAACTATGCTTGGCCTCCAGCCTAGGAAAGGGATATTTGACAAGAGAGTATGACAGATATCTACAAAATCAAGATGAGCTATCAGGAAAATGACTGCTCGTTGTCTGTTATACTTTAAGACCTTGAATCATCAAATAAAGTAGCAAGTGGCAGGTTTACAATTAATAAAAGCAGCTCTTTGCACAGTTTGGAATCAAGCTATGGAAATCCTTGTTACAGCATGTTGGTTAAGCTTGCAGGGTTGTAAAACTATCACATAAAATCTTGAAACAAAAATCCACAGAGATACAGACAAAGGGATACACACAGAGGAAACACCTATGGTAAGGACTCTGAGAAGCAACTAGAACCTGTGATTGCTCTCAGACTCTGGAAAGCTTTGCTGCTGAACACAATATCTGTAAGCTACATAAGCAGTTAAGCATTGGCACGCTCTGATAACCATTAAGTATTAACCATTAACTCCAAGCTCCACTTGGGAGTCATGCTTCAGGCCAAATGAAATATTAGATAGGTTGCAGGTTCCCCACATTGTTTGGTTCTTTATTAAACTCTCCCATTAAACTGGAAAGGATGGGTTGAAATCCAGCAGTTGAAATTCTTCTGTATTAATCCATTGCTTTGCTCATGTACAGCTGAGTAAAATCTCCTTGCTTTCTCCTCAATTCTTGTTAGTGAGGCTCTGCCATACAAAACATACACTCTTAACAGAAATCTTTAGATATACTTGTCTGATAAACTACTACAGCAACAAATTACTGCTTAGCTAACAGACTGTGTTCTTGGGAGGAATAAAATCCTAATAAATGTGTAGCATGAAAGGCCCAATAAAATTATTGAATTAAATACCTTGGAGAGAAAAGACTTTACCAAACAAACATCTGACTCAATTCTCCTCTACTGGGCCATGGTTACAAGGAAACTCACAGAACCACACACTTAAGGGAGGAGATGTACACAACATTGAGCATAATGTCTTGTATGTATAACAAAGCCAGCAGAAGCAATGTGAAACAGGTACTAAATTTACCTCAGGAAAATGAAGTACAGACAAATGGCGGAAGGCCCAGCAATGAGATTGTGATTGGAGAATTCTGATCTGGCATGTAAAAAAGTGCTAACAATGTAGATCAGCCTTATCAGACAGTGTGAACAGTTTGGTGCAGTCTTCATTTGAGAAATAATACAGTCATACTCTGCACACCAAGTCCATTGGAGGTGTTATATCAGACAGTGTCTGCTGCAGTATCTCGTCTCACACCACTGTCAGCACCATATGGTTTTGAGGAAATTGGAAGCTATTTCCTCGTGGATTTACTGTCCCTCAAGTGAAATATCTTTCAATCTCTATCTCAAAAATCACAACATGATTATTAATCTTAATTTTTCACCTGAACTACTGCAGTAGTAGTTGGTTGGCATTTTCAAGAGACATATATGCATTCTGAAAATGTTTGTTGGTTCTTTGCTGCACCCCAAACACTCCTTTCACAAGTGCATACTGTGAACACAAGGCCAGACTGAGGTGCAACCTTGAGACCAGCTTGGTAGTTCTCTAGCAGAAAGTGTCTGGATCCACACAAAAGCCGAGTGAGGTTTCATCACAGCAATAAGGACAGGTCAGGCATGGCATGACCAGCCCTGCAGTGGTGCTATAACCCGTCTGTCCCTGTACTGTCCCATCATGTCACCAGTAGCAGGCAGAGATACCAGCTGGGGAGCACTTCTGAGTTGTGCTGGCCTTGACCCAACTTCCTATAGAGGGAAATGAAATCAGGGGGTAGAAGGAAAGCCCTTCAGCTGTGTGGAGTCTTACAGTGAGATGTCCTAGATCAATCAGTACATCCACAACAGCCTTGCTCAGATGGGATTGTGAACCATGGAGAAAAGCATTTGCTCATTCCCGTTCTGTTCCCTGCTCCTCAGCCAATTAACAACCTCCGTAATAGGACCTAAATCTACAGCAGCAGTAGTAGAATCATTGCACATTTTGGCTGTTTAGCCCTAGGTTTGATTTTTCTTGTCTTCAAAGTGCTGACTATTACAGATTGACTAGTATAAACCACTTTATAATTGAAAAATATGATCAGGGAATTCCAACTTGTATGAAAAAGCAATCGGTGAATTATTTAATTAAAAATTAGGAAATTACTTATTTTATAAGTGTAAGTACAGATAAAATTCTTATCTATCAGAACACAAAATATTTTCTACTGTGCAATATTTTGGTAGAACCCTAGCAATTCCATAGAATTTCCTCCTGCATTTAGTTTTATCTGAAATGACTAATTTGAACATTGTGAATAAGATGTTTGAAGAAATTATAATATCATAGGTGATAGAGGTGGATACTGGCTGAGCTATCTTCCCTCCTACACTGTAAAATACATTTATGTGTCAAGGTCAGATATAAATAACAAGACAGTAGACATGTTTTCTAGTTTGACTGTGGAGGGTTTAGAAAACATTTCTTTAGATTCATTGCAGATACACTTGGGTTGGAAGCCATATCTGCACGACTGCATAAGTTGTTGTAGATTCCCAATATAGTTCATGGAGGACTTCTAAAATGCTTTTTATCTGTCTTAAAATTGGCACCCAGTGACATTTCATTTTGCATGTTTTGTTTCTCTGAATGTAAAGGGTGATAAGACTCACTCATATATAGTTGTCAACACTGCGTGAATTTCATATTCAGGTGTTATAGACCCGCCCTGTAAGTTCTTCTCTCTTCAAATGCTCAACAGAATACACATATTAAGAAAAAAATTCATCATATTTTGTAACAGTTTCTTTATTTTCATGCTGTCATCTGGGGCAAGGATTTTTAAATTTCTTTTGAGGTTGATAGACAGCTACCCCTAAGTTTAACCTGGACCAAAGCATACAATTTGAGGTTTTCTACAGTCCCGCAGAGAACCCAGCTGGTATGAAGAAAGTCACTGCATTACAACATTGTTGGCATATGGATGACCTAGGAAACCAAGAAGGTCCTAAACACGACTGTATAAACCACTGAGATTTTGAAAAATTTCAACAATCTGGAAATCACTGCTTCAAAACACAGAATTTTTTATTAAAATACAAAACTTTTTTTTCGGCAATTTTGTTTTCTTTTGTACTCTGTGTGTTATTACTCTTGTTTAGCTATTAATATAGTGTTCAGTGTGTGCTAATAAATTCCTTGGACTGTAGCTTGTTTTAAAAGCCACATTAATCCTGAAGCAACTGTACATTCATCTTACCTCCTCAGAGGCAGCTTCAATGCACTATAATTTAATCTTTTTTTTTTTCTGGATAAAGGATGTTTAACAGGTTCCCAAAATAGAAGTACTTTGTTACTACAAGATTCTGGTAAGATCAAGTACATGCTCTGGCAAAAACTATTTACTCATTCTCCAGGTAATGTCAACATGTAGCTCCAAACATTCCTTTTATAAACATTTTTTTCTCCTTTATATAGAAGACCTAGTACTGGTTTAGATGTAAAATAAGCATGATGAATAAAAGGTGACATTTAAACAGTATATACAGCCATGAAGCTTCACTTTCATTTTAAATTCCATGGTTGAGATGACACTCAAATCTCAATGTGACTTAGACGAGTCATTGCTTATAAAAACAGGCAAGTGTCTGCGGAGACCTCCTTCAAAAATTTCACTTGCAAACAATTTGTATTCCTGGATGTTTCATTTGATATTTGGCTAAATGTCATTCCTGTCACTGCACAATTAAATAAAAAGGCAGTAGTAACAAAGAACTTCTCTTCTTATTGCCCCTCTCTCTCAAACCAAGTATCCTGAGCTTCACACAGATGGGCTGCTGTTCAGAGGAGCTGATGTGTAAGAGAGGAGCTGTGATAGGACAGATTTAGTGGACTGACAGATTTGATTTCATACCTGAAACGAAAGAAGACTTTCTGGTGGTTTCCTCCATGGGAAAAAAAAAGTTCATGAAGTATGTACTCTTCCAGAAAGATGTGGGCAAGCTTTCTTAATGAAGATATTCATAGGCCAGTGAAGTACCTTGATATTCTATTCTATTCTATTCTATTCTATTCTATTCTATTCTATTCTATTCTATTCTATTCTATTCTATTCTATTCTATCCTATTCTATTCTATTCTGTTCCTTCCAGAGATTTGTCTCCACTGATGCTCTTTTTGGGAAGCACAGGCCATGAGCAATCTCTAGTGTGCAGATCCCTTCTGTCACGATCTGCAAAGTGGGATTTGTGATGGTTCGTTTATTGATCTAATAGCACGAAAGGCACCACAGGGGACTCTCAGTGGAAAGGAAACAAAGTATAGAGAGAAATAGAGGGTAAGGGGGATTATGACTACCAACGCCAAAGTCCTCACAGCCATCCACTGACGCAGCATCTTCTGTCCATTGAGGAGATCTCAAAGTCTTGGTTAACTCAGGGTTCTGTTATAGTTCTTCATCAAGCGAGGGGAACAGGTGAAACTGCTGAGGGGAAACAGGTACAAACAGTCCATGTTCTTTACAGTAAGCGAGAGCTATTGTTTTCTTGGTCGAGGCAACACACCTGCAGGAAACACTTGGCAAACATCTCACTTCAGCCTGGCCAGCCCCCCTGTGTTAGAGTTATAGGGGTCACAGTCTCAGTCCTCGGGAGGGGGCTTCAATCTCTGTCCGTGGTGTTGTGAGGAAGATGGTGGATTACACGGTGGTTGTGAGGAAGATGAGGGATTTTCCATGGGAGACCACAAAAGTTACCCCAGAATGTTCATTTGGCCAAGAGGTGGGGAAATTCATGAGCTAAGCGTATAGCGAGCCGCCCCTTGCCAGGCCCTGCTCGAGGCAGTGTACCTGTTAGGAGTAGTGTACCATGGCGGCACTGCAAACACAGCTGCAAACAATCACTTGGTGAGCATCCACCTCAACCAGGCCAGAACTTCTGTGCAAAGACTTTTTGGGGGTTTTAGGGTTTTGCCTCATGATCGTGAGGCAAAAATGAGGGAAACCTCAGATCATCTCTTACACCTTCTCTCTGCTGGCCCTGGGCAAGGTGTAATGCACAAGTGTGGGATGGTGGCTGCTCCCTGTGTCCTCTGTTCACAGGCCTGGTCATGGAATTTAGTGCCTGCCAACATGCCAGCCGAGGTCAGGTCAATGAAACCTGGAGCTCTGCTGTTCTACATGCTCAGGACTACAGAGACAAGTTATTTTTTTCTTGATAATTACACACTCTAGAAAGGGACCGGCAACACTTGGCCATAAAGTTTATCCAACATTAAATTTACCTGTGGAGGTCTGGAATCCTGCCTTCTGCAGTCCTTTGTTTAGAGACGTTCACAGAAGCTGACAGACATGGTGAGTCTCTTGGACAATACTTACAGGAATAATTATCATGGGAAGAAATATTTTGCTTCTTCACTTCTGTACAAAGACACACTATGACTTGCCAGAACATCCTAAAATTTATTTTCAGTCACTCAGTGCCAGGCAGGATCAGTCCCATGGAAGCATAGTTTTTTACAACAGACACATGCATTTAGTGTTCTCATTTACCCCACACTCGTGTGTTTGCCTTTGAAAGTCTCCTTGAAGCGTTCCCTGAAATGTTAAAAATATTGTATTCAGCCAGGCTGGGGAGCAGGAAGGCCTCCTGCTGCCTCAAGTGATCTGTAGGGCTAAAGATAGTGTTTAACTAAACCTATGATGATAAAGTAACTAGAACCCTTCAAAGCAAAATAACCCAAGGTGTGACATCTCGCAGAGTGTGTGGAGAGAATAAAGGTTGAGAACCAACCTGCTGAGACAATAAGGCCTCTACAATGCTTAATTTAATGCGATAGCTCAGTTTGATTCATAATTTTCATTCAAATTCTCAAATCTATTAAAAGCATCAGAATCTGCAAACTTTCATTCATTATCTGCTTATTGGAGAGCTATAAGAACAATAGGTTCCTTTCCTTGATTTAATTGAAATTAGGCTCAAATTGTACTGTAATTAGTGTTCGGATAGGGTCACTGGGACACCATAGAAAGACACAATGCCAATATCAATTCTGCAAAGGCTACATGGAAAAAATAAGGATTGCAGAACCTCCCCCTATATTATGTTTAGATGTCATATGTAAGAGCTGGTTGAATACCAGAGAAACCTAATCCACAAATTTTGCTGTTATATATATCTGAAGTAATATGTCCATTCAGGCAAAAAATAGTAAGACCAGTTTTCTGTTGTGTGTTTTATCTAGGAATAGAATTAACGTTCATAAAAATAAAGTTGCCATCTTACACAAGAAAACCTCCTACTGTATTTCAAATTCTTATAGTGGAAACAAATTCTGAGAGATAATTCTGTGTGTAACTCTAAATATATTCCCCATTGGCAGGAAGGCATTAGATATTTGCACAATGCCCTGATGTGTATTGATTGCAGTTAATTTTAAGAATGAGTCTTTCTTGGAGATTCTTGGCTGGAGCAAGATACCTATAAAAGCTCTATTGCATACATAAATATAGAATTTAGAAATCTTGAAACATGATACCAGGACGCAGTGATTTTGAAGAGAGGGAAAGATCAGTAAACCTCAACCTGTGTAGCCCAAATAACTTTTCATGGTTTTACTGTATTACCTATTACATGTACTGCAGTACAATACTGCTTCAGCCCTGAAGCTACAGATCTGCACCAAAATATCTAGGTTCATATTCTTAGTAAAAAGAGTTTAGTTCTGAAGAAAGAACATTATTTGAATCACTAAGCAGTAGAATTTTAGGAAGTCTAAGCAAAAAGTGCAGAAATACAAGAGTCATATCTATTTTTCACTGTTTTAATCTGCTTTGTTCAATTCCTTAGCTCTCAACAGCTTTGTTCCTGCTTCTGAAGAGGCTTGAAAGAAAAGACTGATTTTAGTTTGATGACAGCAAAGTACAAGGGAAATTGCTGAATTCTTCAACCTTTATTATCTTTGACTAAGTCTATGTAACCTTCTGAAAAATGTGCTTCAAACAACACAAGCTCCTGAGGTCTTTCCAGGAAATTGTGTCATAGAATCATAGAATACCTCCAGCTGAATGGGCCCCATTAGGAGTCATTAAGCCTAATTCCTTGATTTTCTCACTAATTTTTTACCTAGATTTACCTAGAACTAAATCATATATTGTTGTTCAGGTTCTCCTTGAACTCTGCCGTCTTGGTGCTGTGACCACGTCCCTGGAAAGTCTGTTCCAGTGGGTGACCAGCCTCTCAGTGAAGAACTTTATACTGATGTTCAATCTGAATCTCCCCTCATGCAGCTTTATTTCACTTCTTTGTGTCCTATTCCTGCCCACCAGAGAGAAGATGTATATCTTGTGTGTTTAATGCATACAAATATAAAAAAAAATAATAGTCCAATTTAATGACCCTTATGGTCTTTAAATTGGGAAAAATTGAAAATGCTCAGAGTATGTCTTGTTTTCTCTTTAATTTTCATGGCAATCCCATAGGAATTTGATTTTGTAACTGTTGCTTTATACACAAAAAAGGACAAGAGTTCCCAGATCCATATTTTTGGATCTAGTAGAGAGAAAGGATTGAGGATCTCCATCCAGATGGACAGATGGACAAATCTATAGGAGTCAAATGATTGCTGTTGATGGTCCTCTTTTTTTTTGAGCAAAAAAGACAATGGGATGATTTCTTTTGGAATACTCTGTATCAGGAAATGGATACTGCCATATCCAAATCACACTGAAGGTCATATTTTTTTATGCTTTTGGAAGTTTAAAAGCAGTGAGTTGAAATCCATTGCATATCCACTGTTTCTTTTCCTTGTCATGCAATTCCTGTTTCCTTAATCATGTGAGTGCTCAATGCTTTGATTGGAATGTTTAATCCAATCAAACTTGCTGGGTGTTTGAAGTACCTCTTGTTTCATAAATATTTATGTATTTGTGGGTGTTTTAGTTGTTACATTGGGTGTTTTATGGTTTTGTTTACCTCCATATTTTGATGTATTTATTGCTTCACTGGTTCCAGTGACTCTAGCAGAGTCCAAAAAAACATCTGATAAAAGAGGATACTTTACAGTGTAGTGTGGTCTTTAAATGGTGCTGCAAGAACCTTATTTATCACTTCTGCCTATTTAGCTAATGATGGAACATTTAATTTTCAACATTTTCTTTCATTTGTTTGTACAATGCAATGAAGTGCTTAGAAGAAAGAAGGCCATGTGCCTTCTTTACCTTTTGATCTTCATTCATCTCAGGGCAATTTAAATAAGTTTTTATTTCTTTATAATTCATTAAAATGAAAACAATTCAAATTATTTATTAAGAAGAAATGGATTTGGTGATTAGAGTACAGGACAAGAAATCAATAATACTGCTTTTTATTTCCATTTTGACATCAGTTAAGTGATGTTCTGAGTGGTACAGTGAGTTCTGTACCTCAGTTTCCCATTTATAAAGACATATTGTAATTTCCAATGATTTAATTAATTGCTGTTTATAAACACCTTGCAAGTTTTTTGAATGAACAGTTTTGTACAAGCTGTGCAAGACAGTGATTGTCTTCCATGCTGAAAACAATTTTGGATCTTTTAATAGGAGTGATGAATACGACAATCAGTGAATGCAAAATAGTATTTATCAGCTTTCATCTCATATGACTGAACAAACTTTATTCCTGGTTGTGTGACCATGCATACGCATTTTCAAGATATTCTTCTTTAACACAGTGGGATGAATCTCTTGAGTAATTATTATTTTTACCATCAAAGACTTGCAGAATAGAAAACAAATATCCCAATTGACTGGACTTATGAGTCAGGGTCAATTTTCTGTTCTGCTGCAGAACTCAGACAAGTCCCTTAGACTGAAAAAGTCAAAGTCTTCGTGTGACTAATGCCCTCCAAGTTCACAAAGATTTAGAGCTTCAAAAGTCTTTGAAAATTTGTGTCTTCATCCCTCTCTGCCCCAGTTGTTTTCATCAGAGAGGGGATAGCAGCACCTCTGTACGTAGGGGAAACAAACCACCACAAAGGCTAATTGTGCGCGCCAGGGCAAGGACAACAGTTTCTGCTGCTAACCTCCCACAGGGGAGTGATGTGGCTAATATCCATCCAGATGCCTTTGATTTCCTCAGCCCCGGTGCTGTAGTACTCATTTATAGCCGAGCTGACTGGGAGTGATGTTTGGAATGAGTCCAGAGAGAAGTATGAACTCACACCTCTGGACCCATACCAAGACACCTTCATGACTCCATCATCACTCTCCTCTGAGGGATGTAATGAGGATACATTAATTAATGTTTATGAACTGCTTCGCTGCTGCCACATTTAGACTGTTAGAGTTGCATCTGTAGGAAGAAAACAGCAATCAAGAATTCCACCTGAAACAGAAAGCAGAAATGGGAAGATGAAACAGGGGACCCTAGAGTGGTTTCCCCCTAGGAGATGTTTTTCCACACTACAAAAAACTCTCTGAAGTTGACAGCCCTTCAAAGGCAATCTCAGCTCCAGAGAAATCCAGGCTAACAAAATTTTGAAGTATGTGATGGAAGGTCTACAAATAGTTTAGCCAACTTTACCCAAAGTTTTTAGTAATGATTTTTCATGTAAAAAGCAATAAGCTTAAGATGGGAGAGAGATTTATCAAATATTCCAAAATATTTCAAGGTTACTCTGGTTGGTTGTGGGAGTTCTTTAAATGATTGGATGCTTTCTGGAGCGTGTATTTGTGAAGCTTCATCTATCACTCGGTGGATTTTCTCCAGAGAAAAATACCTTGCCTCCTTACTTTGCTCATAAGGTAATGCAGAAACTCAGAACTTGATGGATGGATATCAAAGTGTGGCCTTGCATTCACCCTGAGATGAGAATGGGGAGCAGGCAATGGCTCTGGGACACTTTGGCTTTATGAGATAGTTTCTGAGCAAGTGCACTGTGAGCTCCAGGGCAGGATCCATCCTGACATGAACCATGGGATGAAATTTCTCTCTAAGTAGCCATGCATTACCTGCTACAGTCACTTGTTTCAGGCCACTGTAACTACCTCAGGTCATTATTTCAAGTGCATTCCTTGAACCTTTTGAGTACTTTGACTCACAGAGAGTCAAAGAGCAGTGATTGCAGCAATACTGTTCTGACTACTTTTTTTTTTTTTGGAGAAATCCCCACACCGAAACTGGGTTTAGGCAGGTTTCAGTGAAAAAAATATTATTAAAGCAAAAAAACTGTTTTCTCCCTACTTTACGCTTTCAAAACAGGGAACTGTGCATATTTCACTCTCTGCTCTCTTTCCCACGCTCAGAAGGGGAGAAGGCAAAACAAATATTTTATCAAAATGAATGTTACTTTTCTTGGAGACTTGAGCATGCCAAGTGAAGCTGATCCAGCCTGCTTGTAGCTTGCAAAGAAATTCACCTTTTATTTTTTTGAAATTTCCATGAAAGCTCTACATATTTTTAATTGTCTGTATTTTTAAAAAGTGAATAGGTGAATAGAACATTCTTCCTTCCAAACATCAGGGTAATTTGGTTTGGTCTGTAATTTAGTAGATATTTTTGGGCTTTTTGATTTTTTTCTAAATTTTAATATGACTTATGCTACTGTATTTGTCGTAAGACAAGTGAGCTGGAGAGGGACTTTTCACAAGGGCATGTAGTAATAGGAGAAGGATGAAAGGCATTTAAACTGAAAGAAGGCAGGTTTATATTGGGTTTTAGGAAGAAATTCTTGCCTGTGAGGGTGGTGAGGCACTGGCACAGCCTGTTCAGAGAAGTTGTGGCTGCCCCATTCCTGGAATGTTTGAGACCAGGTTGACTGTGGCTCTGAGCACTTGATCTAGTGGAAGGTGTCCCTGTCCATGGCAGGAGGGTTGCAACTAGAAAATCTTTCAAGTCCCTTTCAGCTCAAACCATTCTGAGGTTCTGTGATTTGTTCTCCAACTGACCTTATCAGATTATATAAACGGTATAGTTCTTCAGCCTGAGTATTTTCATCTGAAAAATGAACAGATTCTTTCAATATTTGTAAAGTGCATTTGTAAATATTGCAGTTATTGGTTATATAAAGAGAATGACAACTTACAGCAATTAAGAGAATAAGAAAATGATATAAATATTCTATTTTCCCAATATAAGGAGGGTAAAATATAATTCCAATAGGAAAAAAAATTGAAATTATATGCCACTGAAAGGGTATGCAAAACAGTAAAAATAATTGCAACATAGGATATATATACCAAGTTACATAACTTAATGTTTTTCTAAAGACTTCTGAATATTCTAAGATCTCTAAATAGAAATTAAAATATTTCAGGTTTCGTTTTATTCATCTCTAAGTATGGGATTTTTGTCACTTGAATACAGGAAAGGGAAGGTAAAAATGTTTGGTCAGTTATTGAGAACTATGTATCTAAAGCATGTTACAGATTTACATTAAATATGATAACACTATATAACTGCTCAATATTTCCCTCGCACAGTGGACATGAGAAAGAAAGACAGATTTGAAAATGATGTTACACAAAGAAAGAACTAGATCCTTAGTGACAGGTTTAATCTCATTCATGTGTAGTAAGCAGGATCCATAAAATTTTCTTTAACAGACTCAGATTTTCAGAAAAGGAATGTAATCTGAAGGTCGAAATTAAGATAATAATTCTCTTGGTGGTATAATGGCATGGATGATGTGCCTACGTCCTTAAGTTCATCCTGTCCCTCTCTGATCCAACGAGCATGTGCCAGTGCCTCTTGGTCAGTGGAATTTAAAGAGATATTATCCAGGCTGTAGCAGAAATAGAGAAAAAAATTAATACTATTGCAAAGTAATGCATTTCTTGGCAAGAAATGCAAAGATTTTTGGCACCTTGCAATGTTTTAGTGCCATCTGGTGACTCCCCAAAATGCTACAAGAACATTTGCCAAAAATATTTGCCTGGATTAAATAAATGTATTCTCAATAAGAAAGTTTTGCATTAATAGTTGTGCACTGCAAATCTAACTATCAGAAATTCGTTGTTTCAGTGACAGGATACAGTCTCGTACTTCACCATCAGAATATGAATTTTAAGCATATTCTGCATGATAAAGCTGACAAACAAACAAAATATTTTCCCAAGAACTTTCCATGAAAACTGAGAAAATAGTTTAAAGTATAACTGAAAAGTGAAGAAGTAATTCTGGTTCTGTAATTGACCCATAATGAATCTTTCATTTACCTTCTTTCAGGACAGTAATATCTACCCAAAGAACAGATAATGGAAAAAGAAGAACTAATGGAGAAAAAGAGGTGTTAAAAACCCCAAAAAACAACTCCATACCGAATATTTTTTTTTAAGTAAGACGTGTTGAATTATGCATTTGCTCTTAGAATGAGGATTAAATTTCTCCAGTAATAAATACATCAAATAACACCAGGCAGCTATTATTTTGATTTTTTTATGGGAAGAAAATATTGCTTATGTACTTCTAACCTTTGCCCAAGAGTTGTAACTTGTGGTTCTAGAATGAGAAAAAAAGACTGTAAAAATAGTTCCTTCTTGCTCAGAAGTCTCTTTTCTGGATTCAGAATCAAATTAGTTGACTTTAGAAACATTTACCCTTACTTTTCATGTATTTTAACTGTGCAACACTGTTATACCTAAGAGAGATTAATTTTTTCTCTCTCCTGTCTTTTACATCCTGTGTTTTGCAATTATTTACTAAATTTCAATTAATAAATGCAATACAAATGTCTTCTTTTTCCAGGTTTCTCACCTTTCACTAGGGTCATAATAGGAACCTATTTAGACTCATAGAAGTGATCATAAGCATCTTATTTTCAGTTTCACATAGGTTAAATATTTAACTTCAGATTTTAAAGAAACCAATTCTATTAGCCATCATGTCTTTTTCTCTTCATCAAAGAGATAGTGGGCTGTTGCATCTTTGTTCTGACATTCACAGGTAGAGATTGATACAGTAAGGAAAAACAGCATGGGATGAGATATCAGAAATAATGTGTGACTGGACCTGATGACCTAAGAGTTCCTTTTCAGCCTTGTCTTCATTATAAAGATCATAAATCTTCAAATATGCCCAGCAGAAGCTACACATTGAGGGCTTTGCTCTCAGAGCTTTCAAGTCACTGCAGACATTTGTACTGACTTCAAACCAGTTTGGATCTGGCAGGTAGTTTCTTAATTTTATGAAATTCACTTGGACTGCTGTGTTCTTCCAACACATTTTACACTGTGCTGTTTGTGCAGTCCTGGCTAAATACTGCTTTATTGCCCCTGGTGTTTCTCCTGTCTTTAGGAAGGAGCTGTGGAAGGTTTGCTGTCTCCTGTGGGCTGGGCATCTGCTTTGCTATCATAACAGCACATTGTGAGGAATAAATCTGTGAGGGGTCTGTTTTCCTGTATGGCACTTGTTATCCAGTGGACTGGAGTATCTGCAATTTTTCCAACAGCAAAAATCAGCTCCAGCAGGTTTTTTTTTTTTTGTTTTTTTTTCATAATGCTCACCACTCTTTCTGGGTGAATAGTGTTGCTTCTTTTTTTTTTTTTTTAATTTGAAGATCTGATTGGAAGGCAAATACTTTAGAACAATTGTCAAGATTCAGAATTTTTCTTGATTATACCCTTGGCATTTCTGTGTGTTTTTCCTTAGTGAGGAAGAAAAGAAAAACCAAAAAGGCCTTAGAGGTGAAAGGACATGAGGGATAAGGAGGAAAGAGAAACAAGAAATCCCAGCTTATTTTTTGTCACAGCATAACCATGTCTCCTGGTGAGATAGTCACCAGTAAGCAGCTTTGTCTTAACGTGGCACATTTGCACCACTCCAGCCTGTCTGTCACTTGATACAGAGTCTGCTTCACTCTCAGGTGACATCCAAATTCAGAGCACCTTTTCCCCTTCTCGCAGGTGTTCCCAGTATTATCTATTAAAACTCCCAGTTACTCCTTACTTCCTCTGCTCCTAAAAACTGTGTGGAAATGCTCTGTGTTTCTGGTATAGGAATTTTTTACCTTGCTGACAGTTTTTTTAAATCTACATGGCATCCACCTTGCAGACCAATGTAAGCCAAAGCACTTTATCCCACTGTAAAGGAGAGAACAGTCCTGGATGTTTGAAGCCACTGATGATCCTGTGGAAAGCACAGCTTCAACTTTTAGCACCAAAACAGAGTTTGCGTGCAGCTACTTCTGGGTCTCAAGGCACAAGGGCAAACATTTATTGAGCACTGTTAGCTCTGTGGCTTGAAAGAATTCTGACTGATGCCAATGAAGTGCACTCTTGGAGATGACATGGAGGGGTGCTTCTTCTCTTTTAGGCAATTTCAGTCTTTTGTAACATTCAGAAGATTATGTTCTGATTTTCTTTCACTGGCAGGAATACCCTTTCAGTATTTTCATGTTCTTAGATGGACTGTTAAAATAGAGAGGTCACATTTTTTTTGCCTGAAATAAGATACATGCTTGAAAAAAGTGTTACCAACAATATCCTAAGTCAGAAAAGCAGTGACCTTAATGACAGGAAAGAAACATATTTAAAAATTTCTGTGTGGGAACACAAGTTTAGTAAAAAATCAAGCAGTTGTATGACAAAACTAAGACTCATGGAGATCTGTGTGTGTTAAGATATACTAACAAAAAGAGCAGGAGACACTTGAAGGCACAAACCCCCTCTACACCCTACACAGCATTTGGTGCATCAACAACATCAGATAAAATGTCTGATGGAACATGACAGGCACAAATAATACATGAACACTTAGAGCAGGTTGCACAAGTTCCCTGGCTGGCAGCTGCAGCTGTTGCAGTACAGTGCTCAAGTCAAAAAATGAAAACCATTGCTCTGTCAACGCTTTTTCCATAACCATGTTGTGCAAATCTGCCAGATCCCTTGTTATTCATGGTACCTAAATGTTGTCTGTCAAATGCACCTGGGTAACTCCTTTCAGTCTGTGATTTCATCACAAAATTGAAAGAAAATGCATTTTCCTGGCTTCTTTGAGATACAAATTCATCAAACGTAAGATTAAAGTGACTCTTCTGAGAAAATTCACTCTTTGGGAAAATATTCTTTGATTTCAGCTCAAAATTTGATGTTATAAAAGCATGAATCAAGTTCTATTTTACAATAAGAATAATTAGGACTTAACAAAAGAGCAAGGAAATACTGATAATTACACCCATTTCAACCAGATCCTACATCTTAACGAGGAAAATGTAGAAAGCATCTGTGTTATAGTTGCCAAACACATTGGACCAATATAAAAAACCATAGTTTCCAAACTAATTTAATATTCAGACAAGAATATAAAGCAAAAATTGTACAGAGACACCATACATTCTCCTGCAAATGGGATGACTATTTAACAAGGAATTACATGAATGGCACCTATTAATTTCGGATGATGGTAATAGCTTATGAAAGAGAAGGCAAAAGCAAAGGTTTTTAGGGATAAGTTTCACCAGCTTTCACCAGTAAGTTTCACTGGGGTTTACACCAGTACTCTTTAGACAGAGAAAAGTTAAGGTTGTTTTGACAAACAGATTTGTGTGTAATATCAGCTGGGAAGATACTGGCTAGGAGAAGAATATACTATTTAGAAGCTAATGTTTTATTTAAACTGAGATTTAAATGTCTCAGGACAGGTTTAGATTGTATATTAAGAAACTCTTTACTGTGAGGGTGGTGAGGCACTGGCACAGGTTGCCCAGAGAAGTTGTGGCTGCCCCATCTCTGGCAGTGTTCAAGGCCAGGTTGGATGGGGCTCTGAGCAACCTGCTCTAGTGGAAGGTGTCCCTGCCCATGGCAGGGAGTTGGAACTGGATGATCCTTAAGGTCCATTCCAACCAATACTGTGATCCTAGGATCTATAGTAGTATTTGACAAAAATAGTCTCAGCTGTAGCTAGTAGTTCTAACCTAGCTTTTTTATCCTCAAATAAAGTCTGTTCTTCAAGTACTAGGAGAGCTGGTGTTTATATACTACATTTTTTAGTGGAAAAAAACTATTTTTGCCTGCTGGTATGAGAACTGGATGAATAATGAATAAATGTATTCAAGAACATATTCCCTGTATTTGGAAACAAGCTCCCAAGTCTTGTTTGAATTTTTTTTTCTTTTCTTTTATTTTGTTTGCTTCTTCTGCCTTAGCAAATTGTGTTAGCCTGCCATAATTCTGGGCATAAGTTGTATTTTAAATCAGAAGAGTCAGAAACATTATTCTAATCTGTAACATTATACAAGAAACTTTGGAAAAGTCCAAGTGTGTGTAATAATTTTTCATTTGAGCAGGCCTATTTGATCCTTAGAAATCTGTGGGTCACCGCCCATTTGGGTAATGGTACATGCTCCTGGCAGAAGTTACAGGTCAATGGTTTGTCAAGTCCTGACGTGGTAAAATCACTGCAGTAAGACAGTTGGAAGATCTTGAAAAAGAAATTGAAGTCCAATGACTGGGACTGCTAAAGTGGCAAGAATACAGTGAACAGCCACATTTAGGGAGATGATTCCCATGCTATGAAAATTCAATTATCAAATGTAGAAAATGTGGAAGTAGAAGTTAGTAGAAGTAGAGTAGGTTGTCAGCAGTGGAAGAGAAGATATTTTTAAATTTTTGATTTTTTCATATAATCCCCTTGAAATGCTGGATTATTGACTTTTTGTCATGTGTGTTACACAAAACAGTCTGCAAAATTTATAATGCATTATATATATATGTATATATGCATATATATATATATATACATACATACAAATCTATGAGCCTATGTGTATTTGTAGTCTTGCCCAAAACCTGTCTGTATCTGAGTTCTCCATTCTAAACATTCTTTGAAAGATTTCCTTTCTCTGACACCTGTGGACCTTTTCATGACTATTCTTCCTCCAGTGCTCAGGCACAGTGAATTTGTCAGATTAGTTTTGACCCTACCTCAGGGAGCAAGAAAATGCCTGTCCTATCTGGATGCTCATTAGCACTCAGAACTGTCCCTGTTACACATGCAGTGTTTGAAGCCTTTTCCTGGTAATGATCTTGATGGCTTCAGTTCACAGTTCTTGTTTTGCTATCAATTTTTTGCAGTTCCATACTCCCTGGCGTTCCCTGAAAAGACCTGTTTTAATGAGATATTCCTGGGCTTAGACATTGGGGAAATAGGAGGAGGAGAACAATGACATCAATAAAGCCACTAGTATTCTTTGAGTATCCTGCAAACGATACCTTTAAGATGTGCAGTTCAGTGTTAATTCTGCCACTGACATATGCTATGAGCTGTGTTACACACATTTCCCATGTCCTCCTCTCTAAGAACAGCATGAGGGCAGAATTTTTCTGACATCTGTATAATACCCACTGTTTTTGAACTTGGTTTCCTTTTTTTCCCAGCTGAGCCCCGCTCAATGTACTGATACAAGGCTGTATCAAGGCACATATTTTTACCCCACCACCTACAGCAATGTAATAATGAAATGAGTAACCCTTAAACACCTTCCTCTCTCCTGCTTTTTCAGAGCTCCACACAACACAACTCTTCAAGCTCATGCCCCACATAATAAGGCTTCTGACCTCCTGCTGCTAATCCATATTCAATAACTGATAACCTTGAGGGGCACACCAGAACAGAAGGAGATTTAAGTGGAGGTATCTCTGACATAATTGAAGGACAAGAGTGCTCCATGGAACGAGTGTCTGCTAGACACAGCAACTAGGACCAGAGTCCAGATGAACTCTTTTATCTCATACTTGCTAGAGTAGTTTTCAAGCACTTTGTAATTAGGAATGCATTTAGTCCCAGACCATGAGGAAAAACTGAAGGAGATAGGTAATTTCTCCCCGGAGAAGAGAGGGCTCAGGGGGACCTCATGACAGCATTCCAGTATTAAAAGTACAGCTATAAAGGGGGTAGAATCACTCCACAAAGCATCACACAGAGAAGCTGAGAGGCAAAGAATACAAGTTGCCCCAGGGAAAGTTTCACATTGACATAAGAAAGACATTTTATACAGTAAAAACAATCATTCACTGGATGAAACTCCTTGAAACCTTTCAGTTTTTCAAGATGTGGTTGAAGGGTTTCAAGATGTGGCTGGAAAGGGTGGTATTCTCATCTGAAATCTCATCTTTGCACCCTTTACCCAAAAGTTTGGACCAAATGAGCTTTTAAGGTTTTTTCCATTCTGGGCTATTTTATGATCAATGATTATTTTTTTAACCAGCAAACAGGTTGCCCTGGTTCCTTCTCTGAGTCTGACAGTCTCACAAATGCAGTTCTGGTCACAGCAAGAGACTGAATCCAAGTCAGAAATCCTAAGAGCATTATCTCTTCTGTATTCTTGGGTCTGACTTGATCAAATTTTTAACTTGAAGAATTTATATTGTCACTACCAGAGTTTCGAATGTAGGACCTTTGGAACTGAAAGAGGGAAGCTAAGTCACAGTAATCAGATTGCTGACATTTACTCTGTCTTCTATATAGGGTTATATATAATGTAGAAGGGGTGAATTTCAGTGTTTTCCCTCTGGTAACTGGAATGAAAACAAGAATTAACTGGAATATAACAGTCAGTATACTCACAAAGTAAAGTTCAGGAAAGGGGAATGTACTTCTCTCATCCACTGACATCAGACAAGGTTCAATTACAAAGAAGAGGTGGGAAGGTTAAATAATGCCTTTTCAGCACAGATTCTCCAAAACTCTCAAGAGGATTGTAACACACCATCTAAGAAAATAGTGACTAAAGAAAAAAACAGGATATGATTTGTGTATACATTGATCATGTAATATGTTGGTTGTGGGTCTGGCTGAGTAAGTAAATGGAGGTACTTGTAAGAAATGTATTTGCAGGTGACAATGTAATAAGAAAGCTTTTATGACAACATTTGCCAGCATCACTTTCAACTTGTTTTAAAATTTTCGGTCTTATGTAGACCAAGAGAAATTTTCAGACTGTTTCTACTCAAACCCAGAATATTTTTGTTAAACTCTTCCATGTTGACAGAAAAACTGGAACAAAGTAGGGTTTTTTTCACCACAATCTCTCTTGAAGACTGCTTTGGGGTTTGTTTTGCTTTTCTGTGTTGTTTTGTTTTTTCTTTCTTCCTGCGTTTCTGTGCTGAAGGTGCACCTGTGAAAGACATAGCCTGAATTCTAGATTCTAGATAAAAATCTGCCCAAATTGCATCTAGAAAAATAATGACTGTTCTTGTAAATGGTGTGAGTCTGACCAGGAATAGTTGTGAAGGAATAAATATGGAACCATGCAATCTCATTTCTACAGTCAGTTTTCATTTGTATATCCATCCTTTAAGAAGTCACTGGGGAAATGAGTGCAGACACAACCACCTTCTAGTCAGAAAATTAAGGGTGATTAAGAATTTCCGATTAAAACCCAATTTAATTAGTGGACTGTGTGAAGTCATAAGCAGGCCAGTTCCAAGGTATTTCCTTTTGTGCAGATAGTGGAATGCCAAATGGGATCAAAAGAGATTTTAATTACAAGAATGATGAGAAGAGTCAAGCGGCAAGGCAAGAAGTAGTTCTGTAAAGAAGACTACACAATAATACAGGCAACTCTGCATGCTAAGAGTTCCCAGAGAATTAGGCATAATCATAATAAATGACTATGGGCTGCACGATGTGTACAGTTACATTTTCAGTTCAAAGAATTAAACAACTGCATGTACTACATAAGCCTGTGGTTGATTTTCATGCAGCCCCAAGCACTGTGCAGGGATGTAACTGAATCAAAGCTCCAGTCACTGGACCTGCAAATCTGAAGAGAAAAGTGACTGTTTCCTCAAACATGCTCATGCGCCTCCTCCTGTATTGTAGAATCACAGAATCATAGAACATCTTGAGTTGGAAGGGACCCACAATGATCATCAAATCCAACTCTTATCCTTGCACAGGACATTACCAAGAGTCATGCCATGTGCCTGAGAAAGTTGTCCAAATATTTCTTGAACTGTCAGACTTGGGACTGTGACCAGGTCTCTGGGGACTATGTCTCATTATCCTCATGAAATCAATTTTATTATGATCCTTCAATATTTGTTTTTAGAACGATGTCTATATCTATAACCTAAGATCTTTTAAAGAAAAAATAAAAAGAGCCCACATACTTATGTATTGTTTAAATTTGTTTGACCATTTCCTTGTGACTGCCATACTTAGATATATGAAAGCGTTTCTATCTGAGCTCCTTGTTATTTTGCCTTTCTATTTTTCATAGAAAGACATACAGTTCCTAAAACACTGGAGTTCTGAGTTACCCCTGCATATAAATGCATAAATAATATAAATTTTTGTTCTGAAGCTCAGCTTATCTCCTACACACATGCATACAGTTCATTACCAAAGCTGAAATAAGGTTTAAGGGCAGCAAATAAAGTTTAAATCAGCAGCATACTACCTTTAACCTGTCACTCTGCAGGTGCACTGAATATTTTTGAGTTCTGGAAAGAGGAAGATGCCTTCACAGCTGGTTATGTGGTATTCTAAGCCTGCACGATTAATACTGTGCTACAATAGCTGTAGCCACCACAGTCTTTTCAATTATTCACTGCAAGTATTCCACAAAGTGTTTCTTGCAGCAACTAGATCAACATGTCCAAAGAAATCTCCTAGTAGAGAATAATGAAAGAAAGCATATAAAAGAGTCCAAGACTTGACTAGACTTGCTTTACGTGTGGCTATGAACGAATGATGAAAGGATAATAACAAATCTCATAGAAAGAAAGCAAACTCCATGGAGAGGTTCTTTCAAGTCCCTGTGGTGATTAAAAATAGTAGGACAGAAGGAAGACACAGATATTTGATAACAGCTGTATTGAATGATTTCAGGTTGGGAAAATCATTTTAATATAGCAGAAGAATAAGAACAAAGGAAAGCAAAATTATTTAAAACCAAGGTCCTAATATTGGCCTGAAACATAAATAGATAGACATAACCTGACATGAAACAGAGCAGTTAGAGCCTGAAAAGCTTTCTAATGTGGGCAAAGCCTAGCTAGTTTTATGTCTCATCTTAACAGCTTATAGAAAGGTTTGTACAGTCTCTTCACTGCAATATCAGGATGCTGAATTTAATGACTGGGATGTTCCTTCCGGTTCCATGCCCTTCCCTTCTAGATAGAATGTCAGAGAGATCATGGGCAATACCAGTCTCATTACTGGTAATTATAGGAACTTATGCTCTTTCTGAGTTATAGAAGGATAGAGTTTATCTAGTGATTTACATGCAAGAGGTCATCCAGAGCTGAAGGATAATTTTAATTGAGGTTGTAATTAAAATATCTGCTTTATAACAGCTTTTCCTCTTCTTAATGAATGTGTTCCTCTATGCTTATTGATTTATATATTAATAAAGAAAAGTCTAGCGTCAGGTTTGTTTACTGATTCTTTCAGGATTTGTTTAGTGCTTTAAAGCAAAATCAATGTTTGGAAAAAAAACCTGCAGAGGCGGAGAGGTTGGGTGTCATGGGATGTTTGGCTTGAGGACTGCAAATCAGACCAGTATAAATGTGACTATATGAATTTGTAATTATTTTGTTTTCCTTTTGTGTTCAGCTTTATCTCAACCCTCATGTTTTCTATCTTTTACCCTTCCATTTCTGTCCCTGATCCTTCTGTCAGGAGAGTGAGTGAGTGGCCTGGTGCTCAGTTAATGGCTGCAGTGAAACTACAATAAACAGGAAGGAAGATCTCCAGGACTTCATCTCCCCTAATGTATGACAGATGTTCAGCTCATATTTGATGCATTACCTCCTCCTCCTATCAAGACTGAGAACTATGATTCATTATGTCAGGGAATTAATCCCAAAAATGAAATTAGGAATGTGAAATGCCTGAACCACGGCCTTTGCAAGATGCTTCGAACATATATTTTGGAACTGAATAGGTGTGTTTGGAGTGAAAACATTTAGGGGGTTGAGAAGAAATGGTAAGATTTGCCATGGAAATTCCACGCTTGTGGAAAGTGTTTTTGGGGGGCAGGTTTTTGTTAGGTTTTTTTGTTCTTTTCTTTTATGTATTTTGGGAGGTTTTTTTCGTCCAACCATGTCAATCAGGCAGTGGCATTTTGAGTCCTTCCCTGTGTCTTCTGACAGGACTCCAAATTTTCCAAAAGCTCCTTTTCTCCCAGGGAAGACTTCAGAGCACTCCAACTAAGGTCCTGATGAACATGTGGGTTATTCACTCTAAACGCTTGGTCAGCCAGTGAGGTGGCAGCACCCGCATCTGAGGTAAATCCAGAGTGAGTTTTGGCTCAGGCTCCACAGGGGAGTTCCCACACTCAGCAGCATCAGTCAGGGTGGTGTGAGCACGCAGGTTTGCAGGGCAGTTCATACAGGCAGAGTGAACACGAAGGTGCAGACTCTCTCCCATCAGCTCAAGAGGAAAGTTCAGGAATGGTTTCCACTCAGCAGGGTGCCAAGTCCCCTGTGTGTGTGTCACTTCAGGGGTGCAGGAAACAGGCTGTAGGGAGTGCCAGATCCTGGCACTGGAATCAGAGTGTAACAAATCCTGTGAAAGAAGGAAATAGTGCTACAATGCATGATATATATGAATAATTCTCAAGCCTTCTAAGATGCTTTCAATAAACCAAATTTTCAAGGTCTTCTATAGTAAATAGTCCATCTGCATAGTCAGGCAAATCTGGGCTTGAAGGACTCAAGAGTCATAGAAACATGAAGATTCAAGTCTAACCTTCAACTGAATAATGCCATGCCCACTAAACCATATCATGAACTGCGATATCAGCTCCTTTTTGAACACTTCTGTGGATGGTGACTTCACTGCTTCCCTGGGCAGGCTGTTCCAGTGACTAATCAGAGCCCTCAGCCCAGCACATAACTGCAGACAGGCAGGACACTGCAGTACATAGCATTTACTGTGCATTCTTCTGAGAGTAAAGCGGTCAAAAATGTAATTTCTAACAACCTGAATGTAAAATGTCTCCTTCTTGTCCAATGTTGTTTTTATTACATCACTTCCAGGCCCAAGGAGGGCTCCTGCCTTCCACAACGTGGAGACCCTTACATTACTGCAGATTCCTTCCCACACTTGTAGTCCATACTTTTTGGATTTATACTTCTGTCTGGGAAATTGCCGGTTTCCCCCTTCTCTCCAGTGCTTTTGGCTCAGAGAGAAAGAGCAATTAGCAGTGACCATACAAACATAGAACCATAGAATCATATAAGCACAAAATCATGGAAGCATAGGATCATATAATCATTTCCACCACTATTTCTGAAATTAGTATCTTCTGTTGTGCATAGTCTGATGAATCTTGAGACCCTCGTGATCAGTCTCAGATTTGATCTTCAATTCCATGGGTAAATGGGGACATACAGTCTTTGTCACTTCCTCCTCCTTCTCTAATGCTCCCTTAAGATTTAGATTTTCTGTACCTAGTGTATTTGTGCATAAGTACAGCTATGTATGTTTGTTGGAATTTTTAAATTCTTTGGCTAATTTTTAGCCAGATTTGATAAGAATTTAGAGGAGGTCAAAGATTCAAACATAATGAAGACACTACAAGTTTTGTGAAGATGGGTGAATAGGTAACAGAAATTTTACAAATGCTCCCAATACATACCTATGTGAGGGAAAGACTTCAACATCAGCTCATATGTTATCAAGTAGTAGATATCACAATGAGCAGGAACCTCTGTAAATGACCAGCTCTGGAAAATACCATCAAATCAGGTCCAGAAATTGACCACGTTTGTCTACAAGTTGTGGAAAACCAGAACTCATTAGTTCCCATTCTTATGGAAAAAACAAACCAAACCGAAACTATTTCTCTTTCTTGATACCAGTTTTTAAGGATGCAAATGCTGCTGTTTGCAATCACTGGCCTAAGAGATTTTCTGGGATCTTCAGACCATGTAGGCAATGTTATGAAGTTTATGGGGTTATTTTATTTCTTCTGAGACTCCCCTTGTTTTCATACTTCTGCCTCTTTTTCTTTTCTTGGACAAATACAGTGAGCTGTTGTTGGTGATTTTTGTTGTTAGCAGAAGACCTTTAAAAACCTTTCTGAAGGCAGTTTTATGAAACGCCATGCAGGGAATGAATCCTGATGACATAGAGGTGAATTTGAAGTGAGTCACAAATACTTGTTGGGGCATGCTTGGGTTTCTTTACAGTATTTCTCAGGAAAAGGCAAGCATAAAATAGAAAGTAGAAGGATGCAACTTTTGGCCATCTCTGGAAAATATGACAAAGCACTGTACATTTTCCATGTAGTTTTTGAGTAAAAGTCTTGAAACTTTTACTTTGCAGAAGCAGTTTTAGTCTTAGATGAAATGTTAAGGACCTGAGACATGAGAGCCTGCTGATGGATTCTGTTGGGCAGAGCTGGCACTTAATTTCTGCTTGCTGTGGAAATGGGATAGGATCCTGGCTGCTCCTTCTACCTCCTTGCCAGAAAGAAATTTTCAACAGTACACTGCCTATGCTCCTACTACATAGTGTATCTGACAGTAGACCTCTTCCAATGCAGAAGACAGCTTTTAACAACATCCTCTTACAGTTCACAGGGGAAAAAATAATCTGAGGGACAGACACTGTGACATTCTTAAGAATAAGAACCCTCTTCTGTCAACATGTCTCTAATTTGCTTTTCTTTCCTTTCTCCTGAGCTCTGTTTGCCAAGTAGAAACAAATAGGGACAAGTGTCTGATTTCACGAATGCGCTTGTAACTCTGAGCATTGTAAAGCTATACCTAGGGCAGCCCAGAAAGCTAATTGATCTCTGGAGTTCCTGGATGGCAAATAAGACATCGCTCTCGTCCTTTTTAAGACCAGAGTGAATCAGGAATGCAGAGATTTGCTGCTTAGCAACAAGATATAAACCTCTGTGAACAGAGATATTTTCTAATAAAATTACAGGACCTAAAGATTAGCAGTACCTACTTATTTATCTTGTCCTTGTCCTGGGGCTAAGGGAACACTCCTGGTGATGCCTTACCAGCTCTGTTTGAAGTACCTCAGAACCGTGAAGTCTCCATGTTTGCTCTCTTGACACAATCCTCATTTTTAAAACCACAGAATTATAAGGATTGGAAAAGAACACTAAGATCATTGTGTCCCAAAGTTCTTACTCAACTCTCAGTAAATAAAAGAAAGCAAGCATTTACATAATTTTTTTTTAAGTCTTTTGACTGTGATTTGGATTTGTATTTTAAGATTAAAGGAAAGCAAGAAATGTCTGCATGTCAGGGAGTTTGAGCCACACTGTGAACCACTTCTGAAAATTTTACCCCAAGCCTGCCTCCCACCTGCTGTGCTGCGTGCCATGGGCTCCCGAGGAATGGCTTTATGCTCTGCATGGTAACACTCTGACTGCCCGGTTTCCTGATCTGCGGGAACCTGAAGCCCAACCAGCTAAGAATCTTGTTCAAACAGCAGGGACTGAAATGGCTCTGCCACCTTTATAGTAGCAATTATCGATATCAGTGACCCCACAAAAAGGCATTAGTTAGGAAGAAGTGTCAAAAAGTTCATTATGATTCATGTACATTTAGGCAACAAAAAACTTACCATTGGCTTTTTCTGCTTGCTTTACGAAAGAACCGTGTAGTTGTTTTTCTCTGTGTTTTAGAAAAGGAGTTTCATCAGCCAGGTCCAGCCTGGGAGTTTCTGTGCTAGTTCTAGCAGCACTCAGTCTTTTCTGTTTCCTTTGATTCTCCCAGTGTAATGACTTACTACATCAAAAAAAGTTTGAGTACATTTCTTTCCCTCTTATATCTGTTCCTAGAGCTCAGCTCTCACTTTTGTTCTAGTTATCTAAGCCTCCTGCCCTTCCTCTGTACTTAGCTCTGTTTCTCACCACATTATCCAATTAGCACCTCACTAACTATCCTGTGGCTGCCTCTTTCCTCTGACCCAGAACTATTTACACTAGCTCAGTTTTGCTTCCTATTGCTACTTCTCTCATCCATTGAAGACAATGGGAATGCTGTCTTCTTTAAACGAAAGAAAGTCCATAAAAATATTTTGTTGCATAAAGATCTAAAATGCCCAGCAATAAAATAGCACACTATGGATATCCTTTGGTGCTGGGCATATTTGGTGCTGTTTGAGTGCATAAATTATGTTGAATATGAAATGACCTTTTTGTTTGCATTGCAGTGATGCAGCCCAGTTTACAACAGTATGCCATGCTGACCCTTCCTAATATATGAAATTCTCAATATATTAAATATTCTACTACTAGATTTTGGACTATGGTAATAGTTTTGTTTGGGCCTCATATGATGAGTTTCAAAGCCAAGGCTTCCATATTTCTGTTCTAAGAACAAGCATTCGTGAGTGTGGTTACTGCTTTTTTAAGAGGAGTCTCTAGTTAAATACTTTTGGGGTTTTTCTTTGAGATTAAAATGCCTATTAGATTAAGGAGTATGGAACAAAACCGAGAAACAAAGTTAGAGAATAAGTATGGTCAACCTTTTATTTATAGTTCAAGGCAGACACAGATCAAGCGATTTTAACTCTGTAGCATATTGAATTACTTAAAGCCTGGGGTTGTGATCTCATCCAACTTTTAGAAATTATGTTGGGTCAGGTGAATATGCCCCATCTAAAAACTCCAGTGAAAAGTCAGAATTGTCAGTAAAGGCCATTGTTCACTAAAATCTGCTTGCTTTTAACTGAATTAGTGTGGCTGGAGACAGCTGTGCTTTCTGACTCTTATGGATAAGGAGGTAAGTATTTACTTATGTTTTCTTACTCCCACAGGTATTTGAGGGAAAGACTTCAAAATCCGTTATTTGAATGATTCGTGTGGAAGAAAATTTTTTTGAAAATCAAGTACTTTGGTCAGCATTCAAATTTAATCTCCATTTAGTAATTAGTTGAAGCACAGGTAATTACGATGTGCGTATTACAGAACATACATGACTTAGAAGCACATTTCCTTACACATCAGTGAGATCTCTGCTCCCAAACCAACAATATTTTTTGAAAGGCTTTTCTGCAAGTGTGCGCATGCACCAAAATTCTTCCTATCCTTCCTATGTATACATTTTTCATTAAACATAGAGACATATGGAATTTCATAGCCCAGTACAGTAGTGCTTCAACAGCAAAGCAGTCCAGTTTCCTTCTCAAAAGCACAGTAACAGGTTCACAGAGAGATTTGAGGGATAGATGGGTGCAGATGGGTTAAAGAGAATGTATGACCTAGCACCTTCTCCATGTCTGACATTTATGCCTCCAATGGCTGCCTTACTAAGGAAAACATATGCTAATGCACACGTTATCTAGGGCAAATGGGAAAAAACAGATCTCTTGCATGTGGTATTACAGAAACATGACTTGAAATTAGAAAGAGAAGAAATTTGTACATGGGCAACTACCTTAAGACCATGACCGACCTTCATTAGAGATCAATGAACCGTAACTTTTGTCAATTCTTCTTGGAGAAGACACAGTGTCTTCTGGGAAAGCTGGAGAATTATACCTCTGTGAAGCTGGTCATGCACAAGATCAGAATCAGTCCTCTGAATTGCTGCTTTTTTATCTTCATTACTTCAGTCTGAATTGACTTTCATCATGACTTTAAAATGGAGACAGCAGAATAGATCATAAGCATAGAGAAAAAAATTAAGACTAATCAAGCAGTCACATCACATTGTCTCAACATCTCTTATTTTTTTAATGCTTGACTTTTGGTGTGAATTCCCATTCACAGGTCTTTGTCAGGCACTAATTTTCATAAATACAAACGCTTCTGGAAACTCAAATATAGTATTGAAATCATTTATTAATAATAACTTAAGAAAGCACAGTTTTCTATGTATAGACCACATTCAAAGAACTTTGCTCACAAAAAGAGCCTAGAAGACTAGCTGTCACATACAAATCTTGTAAAAATGTAAGTGGAATTTGATGGTATTCTAATATCTTAGAGGGTAAATTATTAATGTTCAGCGTTAAAGAAAAAAATGTGTCTTCTGGGTAAATACAGCCTTGCTCGAATGACATTCACATACCCTCGCTCTGAAGCTATGAGGAGGAAGAAGTCAATATCTTTAGAACATGAAATGTGGAATGCTAAAAGAAATGTAGTACCAGGGCATGAGCTTTAAATTTCTAAATACTACCTATTCTATCTATACTATCTATCTGTTCTCAGGCAACAATTTTTCCATGTTGCTTTCAGACAAGTTAACAGATATCAAAAAGTCAGAACGGTATTTAACTTGAATATGTACACTCACAGTTTACATGCAATACATACATATGCACACACATACCTATGTGAATTATTTATATATAGATTAAATGAATGTAATATATACATACATACATATATGTGCATACATTTATATATACTAATCATGATCTTCCAGACCATTTATAATGGATAATTAATATTATGCACATATGAATGTAAACAAAGGTACATGAAGTAGATGAAGTAGAACAATTTTTTTCTCTTTCTACTAAAGCAAATGTGATTTCCAGGTGTTTTCCCACCTAAAGTGACTGGGCTCTGGGCTCTGTAATGCAGTTTTTGGAAATCATTTCATCTTTGCAGGACAATCATCTATGACCTAAGGAAGGAGTCAGAGCTTCTTTATAAGGTTATATTTGATAAATATTGTGAAATTTGTTTGTGTAGACATTTGTTAATTTGTTGTTGAAGGAGGTGGAGAAATTCCTGGCTTGAGGGCTTCAATCCTTTTGTGGTATTTTTGGTTGAATATGTGTTGTACCACTGGTAGGTACAAGCCAAGCATTATGTCTGTCATTTTCATCATTTTCAATGGAGTTGAAAGATAGTTCCTAATTTCTTGAAACTTTTTTAATTTCTTCCCTGAATGCTATTTTCTAGGGAGTCTGTTCCCTGGGAATGCACTGGCACTTTGGTAGCTGCTGGGGTATGGATATAGGCAGTGTTCTGGTGGCTTCTGTCTGTCCGCATGCAACCTCAGGGCTCTGAGCATGTGAAAGGCTCATTATACAAAGACATAATGAAGTACTTAGGAATACAAATGGTCACTGCTGCCTTTCATACACAATTTTTATACTAGTTTTTGAATTTTGGGAAATAATCGATGGTGGATTTTAGGAGTCTTACAATACTTTTATTTTGTAAGCCCTTCTTCCACTTGTCTGCCTTTTCAAAGTGTTGTCTTATTCCTTCTTCAGCCTTTAGAAAATGTTTTATTGATATATGATCTTCCAAGTCTATCTCAGCCCTCAGTCTCCCAAAATAAGCCCTGAATGACTGTTAAATAACCATTTGTAGTCTTTTCTCGGGTTGCCACTGTAGACCAGCCTATATATAGGTTGACATTCAAGAGTACTAGCCACCTTTAATCCATTCTCTTTAGAGTTAATAATTTATTTAGGCACAAGTACATTTCCTAACATTCATTTAAGGATTGGTTTAGCCTGAAGTTAGAGAAAGTGGATATACCTCGTTCTATTGTGTCCTCTGTAAATTCCAGACCTTATTAATTAAGGAGGTTTGGTAAAATATTTAAGAAGAAAAATTCATTATATTGTAAATCAGTGGGATAGGAATAGGATAGAAAGGTGTTTCTCTTCTTAAATATTTTGAAATAAGTTTAAAATTAGTTTCAACCTTTCTGGTGGTTTTGGGCATCCTATTTGCACTGTTTTGAGAGTCTGATTTCCAGGGCACATACTGATTCTGTAAAATCATGTTTCAAAAAATTGCTTAAAATCAAGTACCTAATGGAAATAAGTTTTGAAAAGGAAACCCAGACCAAATTATTTGACCTTTTGACGTGTTTACTTCTTTTCATCTAAAAATGATGAGAAAAAAAGTTGTTTCTGTTACTCATCTCATTCAGATAATAATGTATTTGAATGAAAAATGCAACATCCTGTGAAGAAAGATTGTAGGAAATTACTACTGTCACTGGTTTGAGCATTCCTTAACACAGATCAATATGCATCTTTCTTGGTTTTGTTCTAGACTAGGAGGATATTTGATTATTTTCATAAAAAGTGGCTATCTTGCAGAAAAAAAAAAGTTTTCTATGGGTTTGCTCATTCTGTAAAGATATTGATTCAATTGATGTTCAGATATTTTTGGAGCTTTTTTTTCTCCAAATCACTAGTACTTTATTTACTGTTTTATATGACTTTTAAGTACTGTCAAATTCTTAGAGATTTGGCAACAATCCCAGAACTCCTAGAATCCTTTCTGAACCCAAGTTAACATGCAATAAAACCCATTCTCTGATTTTCTATTTTTCAGTTTTTAGGGTTTTTTAAGTTGTAACAATAAAGGTATAGCAGTAACCAGAAGAACAGAGAGCCATGGTGTGATAAGGCTGGCACTGAGCCTGGGTGACTCTACACTACCGAGGAAGCATTGACTGGGCTGAGCATGGTGCCATGCTGCCAATATCCACACCAAGTTAAGTCCTGCTCTGACAGGACTGGCTGCACTAATTAGGAATGGATCTTCCTGGAGATGTCAGTCAGCTCAGAGGAAGAACAGGATTCACTCTTCATGTGAATTATGGGCAGCTTGGAGGACAGAGACATCCAAAAGGAGGTTTCATGGAGACATCATAGTGAACTTCCAGTATCTGAAGGCAGCCAGCAGGAGAGCCAGAGAGGGATTCTTCACCAGGAACTGCAGGGATGAGACCAAGAGTAAGGCATACAAAGTGAAAGAGGGGAGATTTTGATAAGCCATGTGGAAGAGATTTCTGTTTGGGTGGTGAGATACTGGAACCGGCTCCCCAGGGAGGCTGTAGATATCCAAAACTTATCATTTCCAAAGCTGTATTTCAGGGATAAAATTCTTCTTCACAAGCAAAAATTTTCTTTGTCAATGTAAATCTGAACTGTGCTGATACTGAATGATTTTATTGAGATAGTAAAGGTATGTATTTAGAAAAATAGATTTCTATAAAGAGATGTAGGATTTTTAATGTATTTTAAGAGCGACTGTTTTTTTCTCCACTATTGTGCTACAGTGGGTCTGTCTGGTATTGTTTGTTTATTAAGGTTGCTGCACAATGGATTTAAGGCTGTTTGTTCTCTCCACTTGGCCTGTAAATAACAATAAACAAAAAAGAAACTTTCTTCTAACTCATATTTCTAAATATTCCCTGTAGATGTTCTGCTCCTCTGGAGGCTACGCGTCTCCATGAAGATTTTTCATGTCCTGCTCTTTATGGCCTGCAGCCACATCCCCTTGAACTGATCTTATCACACCTCCCAGACTAAGCAGTATACAGTCAGTCCCAGGGAGAATAATCTCCAGAGCCATATCAGGGCTCCTAGACCCTTGTCCTGATTACCCATTATATGTTTTGAGGTTTTTCCCTCCATCAGCCCATAAAGCCAAATACCACTGCGGGACCAAGAAGTGGATCTTTCAATATTGAGAGAGTAGAGCTGGCCAGCCAAAGGAATTTTAATCCTACAGCTTTATGGAAAAGGTGTGCAAGTTAATGTGACAGCTCAGTTTCCCAGGAGAAGGTTGGAGAACATTCCGGAAGAGTTAACTCTCAAGTTTGCATGATCAAATTCATGTGAAAACATTGTATTTAAAAGCAGACATGAAGATGCCACTTTGGCTCGTACTGAAGTCTTTGGTTAGCAGCAGCCTGGGCTGCTTTGTATTTTGATAATTTATATCTACAGAAGCAGTTTGGTTTTATTTGTAAGAAACTGGGATTGGATGCAGGAGATTTGGGTTGAAATTCCACGTGTGACCTTGGACATACCTCTTCCCCTCGAAGCTCATTTTCTCCCATGAAAAATAAAGATATTGATATTTCTTTCATTTGTCCTATCCTGCCTGACTGTGTGCTCTAGATTTTAGAGTGAGTCAGTACATCACCTTGCTCTGTGGGGCCATCTTCACAGCTGGCTGCTGTACTCCTATAACCCCTGGAATAATAGTAGTTCTCATTAGAGACTCCTCTTAAAAATGTGCTTTATCATGGCTAAAGAATTCCTCTTTCAGATTATTAATTAAAATGAAATCCAATTCCTTTCAACTATGGACCATGACATTTGCAGTGGGAACATTAAGGGCAGAGAAATTTATATGTGCTATCTTAAAAGTTTTGTGTTTGAAGGCTTGAAGATGCATTTGCCCTCTCCTCTCCCCTCTCTGCATGCACTGTTTCAGAACCATTGCTTATTGACTGATAGACTTATTGGTGAATTCTACAGCAGTGATCCAGCCCAGGGAGGTCAGCAGGGTGCAATTACCAGCAGAACAGGCTTGGGTGTGCTTCTAAAGTACTCCTCCCTGCACAGCTCTTTCAGTATGCATATCACATCTCCCTGCTTGTAGCAGGCTGATGAGTGTGTGCAGTTAGTGCAGGCACACACATACTTCTGCGCTTTCCCTGAAAGTGGAGCATTAGCAACTGCAGTCAAAACGCACCGTTGCTTCTTCAGCTCTGATCCCAGCAGCAACTGTCTAATTCTGTCTGGAGGAGCTAGGAGACAGCACTGGAGGCAAGTTTAAAAAGGACCTAGTGACACCCTGCTGTCACATCTGGTTTTGTGGACCTGCTTATTAGTAGTCCATTTAAAATTACTTTCCTAGTCCCATCTGTAGTGCACATTCTTGAGAAGTGGCTGGCTGGCAAGGAAGGAGCACACTGCTGAAGGTATGTTGCAATCCTCTTTATCTTGTGTCTTCTGCTGAATGTTTTTATCTGTGCATCTCACTTGCAGACATTCCTGGTATATGCAGTTTTGCACTGAGAGCTGATGGAGAAGGGCTTTAACAAATCATAGCATTAGGAATAAATAGACAGGTAATCTGTTTTGGGTTTTTTTTCTTCCCTTCAATTAATCATGCTGATTGTTTGTTAAGGGGTAAATTTCAATGTCTGGAATAAACTTTCTGAAAAGATGACAACTCTGACAGCATGTAGCATCACAAGCAAATAGACTGCTGTTATTTCTATCAGGGAAAAATGTCCATTCATTGGTTGTTTAACTGTGGACATGGAACATTGCTTTCAAAAAGATGTATTTATTAAATATGGGCTGTGTATGCACTGCCAGCTGAAATTTGCATGTATGTTTTGAGATTTGAAGAAAAAGACTCTAACTTTCAAAATACTCTGGGCTGCAGCACACTTCTTTAGAAAACAGGAGTGAGCCAGGCTTTTCATTTCACTTAAGTTCTTTTACTGGCATATATTCATCTGGTAAAAAGTCTTTGCCAAATGCAAGAAGTTTGCTGTTATTGCATTTCCATAAATGTAACAGCTGTGAAGAGCATGAATATTCATAGTGTTTAGATTTTTGCTCCAGAGATTTTTATGATAATTTTGACTTTTCAAAGGGGATGGGATCTTAGATCAAAGAATTATGCAGGTTGAGATATTGTGATAAAACATATGTGTTTCCTCAAAAAAAACCCATCATAGATAAACATATGCTGCAGTACATACTGACTGTACCTGTTATTTACTCACAGCCAACTTGATCTGTTGCTTTTACCTGTGGAGTCTTTTGCTAACAGGTCACCAGCAATCAAAATGAAGTACAGTTCAGATGCTGGTCTCTGATGGGATGTTATTTCCCTAATGCTATACAGCTTGAAAACATATCCAACACATTGTTAATATTATGATGATTAAATTTTAACTTGGTACATCCTGCATTTTCACTTACTGAAAACTTATTTTGGGATGTGTGTAAGGTCAGAGAAGCTCAGTACCATTTCAATGTATTTTAAGGATGTAAAGTGATTTGAGTAATCTTAGGAAAATTCTCCTGTCAGTAGTTTGTCAAAATTGTATGAGCAGCAGAGATGGTCCTCCCCTGCAGGTAGAAGTAGAATGGTCTTGAAAATACATAGGCAGCGTATGTTCATGTGTGTCTAGAGATAATACATCTGAAAAAGTTAAATAATCCTAGCTGCCTCTAGATCTCAGTGACTTCTCTATTACTAAAAATATTCTGTTAATGGGTCATACTGCAGATTTCTGTAACTTCACAGTGAAGAAAACAACTAGACAGGAATTGTGTTATATAAAAACAACTCAGAAATCCTCTTAAGGCTTGCTGTAATTATTTCTTTAAAAATCCTCCCAGTACTTGGGAAGTGCCGGGAGCTGTGGAGTACCTGCCTCTCAAAAGTGTGACAAGTGGAGCTATCCATGCGTGCTCAAAGTGAATTTAACATTCCTAATGGCCAGGGGCACCTCTTTGGCAGACTGTCCTCACTCAGGCTGGACTGTGCTGCTCACCACTGGCAAGGTCAGCCTGGCTGGAGAGCTGTGCCTCCCAGCTGCTCCAGTCCTCAGCCCAAGCTGGGCTGTCACTTAGTGTCTCCTCCTCAGGGGACAGGGAAAACTATTTGTCTCTTTTATCTGTCATTTTTAATGACAGATGAATCAGTCTGGGGCTTAGGTGGAAAGTTTCTGTTCATACCCTCCTATCCACCCGCCTCCATAAGGCAGATATGCAAGGACTGCAGACATGAAATACATTTAAATCCATATGAGAAAAATAACAATTTAATGTGTCAGAACCTGTTTCCAGGGAGAAGAAATCAGACTACTCTCCTGAAATCAGTAGGAAATTGTTTACATGAACAGCAGTTGTTTACAGAGGTGCAAACTGGTGCAAAATCTCACTTTCCCTTGATGCTGTTTGAATTTCTGTGACTTGAGGACCTGGCTCTGTTCCTTTAAAGTTTGGCTTTATTCCAGGAAAAGTAGCCAAAAGTAGCCAATTTTTTTTTTCACTCACTAGGAAAAAAACCTGTCTGTATATGGTGACAACAACATATATCTGAGAGCAAACACCTTTTTCCTAAAAAAAGCCATACAAAAATATCCAATGAAAAACATCCTCCCAAACACCTCTGTTTAGTTCCCTTTAAGACATATAAGGTCTCCTCTTCTGCTTTAATGTGTGTCAGGCTCCTTCCTGACCTCCACCACTGCGTTGGAGGACGCGAGAGTTAATTCACTTTGACCCCTTGGCTGCCTCACCCGTGCATCTCTTCAAAGCAGATTTGTTGATCTTATCAAATGCAGCCGCTGATGCGTTTCTCTTCTGCCTTGCGAGTCAGAGCCGGCATCCAGAGCCTCGGATGTGTTTGGTTAAGTTACAGCCTCAGCCCCAGCTCTGCGATTCCCAAGCTGACCGGCCCTCTAGTGTTTTGAGGTATTTGACGCAAAGAGGTCTCTGCAGCTGTTGCTTGCCTTTAGCAGAGGTAAAGAGGGGGATTTGAAACAGCTCACAAAAGCTTAATGGATTTATTGGAATCTAGAATGATTGGTAAAGCAGTACAGCATCCAATCCTTCTGTTTGGAAAAAGCAAGAGCTGGGTTTTGTGTACTTTTAGAGCACCAAAACCTCTATGATTGCCACTGCTGCATGGCTGTGAGTCTCTCAGAGGCTGCTGACACACAAACTGCTGCAGAGTTGCTATAGAAGACAGTCAGTTGTTTACAGGCTGTAACTGGGATTTCTGAGAGCATCCTGTATCCCACGCACACGCTGCAGCACTGGAGTACTGCACAGGTTCCCCAGCTCTCCCGTGGATGATAGCAGAAAATGAAGATGAAGGGGAGGAAATGTGATGAAGCCTCAATATTGTAGCAAACTGGGATCCAGATGGCAAACCTTTTTACAGCAATATGGTGGATTAACTTTAAAACTCCCATGGCTACTACTCTCCTGTTTAATTTGTCTTTCCTTAATGCTGTTTTGGTGTCATGTTTTTTGCAGGGTAATTCCACAAAAGTGAATGGTTTCAGGTACAGTTTTCTATCAGGAGAACTTTCTTTCTTCTCTATTAACCTCTTCACAGCTGATTAACTGATTGCATGATCAGTAGCAACAATTTGAACTATATATGGAAAAAATGCATTCACAGTACAGGCAAAGTATGAAACCAAGGTGATTTGCACATAAAGGAAAAGAAATAACCTTTTGGAGGGAGAACAGATTTTCACTCTTCTGGGCTTTATCTCTATTCAGAAATAATTTTTGGTAGTGCAGCTACAACAATGGCTGAATTTCTCCACAGGGGATATGCAAACCTCAGGTTGGTGCTGTACACATGCCAACATTTTTGAAGCTAGATGTCAGGTAGTTCTCCTTCTCCCTGTAACTTACAGATTCAACCCTGTCTTCTTGTAAGCTGCTACTGGTGTTTGAATATGTTCTTCCCTCTTTGTGCAGTCGCAGCAAGTATCATCACTGCCCATATCTTCAAAAAGCTGGTTGGTGAGACACCCAGTGGTGACAGTGAGCACCCGTGAGCTGGACAGTGAGACCTCCTGGGTGCCTTCCTGCAAGTTATCCTTTAGCAGAAATCTTGTCAGAAAGTCACCCTCAGACAAGATGGTGCTTAAGATTTCTTCCCTTTACTCTCCAATTCTGTCATACCTGATGCAGATTGAGCATAAATTATTAAAAAGAAATACTGTTTAAATAAAGTGTCTCCAGAATACCTCCTGATAATTTTGGTTTAGATTATGCCACTATGGAAGGGGGTTTATAATTCATTCCCATATGTGCACATATGGGAATGAACAGCAAGTTCTGCTCCAAATCTGTATCTCACATGATAGGTATATTCAAAATCTGATTAAATGGGAATTAAAAATCCACATCCAGGTCCTACACTGTGAGACAGTTCATCTGCAATCACTGCCATCCCTGTCTCAACTGATGACTAAATTCATTATATGTCTCCCTACTTAGCCTGAAAATTCCTCTGAACTACTTTTATGAGAGCACAACTTCTAACCAGAAGCCAAAAATTAGATTCAATTCCAGATTAGTCCCAGAAATAGACCTCTGTCTAGTAAGTCAAATATTTTTTTAGGCTCTACAGATCGTATTGACCAGCTCACTGTTAACTAAAATGAGAGCTTCATCTTCTATCACCAGATAATTTGTCACTGGTTTAGTGAGTACTTTCTTCTTTGTCTCCTGTACTCTGGACTATCAACTCCTACAAACCAATAATTAACTGTTGTGGGTTAAGGAGGAACAATTCACTGCAATGAAACAGTGTTTTTTTGCCATAAAGTTACTAAACAGGGTTCTGGCAGAGTGAATAATACAGGAGGTGGTTTGCTTTCAGGAAGGTTACTAACAAACATTCCCACTAGCTGGACATTTGGACTTGGCCAGAGAGTGATGGTTACATTATTTTGGTGATATAGAAAGCAGTTAGGGAAAATATTATGAGATTCTCTCATATTATAAGACTCTGGAGGAATGTCACTATCCAATTTTTAAAAATGAATTAAATAAATAATGAGAAAATGTAAAACTAATCCAGTTTCAGATGCGTGCGTAAGTTAATATAAATTTAAAAGACCTACTATAAAATGTTAGTAAGTTTTATTTTGCAAGAGAAATGCTGCTGTGCTTTCTGTAAATCCAGGGGATAAAAATAATTTATAAGTGCTTTTGATTAAATATTTTAACTTACTATTTATAAATAAAACTATCATGCTTACTAGTTTTCTCTTTAATAAAACCCAAACTCTCATATCTCCAAAAGGCGATGGAAGATGTAGCTCAGCTTATTAAAGATGAATAAAGCTCTATAATGTTTTTTTTTCATTGCACTGAAGATTTTTTCCTAAACAAAATCTCTTATCTCAGAAAGTCATCAAGTTCTCACAAGGAACATAAATCACAGTAGAATAGGCAGCCTCCTGCTTCATTCACTGAGCTCCATATGCTTATCTACCTCGTGTTTCTGCATCCCAGGCTCCTAAAATGCTTCAGTCAACATTCCTTCTGAATTGTGATACGTCATGTTAATCAGCCTCTACAGTGTCCCAAAAATGTATGTAAATTAGAATTTTGATGAAGCAGAATATTTTGACAGGATTTTTTGCATAAATCACGCACACTCACACACAGAACGTTTTTAGAGAGGGGGACATTTTCAGACCTCATTTTTTTTCTGGAGTACACTGTGACCAGCGTGCTGGTGCTGCTTGTGAGCAGGAACACGTATGTGGCAGTATGCCAGGTCCCATAGCAGGAAGCAAATCAAGTTTAAGTCCACTCTTGGCAAGAAAAAATGTACCAAGGAGAAAGAAACAGAACAGTTTCCTCTTCCTTTGTCCTCCTTTCCTCCTTTCTTTTTGGCACTTTGTTTGTTCTCTGGGTTGCTTTTTGTCAGTGGTAATATCAGCATTTTTAGTGTTATCATAACATAACATCGTTCGGTTATGGTAGATTAATGTTTTAACTTGATCTGTAGTTCCAGAATAATGAGAACTCAAAAATCAAAATAGTTTATTTGAATTCAAATAAGTTTAAATAAAATTTAATTAAATTTGCTGACTTTCATATTGCTTATAAATTACCTAGGTTCACTGAATATATAGAAGGCCATGCTGAGGCTTGTTCAGATGAGTCTTGTAGGTATTAGCACTGCCTGGCTGCAAATCTCTCAGTTTTTATTCTCTTCTGATCTCCTTTGCTATAGTTTTATATTCCACCTTGTCCTTCAGGCCTGTGTTCAGGCTGCTTACAAGTCTGAATACGTCTGTCTCGTCTGTCCCTCTCGCTGAAGTGTTGAGGCTGAGTGAGCAAAACAAGAATGATGCAGGCAGTGCTTTGTGTCTCCTTTGGGCAGCCCTCAGTCTGTAGCTGTGTAGGCAAGGACCTTCAGCTGCCATATACTTGTACAGCTGGGGCCCTGACTGACAGGTTCTGAGGTGCTCCCATGAATCTACACCACCTTCTACATCTCAGTCTGAATGGGAGGCAAAACTATTGCTGTGACTCTATTTTTGCATCCTTAGAGTACTTTTTGACATAGAAGCATAGACTGCAGGAACATAGAATGTTGTGGGTTGGAAAGGACCATAAAAATTACCTGCTCATGGGCAAGGCTTAGGTCAGGTTGCTGAGGGCCCCATCCAACCTGGCCTTGAATGTTTCCAGGAATGGGATGTGTATCTCACCATGAAGTGGCATACACCTGAAAAACTGCCAGACCTCACCAAGAAAATATGGGACCATGTCTGCTTATCTTTCCCAGTGATGTTGCAGTATAATAACCTTGCTGCTCTAGTTTCTTTACAGAGCTTTCTCCTTTCTAAAAGTCACTGTGCTTTCATGAGGCTTATATGGGCTATCTCTTTGGCAACTTTTGCACAGCTTAAAAAACTGCTCTGATAATTATACAATGTATACTGATGCATCCTGTGTCTTAAGTGGTAATGCACTGTTTATCATATATATCATGCACCAACTAAAGGAATCACAGAATATGCTGAGATGGAGGGGACCCACAAGGATCCAACCCAATCTGAGTCCAACTCTTAGCACAGCTAAGGACAGCTGCACAGGACAGCTGAAGAGTCACACTATGTACCTGAGAGCACATACTTTAACTCTCTTTTCTGTATAAAGATACCTCAAAACAGGGGTTAGTTAACAAAACAGTTACTACTGTGCATGAGGTAATACACACAAAAAACCCCCACATTTTCAATCATATATACAATTCATGTTTCACAAAACACACAATACCCACAGAGAAAGGTCAGTGATTTGTCATCTAGGGCAAACCCAGCAGAGTTTGGAGTATCAGGTTAAAGCATCCCATAACTGCGAAAACATACAGGTTGGCTGCTGCCTTTTTAAAGAGGTAAAAGAGCTTATAAGTATGTGCAATTTTATGGCTAAATATAAACAGAAGAATGCTTCAATAATCATAAATACAGCTGTAGAGTCAAATTCTCCTAACGATGCAATATCCATATATATAGATACACATATATATTCTATTTCACAGTTTGAAGTTCTTAATTCTCAACACCCAAGTCTTAGTTTCCTGCCAATTTTATAATTTTTTCCTGCTGTCAATTGCTTTCTAAAATGAGTTTGAATGAGGTGGAATTAAGTTTAAAGTTTAAAAAATTAAAAACAGCTGCTGTGCCTCTACCTGCTGCCATATCCCTTTTTTCGTGCCTTGTATCTGTGCTGCTTTCTGGAACAAGTTGTTTGATCCTGTCTCTTGCTACTAATTTTGCACTGTCTGCTGTTGGAAGCTGGGGGAGGGGACAAAGTCGATGAATATTAGAACAGTGAGGGAGTTGAAGATGTTCAAAACCAGGGAAGCTTTGTAAACTGGGTAGAAATAGGGTAGTACTACTCTTTGCAAGCGGAGTAGAAATGAAGCAGTATTACTTGTGAGAGCTTAAATAGCAGCCACACAATCACTGGCTTAAATGTGTTTTGGTTTTGGGTGCTTTTAATGGCAATAATTAGGTAATCAATATTGTTTCAGAATGGAAAAATATCCTGCTTAACAACAGAATAACATTGATTAACTAAGCTAGCTCCATTTTAAGGAACATTTAGTAATCAAGACTGTTTCCATGATGACATCCCGAAGTGAGAGAAAATCAGACAACTCTAGTATTGGATGAAGCTGGGACTGCATTTGCACTGTTGCTGAGGAGACAACGGCTGCTGCATTTGCCTGTGCAGTATTGTAGTACAGATGTCTGAGGGAGGCCCAGGGTTCATTTCAGTGAACTTGGATCTTATCCAAGATATAAACTGGATGTTTTCTGAAGATACAGATTTCACTCCACTCTTTTCATTACCCTTTATACACTTGTTAATTCAAACAGATATGTTTAATTTGAATATCTCAAATAATTAATTATATGTAACTTGCACTTTGAAATTTACTGAGAGGCCTTAGGAAACTTTCAAGAGATGCTACTCTTAATAATCAGAGCAAAATTAATGATGGGGTGGGAGATTTTATAAAGAAACACTGTCCAGTGTTGGCACAAGTAGGAGTAGGGTCCACAGGTCCTGGGTGCTAATTTGCTGCTATATCTACTCAGGCATCTTGAACTTTTTAAATTAAGTATCCAGATTAATCCAGAATTAACTAAAATTTCATGTATTCGAGCAACTACAGTTACAGCTGCAGCTTTTCAGACAAGAAAGTTGTATGTAGATGCCCAGATTTAGTCATTCTGATCAGGATTCACTGAGAGCAATATTTCTCAGAGATATGATGCTGATTCCTTTTTTGTGTGATATTGCAGGAAATGACACTGCACTGCTTTTACTAAATCTGGGGGTGGCACAAAGAGCAAGGCCAGACTGAACAGGGCTCTGAACAACCTAATTTGACTGCAGATATCCCTGCTCATTGCAGGGGTGTTGGACTACATGACCTTTAAAGGTCCCTTTCAATCCAAACTGTTCTCTGATTCTATGATTCCACGATTCTATGATTTGACCTATAAATGGCTTTGCATGAGTGGAAGGCAGTGAACATTTGGTAATGAGTATGAAATCTTCAAGGACTGATCTAGTGTGCCAAAAAATAACAATGGTGCTCAGAAATAACTAAGAAGTGTAGGTGGGGAGCTGGTGGTGGTTGAGAATTCTTGAATCCACTTGAAACTGAGTGGGGATGCCATTAAGCTCTTTTCTAGGTGTAAGAACAGTCAACATCCCTTCTCCCGAGGGTTAACTGAGCAGACACTCTGTGTTTCATGATACATGAGCATGTCCTTAAAGCATCCACTCCTGGAGGCAGGTCATTATGTATGAATCACAAGTTTCAACAGGGAAAAATACTTGCAACATTCAGAGCACTGAGGACAAGCTTGAAAATATGATCCTTGATGTTATGAAAACTCAAAAAAAAAAAAAGTTTTAAAATATTCTTCCAAAGTGACAGCCAATCAAAAAACAGGGTCTTGTCATTCAGAATTGGTCATGCAATAATCAGGCAAAATAGTGTATGTACTTTTAATGTTCAGGTTTAACATCACCATAATTAAAGCAGAAATGTTGGACAGATGAGAATTCTTATTATTCTTGAGGGTAGCAGGAAAGCTGTTGCCCCAAAGCTGAGTTTGAAACCATTTTCTATAGAGAGGATTAGACTGTTCTTTCAGGGTAGTCAAATTTAGCCAAGAGGCACGACACAGATTTTATCCATTAGGGTTTTGGATTAGTCTATGAAATGAAACATACCATTATTCCATTACAGCCTGGAGAGGACTGAAAGGGAGAAGCTCTGCTTGTATGTATAAAAAAAATGGAGCAGATGCAATCTCTGTCTCAGTTTTCAGACCTTGATACAGATGATTCTCGCAATGGTTTTGTTTTCTATTATATGCCATGTTTGTTGTATATAATTGTGTGGGAGGCCATCTTTCTACCTGATATATTCTCAGTCAACTGGTGTTTTGTGTGGGATGATGGTATGTATAGTTTCACATTCACAAAGGGGGTAGTCTCTGCAGATGATTACAGAAAGTGGTTTAAGTGGATAGATCTAACTGGTAGGATAACCTGTAAGATGTTTTGGTCTGTACATGTTCTCACACTTTGTCTTGGTAGGATTTTGTCTGAAGCCAATTTACTGTATTCAGTACTCAAAAGATTTGACTTGATCTTGCCCATCAGAGTTCTTCTGACAGGTGCTATACTCATCTTCCTTCTTTTGTAGATCAGGAAACAGGAATTTATTGAAAACAGCTTTCTAATCTGTAGCTATGCACTAGTTTTCTGCACTTCATTTTTCAAAAGACTAAAAGCAAATAAGGGCTGGAAAAAACTTTACTTTTTACTGACTTGCAAATTTAGTTTATTTTGAGTAAGCACTAGAAAACAGGCCTTATTATCCAAGTAGAAATGTTCAATACAGCCTTTCTGACATTGTCTGGTCACCTTGAGAGCATTAAACACTCTGGTACCTTAGATAAAGCATGAATTCAAATAGACTATTTCTATTTTTTTAATATACATAATTTATTGCATTTCTGGGTGTGCCAAACAGTCTCATTAGGACTATCTTTGGATCATGCAAAATTCTCAGAGTCAGTGACTTGTGACTGCTGCGTTTATCCTCAGAATTACTTTACTTTGATCATACCCATAAGTTCTGCAACAACCATAAGGGCAACAGACAGGAAAGGATATCCCTGTCCAGGACAGGTAAACCCAGCTGGATAACTTTGTGCATTCATGACAAGACAGACTGTGTGCACACTGAAGAGAACAAAAAGTTCAAAATAGGGGTCTGTGTTTAAAAAATTCTCTGGTAAATAATGGAAGGGATGGTTCCAAGAGACTCTGTGGAACCAGAAGTCTGCAAATTGCTTCCACTCACTGCAGAAATTCATATCCCTGGTGGAGACATTGATTTTCAAAGTACGGGGTGCTGTTAATGGTAACAGTCTCCATACTTTTAGATGCAATGTCAGCAATGATTTGTGCTAAATTAGAACTGAATAAGCAATTGTAATTGGTTTTAATGAAGATGAACATACATTATCTACAGCAATTTTGGCCTTGTTATTTTTTTAACTTAGTTTCTATTCTGATTGCATCTCTTTTACAAGTGTCATTTTAAATTTATTTACCTTCTAGAGTGAAGATTTTTCTATTGTCTGAGTTTTGTTTCTCTAATAGGTGCATATGACACATGATCGACTCTCTCCCTTGTGGTCTGTGTGATAAGTTAATTGGATTGATCTCATGGCTTTTTACACAACTTTGCATACATATTTTCCAGTCCATCAGTGATTAAGTGGTTCTTTTCTGAATCTTTTCCAAGGGTAGAGGCCTTCCTTTTCCTTTCATCTGGAGGCAGTGGTGTTCCTCAGGGATAAATAATAGGTCCATTATTACAAAACTATTTCAATGGTGCCCAGCAACAGATCAAGGATTAATGGTCAAAAATTAAAACACAAGAAGTCCCACCTCAACATGAGGAGGAACTTCATTACATTAAGGGGAGCAGAACACTGAGAAAGGTTGCGGATTTTCCCTCTCCAGAGGCATTCAAAACTCACCTGGACATGTTCCTGTTTGATCTGCTCTAGGTGACCCTGCCTTGGCAATGAAGTTGGACTGGATAATTTCCAGACGTCCCTTCCAATCCTAACAATCCTGTGATTCTGTGATAATTCTGTGATTCTGTACTAATATTCTTAACGTATAAAGAGCAGAACTGTGGCCAGACCTACAGTAGGAATTATAACTTCAACAAACATATGTTCTGTTGGGCTTTTTTATCATGAAGAATATTTCCATGTTTATAATCCTAGTATAATATTAACCCTTTAGATTGCAAAGTTGTACTGAGAAGCTGCTCTCAGTTTATCACACATTGTCATCTGAAGACAGTTTCAGCATCACAGCTTTCATGGTAGAATCTGCCACTGAACTACCATGGCTATATTATGGCCACTGGTTTGTGGTTTAAGATTTGAAACACGTATGGTCTGTTTGAAGCCTATAGGGATGATCTTTCCTCCTCCTTTATTTACTGCTCCTTAGGCATTTGGTCATCACCAAAATCTATGTCTTTTTTAGATGTGGTTTTGTTTAGTATTTATCTATCCCTAACTCATTGATACGAAGATTAAGACATGCAGAGCCAAAAAGAACCAAAAAATATCAGTAAGTTTTGACTTGAAACACAGCTGGTTGGCACTGATTCAGGTGTAGCATTTTGTACTGAATCTTATTATTTAACTACTTCTTTCTTAATTTATTATGTCAATGTTAAATTGTACAAACTCTATCACTCAAGATATCATGTGGTCCCAGTTCAAGTGCATTACAGAACTCTGTTGCAGAAACATCATTATTTTCACCACACGAAGTTGTAAACAGCAAGATGTTGTCAATATACTTAAATTTTCTACAAATGTAGAATAACATCAACATTGCTGCCTGCTTTTATTTCTTATTAGTTCAGTTTTATATTAGCCATTCTATAATTTGGTCTGGGATGCTGTTGTATCTCCAGATCTATAGCTTTCCATACAAAATAAAAAAATCCAGTTTCTTACACATTTTTTAAAGCATGGCTACATTCTGGAATGACTCCAGATCTCCAGAATATATTGGAAAGTGAGCATTTGTGATCCACAGAATTTTTTGCCATTTAGAATCTGAGTATTATCTGGATCTGCTTACCTTAGAAATATCATTTTTAGTAATTGTTGCTAAATACTGGTATTAGTTATGGTTGTAGTCAGTAATGTTTTTCTCACTTTACATTTTACAACTGCATTTTAACTCTCCTTGCTAATATATAAATATTTACTGAGAAAGATGTCTGTCCTCCTTTACTGTTAGTAATTATCCTATTTAATTGTCCTAGAAATTTATCAATGTGGTTTCTTGTATGAGTGATCTGGAAGGAACTTGTGTTTCAAACTTTGCTCGAAGTATGTTTGTTTCTTGACAGCCAACATTGTACCTTTTGTGGTGATACCAACTACAACAGAAACAAAGATTTTCTCTTTGATGATATCAGTTATAACTTCTAAGGAAGATGATTTTTTTAAGTAGTAAAATATCTGATCCCCCTGTAGTCTAGCCAGAAATTGCAGTGAAACTTTGAACTGACACTAGTCTGTCAATAACTGGATAGGAAAAACAGTAAGGATTTTTTTTAATAAACAAATGTTGCTAGTTATTAAGTTACTATTGATATTATTGTTTAAAAATGGGGAAGTGTTTTCTGACTAGAGGCAAAACTGAAATGCTACATTTTCTTACTTATTCTGCCAGTTATTTGACATTGATGTCAAACTTTTTTTATGCAGGATCAAACTGAATTCTTATAATGTTTAATTGTTAGAAAAAGCTCTTTAAAATTCAGCATGAATATTTGAAGGTAAGGAATTATTAAAGAAATCAATGCTTGTTCACATTTTAATCTGCATGAGAAAGCAGAAAACAGAAAATAAGCAGGAAGACATGGACCCTGTTGTAAATCAGTTGAATCTCAGAGTATAGACTACACTGTAGACTCTATAGCTATTTATGTTATTCTTCTCATGCTTGGATTAAATTTGAATGAATTTTAGAAAGAATTCCAACCCAATGAATGCTGCTATAAAACTTTGCTTTTCTTTTTATTTTTTATTATTTAGTCCCTTGTTTGAACATGTAGAAACTATTGCCATCAAGAATAGAGTGTCAGTGAAATGTGGGTGTTTTTTTCTATCTTTATTATATTTTAATAACATTCAATAGCATTGTAAGACTGATTACTTACCATTTTTTTAATGCTAAACAAAGACATTTTTTCAGACTAAATATTTTTATTCCTAAAACCTCCTGAAATCTCTTTCTCACATCTTGTCTTCAGAACATTTGCTTGGAGCCATTTTTCATGGGGTGGGGAGGAAGGAAATTTAGTAATTTGAGGTGCCAAATAGCTCATTAGACAATTAAAGATTCAAAATGAATCTTTAAATCCACTCTGGATCTTTAAAAGATTCACTGATTTTAATTTTAAACTTGGTGTAAACTCAAGAAAATATCTTAAAACTTGGACACTAAATGCTTAAACACTTAAACATGGATCAAGTGAAAAACTAAAAGTTTTTGTAGCAAAAAATATCCAGCATTTTGCTGAGCTTGATGTCTGATGCATCTTCATGTAGCTTATGTAGTTTCCATTGTAAAAGAATTCTTAACATATTCTAGGTAAGAAGCAATAATTAATGAGGTTCTACTCCTGAGTTTTATTGAAGTTATGATAACTACATCCAGCAAATAGTTGAAGCTTGAGGGATTTTTCTGGTAAAGGCCACAAACCAGGGAAAACAGAGACGCAGACCAGAGGAAGCAAAGGTACTCTCTTGTTGAAGGAATCCCACCACTGTGTTGTAACTCTCTATTTACGATGAGAAGAGCTGGGCACACAGAAAGGCTTTGTGAATGAGAGCCTGTTGACTAAACTTAGATACCTACACTAGCCAGGCGAGGTCTCCCAATGCAGGTTTCCAAAGTTCCTGCACAGTCAGTGCTTGTTTGAATAATGTAAGCACTTGCTTTAGACCTGTTTATTAGATACCTCAAATTTAGGAGAAAGACGTGTGTCTAAAATTGTTCTGAACCCTAAACAAAGATTTCTGTGACTTCTGTGAGCATTATATCAATTATACAGAAAAACCCTGAAGTTATGTTAAGTGATAGAGAACTGTGATATATAGAGGGGTCTAACAGTGTTTCTGGAGGCATATAGGGCCTTCACCTTTCCCTCTTTTATACATACATGTTTTATGCACAATCGTGGCTTTTTTGCTGGTATTTTTTTCTTCCTAAGAAATGGTATACCATGCCTCAGACTAGTGGAAAAAGAAAACTTATCAATAAAAACTGTAACTAAGAGTTACTTATTTTTACTTTATAGCTTGTCCAAAGAAGGTGATTTTGTAAAGAATGGCTATACCATACCATGACTTGCCAAAATCAAGCAGATCCTGGGGCAAATGTAAAGAGACTAAATTTTTTCATGCTTTTCCTGTTTAATCTGCTGTTTGAAAAACTTCACAGTGACACCCGACTCTAGATTAGATAGATGTGTCTTACTTTTATCTGAATGAGTAGCTCTGCACCAACTTTTCAAGAGAAATTCAGTCAGCCAGGGACTGAAGGGAAGCAATCCTTCTGTATGAATCCAGGTCAGCTTGGAATGGGAAGTTCCTTGGAGGATGGCACTCAGAAACTCCCACAGGCACACTGACTGCGGCAAGCTAAAAGATCTTAGATTAACACATGGGATTATTCCAAGACATCACTCCTCCTCTTGATCCTCAAGTCATGTCTCCTCCATACAGATCAACAAATAGCCAAATAAGATAAAATTTCTTTTAAGGCTTGACATCAGCTTTTGTGTGCAAGTCCTTCTGCTCTTATCATAAGGTCTTATGGTTTTACCAAATTACTCAAACAATTCAACCACCACCTTGACCCTCTGTAGACACACTGTTCTTTAATGTCTCTATTTTTGAAACTGCTGCTGTTGCCTACCTCACAGTCTACTGTGGAAACATTCCAGAAGTTCACTAAGTCCTGTAGAAAAAAGGGCTACTTTTATCTATTTTAAGCCAGTTTCCCCAAGTGTCCCCTGAGTGTTTGCAGTAATGTGTGGGTGAGGATTCAAGGTTCTGCATTCATTTTGTACAAGACCTTCACCTTGTAAAGCTCGAACACATTTTCCTCAGCTTTCTTCTTCTTAAACTGAAGAAGAAAAAAGAAGAAAGTAGAGATGAAGACTGAGAACAGAACTCTTTAGTCCCTCCTCACAGAGCCATGGATTTTTCCTCTTTATCATTTTAGTAGCTCTGCTCGGTATCTTCTTTAATATGTCACTCCTGCTCTGCAGAGATGAACTATGCATGGTAACCAAGGTTTTATGCTGTTAGTACCTTCTTTTCAATGACCTTCAAATGAGTTGCTTTTTTTAGCTGTTGCTTTGCAGGGAGCCATGATACTTTAAAAGCAGCTGTAATTTCCTTAGGAACAACACTTTCACACCTTGAGGAAGGTTATGGTATGAAAGCAGAGGCTGCCAGCTTTCACTCTTATAGAAACAGGCAGTAAAAAGAGGATTTCTGAACTTGACGAAAAGTCACAACTTTAGCACCTAAAGGTGGCCTACAAGAAGGCTGGAGAAGGACTTTTTACAAGGGCATGCAGTGATGGGTTAAGAGGGAATGGCTTTAAACCGAAGAAGGGTAGAATTAGATTAGATATTAGGAAGAAATTCTTTGCTGTGAGAGGAGTGAAATACCAGCATAGGTTGCCAGAGAAGCTGTGACTATTCCAGCCCTGGAAGTGTTCAAGCCTACGTTGGATGGGTTTTGAGCGATCTGGTCTAGTGGAGGGTGTTCCTGCCCATGACAAGGGAGTTTAAACTAGATGGTCTCTAAGGTCCCTTCAAACCCAAATCATTCTACTATTCTATGACTCTATAATTACGAAGTAAAGCTCTTCCATATTCCGTATACTTTATTAGACACAAAATAAAAAAAAAAAAAATCTTGTAAATATGAAGCAGTCAAAAATTATTTTGTCTCTGTTTTTCCAGGAATTTTGATGCACTCCAAATTTTTCTTCTTGCAAGTTCTAAAAGGCCATTTACAAACCTATTTTACCTCATAAACTTTTTTTTTGAGAGATAATTTTCTCTTGTAACTCAGATACTCTGTAACCCAAACCTACTGCCATACTCTAAAATTTCTTTCAACTGCTGTGACTCCCAGAACCCACTGCCAGGGGCTAAAGCCATATATTAAAAAGTACTGAAGTTGATCTTTTTCTCACTGAAAAGCCTTTATTTTATTTTATTTGACACAATAATATTTATTAACTTCAAAGTCACTCACAGCATATATAATACTTGAAAAATGGCACCTACAGCATGAGAAAAGGGGTTTTGTTTTGAAGGAGGTTGAACCAAATCCTATAGTAACCATTAGAAATCCAGATTCTATGCTTTGATATCTCTATCAAAGGTATCTGCTGTCTGAATATCAATCAAGACACAAGAAAAATGGCTGTTGAGTCATGCAGAGAGATAAAATTGACTGCAACAAATATTTACAGGATATATTACTCCTAGTTGCCTCATACACTGAAATTTGTTTTCATGTGGCTAAATGGATTAATGATCTTTAGAAACATTTCTAGACTTCTGAAACAAACGTTTGTCTTAGTTACAGCCTGGGTTTCAGTATAGTTTTGCAATCTAACATCAAAAAGGGCTCTGTGGAAGTCAGTTATGAGAAAGGGTATATTGATAGTCCTTTGTGGGCAGGTGCCTAGCAATAGACATAAGAAAAAACTATTATGATAGAAGCATCTGGACCCAAGCTGGATCTTGACTTTAAGTGGGAATAATGAGGATACTTCCCCAAGTGGAAGAGAAAGTGTGGTTACTGCTGGATATTCTTGGTCCCCTCACCCTGCTAACTCATTAAGGTTCTGCACTAAGAATTCCTGCAGTAATTACTCCTGGGAGAAGAATGTTTGGGGGTGTTTTTTTACTGTGAATGATTACTGAATTAAAAAACTAACAATCTAGGGACGTTCTGAAAGTTCCAAATGTGACCACTGAGTGGCAATCAGAGTATACTCTTGAAAAGTCCAGGATTCTTTCTCTTCGACTGAGCACTCTGCAGACAGCCAGGTTTCCTGTGTCCTTCTCAACCATTCACCGTGGCTCCTAAATTACATGTGGTTTGCAAGAAGTCCATGTGGTAGAGGTACTCTGCTGGGCTGAAGGTGGTGGTTAGTCCAAAACTTCTGCCAAAAAGGAAACAGGACAGCAAGGCATAAGGAAGCTGGAGCATCCAGCAGATTTTGAGACTGCCCTGCGTCATCCAGTGATGGCAAACCAGGACTATAGGGAGATGCTGTTTACTGCCCTGGATCCCTTACAAGGCTGCCTCCAGTTTTGCACATTCATGGTGTGTGTCTTGAGGGAGATAATCAGCACATCAGGTCAAGAAAATCTGTGCTTAGTTTTCCAAAATTGTACAGCACCATCTGAATTGCACCTAGCTCTGGACAAAACCTAAAGCTGACTAATTTAATCATGTCTACTCAGAAACCACTTATCAAAGGCTTACTTTTGATGTACCTCCTTGCTCATTTCAAAATTGCAGTGGTGCCCAGGTCCTTAAATTCTGTCCACTTCATGAGGTCTGGGGCTTCTTATACCAAGGAACTTATGCATACATAGGCAGCTATGGAACACTGCAGTCTGAAATGGAGGCAATAGATCAATTTGAGGCTTCTCTAGAGATTAAGTGGTGCATGAAAATACGTGTATTCACAGACAGTTCTGGAAATTTTGGGCCCCGAACTGTTTAACTGATTGGACATCCAGCTAATGATAGGCTGAACAACATGATTTGGTAATTAGTGTTGGGTAATATTTAGTTCTTCATAAAGAGTAGGACATGATTATTATTGTGCTTTTGATATTATTATATTCCTATTTTTAAAACATTATTATTTTAAAATTTATTTACTTCATAGACTGTTTCTAGCCACTGCTCTACTGAAATGAAGAAAACTGAGTGATCGAGAGACTGAAGGTATTGCTTTCAAATTTTAAGGCCTTTGATTAAATACTTTATTGGCAAGAGACTTGCCACATGACCTTCACTGATCTACCTGGATTTCCATCCTCTTTGTGTAAATTAGACATGACTGCTTTCCCCTTCTTTATGGAGTTAGTGTAAATGTTGTGGAGAACGGAGTAAACTACTTTCAATAAGGAGAAAATAGAAAAGTTTGGGCTGGACAGGAAAAGGGTTTTAGCTGTCCTAGAAGCTGTGTAAATGGAACTTTGTCAAATGTTTCTTCAACTTTTATGTTTTCCCAGCAACATGTTCATGATCAATATTTCAAAGGTGGAATGGACTTTCTCTTACAAGTTACAGTACTCTGAGTCATCAGGCATTTTGTTCACTCAGAATTTATTGGAGCCTATTTCATGATAATATTCTCTTTTAAAATGCAGCATTACAATCTCAAAGAAGCAACTAGAACAGCTTCATTGTGTTCTGTACATTTTCACACACACACACACACACACACACACACGTATTAAAAAAATATAAAAACCTTCAAACTCACAAATATTTACAGGGTTTTTTTTCCCCATAAAGTTCTTTGTGAAATGTTTTCTGTATGTCTTTTTCTGTCCTGCAATTAGTATTTATTAAAGTGACTGTGTTAAAAAGGCATTTAATAAGACAAGTAATTAAATTCCCATATGATTTCCAGCTAAGAAATTGTTTTTCTTAGAGAGAAAAAGAAAACAAAAACTGCTATTTCAAATGCATATTGCTTTTTAAAAAAACTTTAGAAATATCTACTGCCATGTTTGGAAGCTTCTTTTGTGTTGCTATTCAAATATGGTGTTGAGCATTTCTGTTTGGAAAAGATATCTTAAAAACCTCATCACTTTGCTCAAGAAAAATTGAAGCAAACATTTGTATAAGGAACGTCAAAGAAATTTAGAAAAGGATTTCAGTTATGAGTTAACATCCTTACACAGGTAAAGAGGAGAAATTGAGTTGCTTGTAATGAAATGTGTTTTTATAGGTAATATTTTTCAGTAGATGCTATTTAAGCAAAGGACGTGCTGAACTGAAAGGTGGGACTTCAAAATCCCAGACTATAGCTTGGTGATTCCTAAAAGATATAGCTCTCTCCAACTTGAGCGATAATTTTTTAAATTTGACCAGTACCCAAAACTGAGTTGGGCCAAAAAGACTTTTAACTCTCAAAAAGTCTTTCTAGAGGCTGAGTTTGAGCAACGTTTTTGAGCTTAGAGGACACTCTAGAGCCCACATGAGCTAAAAGGAATTGTGACAGTGATATTAGTTCTCTGGTCAGAGTTTCAACACTGATTTCATGGGGAGCGGGATTAACTGGTACAGTCGACTATTTTAATAGGATTATCACAAATTTTTTGCTCATTAAGAACAAAAAACTTTTTCAGAAGGACATCCAATTCTTCAGGGAAATCACTGTGATTATCCATAATAATAGGCTTGAACACTTGTGGCGATGGGGCAGCCACAGGGCAGCCTGCTTCTCTGGGCAACCTGTGCAAGTGCCTCATCACCCTCACAGTGAAGAATTTCTTTCTTATATCTAATCTACTCCTGTCCTCTTTCAGTTTGGAGCCATTACCCTTTCTCCTATTGCTCCACATCCTTGTCAAAAATTCCTCTCCAGCTCTCTTGTAGCCCTTTCAGGTACTTCATGCTGCTAGCAGGTCACTCTGGAACTTTCTCTCCTCCAGGCTGAACAAGCTCGAGACTCTCAGCCTGTCTTCACAGCAGAGGTGCTCCAGCCCTCTGACCTTCTTTGTGGCCTCATCTCTGTGTGTTCCAACATGCCCATATCCTTCTTATGTAGGGATTCCAGGGCGGACTGCAGTACTGCAGGTGGGGTCTCATGATTGAGAGCTGAGGGGAGAATCAACTCCCTAGATTAAGTTATGTACTGCGGAGATCTGAGTTTGGAGAGCCTGGAAAATCTGCGAGAATAATTAAGGGAACTTTATATTATATGCCAAGTATAAACATTGCTTATAAAAATCTCTCATTTTAACTTAATAAATATATATATACACACAAAAAAATACCTGAACACACACCTTATATATAGATCAATCTGCTTCATGAAACCACAATGCACAAAGCAAGATAGGGTAATGGCATTTCTCTCTCTGTATCTAATGAAGTATGTCTCTCACATTTTTTAGCAACACAATTAGCATAAGTCCAAATGCCAGTTAGTGCTCAGAACTCCACATGTTGTGGGTCATTGATGCCTCTCAGGACTTGTCCCAAGAACAAAGCCAAATTCATATTTTAAGTGTGTTACAGGGAAAGATGAGTACTTGCCATATGGAAACGTGGCCTTTAGAATCAGCTGATTTATAGAAAGTGCTAGATGATGGCCTAAAAAATTTGTAGTCACCTAGAGAATACTTTGTACAACTACTGCACTGTATAAGAGCCTATTTTAAAATTAAATTTAAGCTTAGACCTTTTCTGCAGAAGAGTTAATTTAATGCAATCCTTGGTGGTATTAAATCAGAAATATTTATGTGGAGTTATTCTGCTTTTTATTTAATCCCAGGCCTATTTTTTTGTGTCAGGACAAGACAGGATAAAATTTAGCCAAACTCAATGCAGTAGAAGGCACTCTCAGGATTCATTCCTTGGTACCACTGTAATTTCCATTATGGTATCACTGGATTTCACCTTCTGGTGCAATTGAAAGTGGATTCAGAGGAGAAAATCAGTAGTGTATTTGTTTCACTAGTAGGAAAATTTAATTTCTGTTTTGTATTCAAGAACAGTTCGGAGAGCAGAACCTGTCTTTGATTTACTCCTACGACTAGAAGGTGGTAATCCAAACAATGGTGAGGGTGGAAGGAAGCTTGTGGTGAAGTTCCTTCCCAGGTACTCAGGGTGATAGATACTACATACCCATCAAGGAAAGTAGTTCTTCCACAGTGACAAGAAGATCAGCCAGAGATTTTAACTTCAGAAGGTATTTCTTGAATGTACAATCCCTTTCAGAAGTACCTGTATTCTTACACTCAGACTAGCTCGCAGTCAAACATATATATCAGCTGTGACATATACTTCTACAGCACATCCAGTTCCACTGAACCTATCCTTAAATGCCAGACCCTCCAGTAAATATAGTAAGATAGCAAACACAACAAATACTCCTACTATTCATGCATCCTGTCTATTCTCTGAGTAGTGCATTTAGTAGTTTAACTTGTCAAAACATGCACTATCTGTTCAATCTTACTTCTGTTACCTGTGTTTTACTTCTCCCTGCTGTTTGTTCCTGCCTGCACACTATCCCAATCTCAACTGCAAAGTCCTTAGGGCAGGACATATTCTGCATATGGTACTTGGATCCTCAGTCCTATTTCAGGCTATTCAGGAATAGTAGAATCTGTGTTCTTTGGTTAATTATGACAATCCTGTAGAATCGAATAAAAGTTACTGGCAGAGGCAGGAAATGTTTTTCATTTTGATTAGCTGCATTTTAAATCTCTGGAGAAAACAGAAAAATTAACTGGAAATTGCTTATAAAAATTTGCCTGGATATAACAGCACCTGTATCCCATGTGGCTTCCCAGGGAAATGAAAAAGCTGTCTGTTCCAAGTGAGAAGTAAACCACAGTGGTTGGTCCAGAATAATCATGAAAAAGATATAGCAGCACATGACAGGTCTCTAGTGACACTGAATGACACCTCACTTTTTATCCTTACTGCCAAATGATAGAGACATTTTTGATACTGCTCAGCATGCATAGATCAGGCTTTGTCAAATGTGTGGTTTGTGATTGTGGAATCAGTTACAAGTGGTATTAAAGAGTTGCAAACATATGAAATTATTAAATTTTTCACTCCAGAAACGTATTTTCCAGAACACAGCACCTGCCATAAAGGATGAAATATTAAGTTTCTCTCAGACAAAAAACTTGTGTAAACCCTCCATAGTGATTTGATAATAATTCGATGGGAAGTGCCTTGCAGAAATGCAGGCTGAGTCAGCACCTGACCTATTTGTAGGCCATGAAACTTAGAGTTCCTCCTTGAAATGCGAAAGAAAAGTTTGGTTTGTTTTGTGACTACATTGTGTTCAGTTTCTGCAAAATAGTATTGTGTGCAGGAGTGTTAATAATAGTGGAAATTTTAAGAAAATGTGCAAGCTCCCAGTCAGAGTCACAACAGAGAAATGAAATTTCTTTTTGTTGATTATGCAGCTCTGGGTTTCATGGGGGAAAAATACTACAAGGTGTGATTTATTGTCAGGTGTATTTTACCTTTATTTCTTGATTACACAAACGTGTGGATGTAAATTCTTGATTCTTTTATTCTAGTGTGTTTCCCACCAAGACTCTTTATGCTTTGCATTAAAAAAAAAAAATCCATAAATATCAGAAATTCCAAATGAAAAACTCTTATCAATTGAAAATTTTGAAGCAAAAATGGTTACAATTATTTTGAGATGTGGAATGAGAAATATAACAGGGATTGATAAGACATATTAACAAACTGTAGATCAATAATACTGGCTCAGAACAACGGTTCCCTTTGCCCCATGTTCCCTGGTTTTCCCTGTCTTAAATCTCTTCTTTTTAAGGAAGAATTCTTACTAAGAATAAAAATATCTTCAAGTTTCTGCATCCAGGACTTTTAAGAATATAATAAGAAGATGCTCAGATAACCAGAAGATTAATCTCATGCTGTCAGTGTTAAGTTGTTATTTAGTGGACTATACATGAAAAGCTTACATATTAACTTCATAAAAAACATATGGCCATGGGAAAATAGCATGCATTTTTCTTACTGGTACCTCCTCCTCCTCAAAAAATATAAAATCCAGTTTGCCTCAAATAATCCTTGTCTCATTTCTGGTATGAATTTCAGTTTACAATATTAACACTGAAGGAAAATGTTTAACGTGTGCCTTGTGATAGCAACAAAAACCATTATCATTGTTTCTGGGTATGAACATACACTACGAGATTAGTTCCTTCCTTGTAGACTTTTCAATGTAGATTTAAAATAATGGTAACAGGTGGATTCTAACAGATGGGAAGAGCACGAGTTATTAGTATTGGAACAGTACACTAGAGAAAATGTGTTGTTGTTTAAGCACTGACTAATTAACAACTCATTTAAATAGTCTTGGGGCATATGTTTCAAACTTAATAATATCCTGCTAAATCCAGAGTACCTGTGGCTAAATTTAACAGGTAAAGAAAAGATTATGTCCAGTGCAGACTTTGGTGCAGGCTTTTGGAGATATATTTACCTTAAGAAAGCAGGAATAAACACATTTTTCAGAAAACGAAATGCTACTTAGTACATACAGACTGCTCTTCTATATGACACTTGTAATAACAGTTCTTCCTCGTATGTCTGAAAATTCCCAACAAATTGCGCCCACATTAGATGACATTAATTTTTAATTCCTTTCTAGTAGTACTTAAGTGTACTTAGATTCACCTCACCTACTTAGGCATCTAAAGATCTTAGTTTAGGAGCCTGGTCACCAAAGACAATGCACATATTCATGGCTCTCTCTTTTTCTTAAATTTGCGGTAACACTTATGAAGATTTTAAGGCAGCTTCTTACTCAGGAGGAAATTTAAACAACACTGGGACCTGAAAGATGCATTAATAAAAGAAGCATTAGTCATGAGGATTAAGCAAGCACAACAGGAGCAAGTTACAATAAAATATTTCTAGGTGTGGTGACAAACTCTCTCTAAATGAGCTGTAGACCACCACGGCTAAGTATCACCCATGAGTGAAACCAGTTGCTATCCCCTCAAAAATAATGTCACATAGTCTAAGATTTAGCACAGTAGAAAAAGGTGACTTTTTAAAAATATCTTTTGGAAGTTGCTGCTCTTTGCTCAGAGAAAATAAGTGCAGCTTGGCATGAATGTGTGTTACAAGATCACACGTTCCTAACTTTCAACAGTCTCACGTATCATAGACTCCTAGAATGGTTTAGGCTGGAAAGGACCTTAAAGATCACCTGTTTCCAATCCTCCTGTCTGTTTTGACTCGCCCCAGAAGGTGGGAGTAGCTGAGGTTCCTGCAAATCTATCCATTGGGGTGGATTAGAGTAAAATGACACTGAATGACTGGTGTATATATAGATGCATATTTTAGAAAAATTTCATTGTAATGGAAAGGAGGTATGTAGCAATTTTAGTTATTATCTATAGGAATATAGCAATATAAAAGTCTGAGGAAAATATATATGGAAAAGAAAGAAAGATTAAGAAAGAACAGACAGCAGAGAGGAAATATATCACCACCCCTAGATCCAGCAACAAGACTCGATTGTTGGTGATTGCAGTCTTGATCCATCGAGGAAGGAGGAAGCTCAGGAAACAAAGAGTTAATGGGTTAATATGCATTCAGGAATACTCAGGTACGTTCCCTGGAGGAGGGGGTTTTAACAAGGTGGATCATACACAGTTGTCTGGTCAAAGACCCCAGAAATTAATCTGGAGCTTTGGTGGTTGCAAACGCTCTCTGTCCCAAAACTTGGGGTGATATTTGTATGAGCAGTTGCTTAATTTCCCACAGTTTGCTACAGTTTTCCAGAGTTTTTGTCCAGATGTGACAACCAGACCTCACCTGGCATTGTGAGGTGAGTGCCTTCCTGCTGCAAATTCCTCCTGCTTATTCCAGTGCTTATTTCAAGTTCCTGATGTGGTGGCTTTCTTATGGCAAGTTCCTTCTGGCCTTCTGTGTTTGAGACAAACAATTATGATCTTCAAGTCCTTACACTGAGGCTGACCAGGTTGCTCAAAACACATCCAGCCTGGTCTTGAACCCTTCCAGGAGTGAGACATCCATAGCTTCTCTGGGCAACTTGTGCCAGTGCCTCACCACCCTCACAGTAAATAATTTCTTCCTAATACCTAAAGTGAACCTTCCTCTTTCAGTTTAAAGTCATTGTCTCTTGTCCCATTACAACATGCTTTTATCGAATGTACCTCTCCTGCTTTCTTGCAGCCTTTTTAAGTACTGGAAGGTGCTCTAAGGTCTCCCCAAAGTCTTCTCTCTTCCAGGCTGAATAACTCCTATGCTCTCAGGCTGTTAGTTGATCATACTCCTGATGGTTTCTGCAAGGTGAACCTAAATGAGATACAACTTGTTCTTCAATCCTATTGAATTAATGTAACCCATAACTACTCTTAGACATTAATTCATCTGAGTTAGTATCTTGAATTAAGTGTGACTATTCTGAAAAATATCTGATTCATTCCAGGTTGTGTTTAACTGTATAAAACTTTAGAGAAGCTTCAAGGATAAAACAGAAATTGAAGTGTCCATCTGTAGACATCCCAAGTTTTGTCTTGGAAGATTCAGATCCTAACATAATAAGAGAATACATACTTATGTAGAAAAATTATATATAAGCTGGGACATAAAGCATAGTAAACTATCATTTTAGGAAGGTTGGATTGTCCCTATGTAATTTTGTATCAATTTATTTATATGTAAGTGTGTTTTCCTGTTACTAATTGCTTTTGACAAATGGGAAATCTGGCTCCTGTCTTGAAAGTAGCTTTTGTCAGCAGGCAGAAGGGCAGAGATTTTACTGAGATGCAGAACATGAGCTGATGTTCCCCCAAAGAGCAATGATGAGGTTATGTGGCAATGCTTCTTGTATTGATGGCATCATTACCTTATTATGATGGTAGTATTTGTACAAGAAATTGATAACAAATGATGCTGAGTTATTGTACAATGCTATCAGCCAAATAGAATGCTAAAGTAGCATCACTCCTGTGAAATATAATCATTCTAGTAATTCTAGCACAACCCTCATTTGCCTGTTTTTTCAAGGCAAAGATTAATTGCTGCTGGAGAAAATCTTGATTGACTTGCTTATAGTTAAGTTTATCTATCACATCATAATTTGCATGCATGTTTTATTGCTTGTATGCAGCCTTTTAGTTGCAGCTGAAATTGTAATTGAGAAATTGGTCTAGATTACTTTTAATGTCTTCTCAAAAATTGCAGAGCCATTTCTCTAAACAATATTATGAGGAAATACCAGTATTTGTAAGATATCTGACAAGACAGGAAGAGTAGATGGTAATCCATAAGAGTAATTTCTAAAAATTTAGTCTTATGGCTCCTTTTTACTGCACACAGCTCTTCACATCTGCCTCTCTTCTCTTGCTGACAATCTATAAAATGAAAGAATTGTATTTACTCCGAGGCTTCTTAAGACTTGAAGATAAAGAGTTCTGTGGAAGGCTTGATCTCTAGCATTATCTAAGTTAATGGATAATGAAAGGAGCTGTGACACAGGACAGCCCAGAGCAATAGGTTTAGCTTACTCAAACACAGTGTTTCTTTCTGAGGTGTGTAACAAAAGCTTCATTTCTCCTTTCATAGATGAGGAAAGATCACATTGTCAGCATATCTTGCACATCAACACAAAGCAAAAAATCAAATCAGCACAAAAATAAACAGTATATTTCCCTGTCTGGTTCACTTGCAGCCTGTCAAGTTCTCTCACAGCACTAAAGGCAGTTGAAAATCACAGAAAGTTTTTTATTGCTCTTTTAAACGAATGGCTTTAGGCTGGAAATTGGTCTTTACAGAACTGTGTCTTTCCCTCTGGCACTACAGTGGTTGTTGAATCTGTTTGGCTCTATCTTTCTGGTCTAATTATTAATATGGTTCCCTCAGCACAAAGAAAAAAAAAGTCTTAATGAACTCATCCTATTTCATGGAAGAAGTCATACTTATTCGCTTACAGCCCCAGAAGAAGGAACTATGTCCATTCTTTGCAATTATAGCTGTTGTTTTATTGGTTGATTTCTCCAACAATGAACTCTGGGGGATGAATAGATGCCCAACTCATTCTTGGAGATGGAATGGATGTCTTACCCATTTATAATACTGACAAATTCTTCGTGTTTCAGTAAGGCATAAAGCAAGGCTAAATAGAAAATTAGAACAGGTATTCTCTGTCTTTACCACATTCTGTCTACAGACATGCACTACATAAGTCATCTAGTTCTATAAATCAAGTGGAGTCAGTACTCACCATGATTTGGGCAGAGTTGTGGCTCTTAAGGCTGGATATATCTAGGCTGCCACATTATGTTCATCACAAAGATTTGCTTTCAGAAATATCTGTGGGGGTAGTAATACTATGGGCACTTAAAGATGTCAAACGTCTGAGACCCGGAGTCCTTGCAGTAATTACTTTGAAGTCTGAAATTAAGAGAGGACAATGTAAGTGAGGAATTGCCTTGGTGGCTGAAAGGGAATTGTATATCCAGAGAAAACCTTGGAAAATTACCTTTGAAGTACAGTCTGTGAAAAAAATCAAACTAAAATCTAAGTATTGAAAAAAACTCCACTCAGAAATTTTTATTGATGGTTTCTGTCTGGGTGCTTGAGAATATCAGCCATTGCCTGGGCTGAGCAGTATCTCTCTCTACAGGAGCTGTACAAGTAAATGCAGGCTCAGGGAAGTATAGTTAGCTGAACAGATGAGAAAGCCAAAAACAGGCAGCAATTTAATTAAAAAGGAACTCCTGATTGATGATGTGCTGGAGAGTGCATGGAATTGAGTTTCAATGACTTCATACCAGTGAATTGAAGGTGAGGGAAGTAGGTTTTGCAAATTGCACTAAGGTGAGAGTGAAGTTAGCTCTAGGAAATAGAGACAGCAGATAAGAAGGTGTGAAAGAAGGCAGAAGGAATGAGGAGATGGATATTCTTTCTGTGGACAAATGAACTAAACTATGCTGGTCCTGGCTCTGGAGTCACATATTAATTCTATTCAGTTACTCCAGTGCTTCCTTGGATGGTAGTGGCCTATGCCAAATGGACTTTTTCCATAAAATCATCAGGAAAAAGATTTGGGAGTTAGCAAGGGCCAGGAAAACTTTCCAAATTTTCTCTACAGTCTTTCTGTTTGAGTGAGAGGATTAAATACCATGGCTGTTCACTCTAAGAGGAACTTTTTCACAGCAAATGGCCCTGAGCGCACGGGATGAGCTTTAGCTCAGCTGATATTTCCTCCACACTTAGAGGAATGCAGAAGAGCCTGACAGCTGGTATCAGATCACACAGAGCACTCTTGACAAGCTCTAGCCCTTCTCCCAACTCAAATGTTTCACACAACTGTTAAAGACAGAATGGCTACTTGTATTTTTTCTATATGCATATCTGAGAGAGTTCCAACTAAGAGTGTACAGGCAGCCCTGCATATGTGGTTCCTAAGGGAAATCTGAGTTTGATTTTTATACCTCGTCTGAAATGATGATGCCTGATCCCCGGAATTGTTCCAGGCCAGGCTAGGTGGGGCTCTTAGCAACCTACTTTAACGGAAGGTGTCCCTGCCCATGGCAGGGGAGTGATCTTTCAGGTCCCTTCTAGCACAAACTATTCTATAATTCTACAAAATATTTAAATACTCTGTATTTCTTAATTTTTAAGTGCATATGACAGACTCTAAGGGCAGTTTGGCTATACTGGTCCTAGACATAAATGCATATTTACTATGCTTCAGTAGACCTTTCTAAATTTCTTTTCTCTCCATTTCACCTGTTTCTCCCCTTTCTTCATGATCTTGCCTAGAAAGACTTTGTGAAGCTCTTGGAGCTAACTCTGAAAAGAGCAGAGAATGAAATATCATGGTACATCTTTGCTCATGCAGAGGATGGCCTCCTCTGTGCTGTAGAATTTTCTTTGTGCTGTTCAGATGCCTAAAGTACATAAAAAGATACTGTAGAAAATCTACCAAGGCTAGAAGAAGCCCCACGGAACTACTCAATTTTTATAAAAGAGAAACAGAAACATTATTCTCTCACAACATTTTTAGTATCATATAGTTTATCTCTCTCTCTTCCTGAAAGCTTTCCTAGAGTCCCTTGGAAAAAATGAGTCACTCTCTCACACACAACTTTCAGATACTTTTAGAATAATGTGCTTTTTTTTTTTTTTAAACTGAGAACTTCTTCAAATAAATGTTTTCCTCTTGAAGGATTTTAAATGCTTAATAATCCCAAGATGTTTCTAAATACTAGAACCATCTAATTAAAAAAATCTCTCTGCCTTTTACAAGGATTATGAAACACAGCTATTAATGATGCATTGAGGTGAAAAAGTCATCACAGGTAGAAAGAGGGACTTCAATGGAAAAGAGGAGGTGTATTTTTTTTCTACTTTAGTAATTTCTTACAGACAGTCTGGTCATCCTCTGAAGCTGCTGTTTATTGAGGAATAAAATCTCACTTGATGCAAGGAACTGTATATGAAAAAATAGTGAAACCCTTAAGTACTAAATTAATTACTACTAGAACAGAATTTCTGGAACCTGAAGTTCAAATATCCTCACCCTGAATCTTGTTTAGTTTAAAGATGTCACAGAACATTGCAGCACATCTGGATCCTCTTGGATGGCTGTATTTTTACCTGTGCCATTAATTCAGTGCCATGGCATCATTAGTGCCATGTGTTTTTGGCTAAATATGAGGGGTTTATCCTGTGATTATTTATGCCCTGCTATTTAACTCCAAAAATTCCAGTTCTGGCTTCTTCCTGCTTTAGTTCAGCTTCGATTTCTGGTGTATGCTTTGCTGGTTACTTTGGGATTCTGTGGGCACTGCCCAGCATAGATCAGATAACCACAAACTGTATATTGTGTCTGTGCAGCACTGCAGCTGAAACAGGAAAGTGACATGAAACAGCAGATCGTAGCTTGAAAGGCACATGAAGTAATTTAATGTACTGTGGAGACATCTCCAGAGATTGCTGGTGTCAAATATGGAAATCCCTGCATTCTTTATCTTCCCCTCCTTTCAAGCTAAATCGTCCTTCAAGATGTATGATTTCAACATACCCCTAGCTTGAAACTGTCTATAATTTTTGCACATGCTGAAAGGTTCAAGAGTTGTCTAAAAATGTTAAAACTTTTTCTTATTCTGTCTTTAAACTTGCATAATATTCAGAATTCATCTTACCCGTTTTTCCCATGAAGAATTTGAAATGTTTTGAGAAATAGGAAGAAGCAGAGGGAAGGAAGGAAGGAAGGAAGGAAGGAAGGCAAAATAAGAAGAAAACAAAAGAGACAGAAGATAAAGCAGAAATAGAGAAAGAGAGAAAGAAAGAGAAAAATAGCTCTTACACCTTTGTCTTACACTTAACCTAAATTTAGCCTCCAAGGCACCTTGTGTAGCAGAAAAGCCCCAGATCGTTATTATGCTCTTAACAGGATCAGTCCTCTGTTAATAATGATCTGCCAACGAGCTTTGTTTATCCCAGCTGCATTCTACTGGATCCAGTCCACATGTGACAGTGCTGGCAAAAATAAATGTATCTGTGTCTTGTCTGAATGGCCAATAGGTTTTCATATGCTTCCTAGGGAACAAATTCAGCAATTTATAAGCCAGTTTTACATAGCAAAGATAAATAGCTAACTAAGCAGCAATGTGTCTAGACTCAACACTTCAGCCCAGAAAACATTCCCAGAATTGCAGAATTATTTTGACTATTGAATTATGTGGGTCAGAGTTACTCAAACTTTTGAAAATACAAAATTATACTAAATATTATGAAAGCACAGGCTAGTACAGGTTTCATACTAGACTTCAATTAGTTCCTCTTTACAGATGAACAATAGTATGATAACAGTCTTCCTTTTAAGACACTGAATTGCCTATCCAGTACATGAAAGGATACAGATAAGCAAATGTATACCAGACTGACATGTTTATATTGGATTTTGCAGTGTGTGTCATGTAAAATTTGGAAAAGGTTTGTACTATTTTCTAATTCTTGTGAATGTTTGGAATTAATCTTGGGTTTTTATAGATTAGGTCACCTACTGAAATAAATAAAATTACTAAATATGTGAGAATAATTTGCAATTAAGTTACCATCATGACAATTTTCATTAAATCAATGCATTGAAATGAATAACCACTTAGAGTAGTACAGAAGAGAAATTGCAAACATACTTCACATCTGTAGGTAATTGAATGCATACTCAACTTCAGTGCATTGATGAAGGACTTTAAATTTTTGTAGAGTAAAAGTTTGGTTCAGCATAGGTGATAAGGGGGAAAAGATGCCAATAAATCTGTATCACACAAACCATCACAACCTGAGGGAAGAGGAGAGAAAAGTTGGAAACAGCAGGTGTGTCTGTACGTTCTGTCAGAGAAAAGAAAGGGGGCAAAAATACTATTTCCATACAATGAAGAGACGAGTAAGGTAGTTCCTTATTTTCTGTATGTGCACTAATAATCAGATAGGGACAAAAGTAAAGGAGATGCTACAAAGGCAATTGATCAGTCTTTTGGGGCTGTAAATTAAGGAAACAACTGTGACTTTTGTCTAGGTAATTCTGAGGAAACTATCCAAAGGGATGAAATCAATTGATTTTCCCTATAGGAAACTACCTAAAATAGAAGTAGCAACAGAATCAGTCAGTGAGAACTGAAAAAGTGATATTCCCTGATTTTGCGTACAAAGAAATTGAGGTTGACAGTATCTACTGATTCAACTACTGCCCTCCAACATCCTTCTGCCCTCCCCAACAGCTGGATTAGTCCTAAATGTCAAAAGTGTCCAGTTCTCAAAATCTGGCCTGATGGCTTAAAATAGCAATTAACTTCTCCATTCACACTGCATGCTAATGAGCAGAACTGTAATTTTCTACCTTTACAATTATTTAATCATTATTAGGCTGCCCAATACTTTTTGTATTTAGTACTGCAATGACAAGAGTATCTCTTAAGTTCTTTCATGAATAATAGGTACATTTCTAAATAGTCTAAAAAGTGATGACAGAAATTCAAACTTATGAACTGTGTTGAAAATTTTTCAATGACATTCCTTGCATGTAATAGATCTATTTTTTCAGGCTACAGAACTTGTTGTTGGAAAAGCGTGTATTTCTGGATATGTGTGTTCAAGACTGAATTTTTGAGGTATCTTTATTTAATGATCTGTGACATATTTAGGAGTCACCAATACATTTTCTATTGAACTGAATCAGAACTTTCATACTCAGTTTTGCTTCTAATGAGTTGACAAAGATCAGCTATAAATTGCAAGCTGCATTCAAGTTAGCTTTTAAAATATTTTTGGGGGCAAAATATTGGCATTGTTTATGTGCTTCACTTAACATAAATAATGCATCAGTTTATCTTAAGCTGAATAATTTAAATCAAATGTTGGTAAACTATGAAAGCCTTTTTATATGGAGATTCAGAAAGAATCGTACCTCCTTTGAGATTTATACTGAATGTGTTCACTATGGACCTTTTAATATTTTTTAAAATATCCTTGTTGGTATTATGCATGTCTTTTTCATTCTGTTGGGGGAAAAAATCACTTTTATTGTTGCATGACAGATGGCAACCACAAAAGAAATCATATTAGATGTGTTTGAAACACATCATATGAATTTAAATTTTGTACACAGATGTTTCACAACAAGCAGGGTTTTCCAGAGAAATTTGGGGAGCAGAGAGAAGAAAGTATTTGTTAGCACGTGCACATGCATACATATATATACATTTATATATAAATATGTATGTTATGACGTGTTACAGTTTCCACAAGAGTAGCAACAGCTACTGTAGCTGGGAAGCAAAACTCTTTAGTTCATGTTTTAAAGTGTTTTCTATAAACACAGCAGAACAAGAGGGCAGGAAGAACGCATTTAATAGGAAACGCTATTGATTTAGAACTGGACTCTGACTTAGTTTTCATCAGTATGCATGTGAATCATACCAGTGTGTCCGAAAGTAAAATGAATCTTGAAATATAGCATGTGGAAGGTTTTTCTTCCTTCAGTGGAGATATTTCTAATGAAAAAGAACAAAAATAAGTATCTAATAAATAGTGAGTACATCAGACAATTACTTCAATATTTTGACTGGGTAATATTGCCCCAGAATGAAGATCTCTTTAACTTTCTTCACAGTCCAGGCTCCTATAATATAAGATGATCTATTCTTTTGTAGTGGGTATTCTACACATATAATTCAATGGTCAGAATCAGCTGTGGACCAAACTAAGCTACTAAAGTCACTTTAATTACTTTAAAAAAAAACCCCAAACCAAATGAAACCAACATTTATTTTTCTTTTTTTATACTCTTCTTTTTTTCTTTTGGGTTACTTTTTACCAGAATCAGTTCCTCTGGTGTTTCTGAGGCAAGCATCATCTTTTCAGCACAAACAGAGAAGAAAGCAGTGCATGGAAGAAAAACAGCAGACAGGGATTGGGACAAGTAGGGATTGCCTTCAGTGGACATGATCATAACACACTCATGGAGCTAAACTAAAAGAGCTCCAATCTCAAGGTGAATTAGGACCCTGAACACAAAAAAGCAAAGAAACATGAAGGAACAGAGTGGCAGTGTGCAGAATGCACTGTATTTTTTTCATTTTTCATAGATTTCCATATGAGGGTATGACAATTTTCAAGGACTAGATTTTTTTAAATGTAGAATTTCTAAGGTAGAGGCAGAAATCATGTCCTAGCCAGTAACTGTAGTATAGCTTTCGAAGTATTCAGACATGAAATGATATAACATGTTAAGAAAAGCTACTGTAAATTGTCTGTGGCCCTATAGTTCAGAACAAAACTTTTCACACTTATAATTTTTCCCCCAAAAGAATGAAAAAGACATGCATAATACCAGTTTATTTGGTCTATCTGAAATATTTTGTGACCTGTATCAGTTTTTCTGGCAAGATCATGGAGCAGGTTCTCCTGGAAACTCTGCTAAAGCACATGGAAAATAAGAAGGTGATTGGTGATGGTCAGCATGGCTCCACTGAAGGCCAGTTGTACCTCACAAATTTGGTGGCCTTCTATGATGGGGCTATAGCTTTGAGGGAAGGGCATCTACCCAGACTTGTGCAAAACATTTGACAATGTCCCTGGGCAGGGCTCTGAGCCACTAGATCTAGTGGATGACGTGGGGGATGGAATCAGATGATGTTTAAGGTCATTCCAACCCAAACCATTGTCAGAGTCTATGATGTTTCCATGAAAAAAGCTTCTTTCAATTTTGTTCTGTTTTATTGGCCTTACATGTTGTCAGCATAACAATTGTGTGTGATGAGCCTTGAACCATGGAAAATTGATATTGATCACAAAATATTTCAGATAGATCAAATTAAGAGAAAAAGCATTAGAATAAACTCCTTTTTCTCCTAAATAACACCCTTCTGAAAGATAAAGATGAATAACAATCTCTGCCACAGGCCTAATGATATTCCCAGAATTGCTTCACACGTCAACAGATAAAAAAGGACATTTAATTAACAATTGTCTTTTCTCTTTTGAATGAAATGAGAAGCATCCTTACACACGTAGGGCAGACAGAGCCAAATGATCTGTTTAGACTTGTTAGGGTTCAGCTAGGCATATTTTGAAGCTCAGTTTCTAATTAATATGAGAGTTGTATATCACACTTGAAGATGCTTTCTCAGTAGGTTTCAGTGGTCTATGGATCATGGGTAAAGAAAAAAAAAGACTGATATTTTGACGTTGAAAAGTGTTATAAATTCTTTCATTACAACTGACTTATATCTGCTCAGATCACCTGAGGTTTCAATATAATTTAAAGCTCATTAAATTATCAAGGACATATACAAAGAGTGTTACATGACCTTACAACATAATTAGATAGAGGTATAGAGAGATGGTTACTTTTTGAGAAAACAAAGAATATTTGTGACCTGTCAGACACCTGTGTATAGAGAAAGATGGAGATGGTCTCTTGTCCCAAGTAGCAAGTGACAGGACAACAGGAAATAGCCTCAAGTTACACCAAGCAGGGTTTAGGTTGGCTGTTAGGAAAACTTTGGTCACTGAAAGGGTTGTTAGGCCTTGGCACAGGGTGGCCAGGAAAGTGTTTGAGTCACCATCCCTAGGAGTATTCAAAAGAAGTGTGAGTATGGCACATGCAGACATGGTTTAGTCATGAAGTCCAGTGCTGTGTTGGACTTGATGGTCTTAAAGGTCTTTCTTAATCTTAGTGATTCTATGATTCTAAATGATTCTTTTGGAGAAAGTGTGCTTGGGATGGGCCATGTATGCAAGAACTTTAATTTGCAAAGCAAAGTAGCATTGAATGCGTAACAGCACCGAAGACATAATACACTGGCATGGATGAAGAACATCCACACTTGTAAGGCAATAAATATCTACCCACAAAGGAGAAACACCTGTTGTCTTTGAAAGCTGACAAACAATAACTCTGCTCTCAAACTTCCTCTCCTTGAGGACATCTTAGTTAATTCATAGCTTTTTACAATTAATTCTTCTCGACAACCAGATGTATAGAATTTGCAAAAATCCACCACAACTCTCTGGCAAATAATACCAGTAAACACAGCAATATTAAACTAAAACAATTTAATAATATTAAATAATTTTCACTTCCTATTGACTGCCATTTATCAGCATTCTTAGATCTCAAAATAGCTGAATAGACAAATATTATTATAATAAATATAAAACTGGAGAAAAGAGATATGGTAGATTAGAAGCTACCTCATAACTGGGAAATACCACTGTCATCCTCTGAATTCTACATGCAGAAAAACACTATGTGGTAAAACCTAACCAACCAACCAAAACAAACTTGTGATGGGCTTCTTAGAGCTGCTAAAGAAATCTTATGCACCAGACCTTAACTCATTTGACTTAAAAATCTCTTTTGTTTCATGAAACCTCCAAAAGCTCATTAATAGGTGAGATTAATAACTCAAAATAATAATAGAAATTAACATCACAGTTTTAATAGCACAACTGATTAATAAATCAGTAGGGTTTTTTTTCCTGACAGACAAAGAAAATGGGTGGTATTTTTAAAATAACTGCAAGGGAATGTTACCTGTCATATCAGAATTTAGCTACCTTGTTTGGTAAAGTCTTTTGCTCGATGAATTAGATCAGAGCTTCTACCTCCTACTTCTCAGAGACAGTTCCTTTACGACAAGCCTGCTCCATTGCCACCTACATAAAATGTATTTGGAGATTTTAATACACCTCTAGGATGGCAGCACTAAATGGTAGCTTTAACAGGCTACCTGGGGAAGAGCTGGAATCACTATTCCTGGAGCTGTTCAAAAAACATATAGATGTGGTGCTTAGGGACATAGTTTAATGGTGGGCCCAGTTAATGGTTGGGCTTGATGATCCTTGAGATCTTTTCCAACCTTTATAATTCTATGGTTCCATAATTTTTGTAGAGGTTTATGTGCTGTTGCATTTCTATAGCCAAAACTGTGTTGATTAATGTTCAAAGCTAAGTACAATCCAATTCTATTCCTTAGTTCTGTGAGACTACCTGAAATTCACAGATTTGATAGGCACAACACAAACAGCAGTCATAGCATGGCAAAACCCTTTATGAGCTCAGTAAGTAAACTAAAAAAGTTCATTAATTCCTGGTTTGAATGTTAAACTGGTTAGAAAAAAAGCATGGCTTTATGCTTAACACATAAAGACCATGATTTTTCACCTTAAAATCAGCTAAATATGTAATAAGAACTGTTCGTTAATCTGTAAATGGTCAAATAGAAGTAAAGAAAATGAGTTCTATCAGGAGAAAGGAAAGGTGTCTGCTGGATTTTGAATAATTTAATAGTCATACATCTTTCAGAAATCATGGCATTAAGGATACCAGGAGTTAGAAAAATCTGTACTTTTTTCTAAGTTACATGGCAAAAAATGGCATAAAATCTCTTAAGATATTTCCATGGAAAGTTGTGGACTTCTGGACTATAAACTTTCAAACTTTGACCTTCTTGTTGCTAGTGCTTTTCAAAATATGAGGTCTTGTTACTTTTTGTGAATCACAAAGTAATAATATATAATGACACGTATCCTCCTCAATAATGGCTTGTGTCTCAAAACATTGGTTTATCAAATTTGGAGTTTGAAGATACTGAAACATAGCTCTAACACAAAGTTATTGCTGAGTTCTTGCATATGTTACTTTACAACCTCTTAACCTTGGGAATTTGTACAGTGACTTAAACAAACAGCCACATAAAAAAGTCCTTGTAAAATATGTTATTCATCCATAAATGGATCTCTGTGAAATAATAGATGCTATCATCTTTTTATATTACTGTATTTTCCTTTAATCTTGAAGAATGAGTGGAATCACTGGTTGGGTTCATCTGCCTAATAGAACAAATAGGAAGTGGTCCTCGTTTCATGCCTCTTTTGATTCTGAGGGCTGTTCTTACTGCTGAGAAAAGAAGTCTTTGATATGTCATCCACACTTCAGAAACCTGCTGCCTGTTAATGCATCACTCCTAGAAACACTATCAAGCCCTCCAGGCAGGATCGTTCATTCTCCTTGCTGTTGTCACTCTCTAAATTATTTGCAATTTAAATAAACCAGTACAGATTAATAGATTGTGAGGGACAGAGAGAAGTAGGAGAAAGAAAGAGAGATATCTGGACTTAGTATGAGATTCTGCCTTTGCAGTGAAGATTTTGCAGTCTAGATGTCAGAATAACTGAAAAGAAATCAAAAACACAGAGACAGGGATCCCTATCTCTACTTCCAGATTTGTGAAGCACTTCCTTCACAAATCAGAATTGTGCAGCATATGATAATTTGCATTAGTTAGTCTTTTTAGTCATTGTTTAAATGCATAATATTTAATAAAGAGGTGTGTAATGGCCAAGAGAGTATATATTAGAAGGAGTTGTTTTGTTCTTCTGGGCACTCTTCTGCTCTGTAGATAGCACTGAAATGGGAAGTTGTCAAATTTTTGAGAAAATGTTATGAACATTTCATTTTCATGGCATCACAAATAGAAGTAAAATGGGATGGAAATGCTCAAAAGTGTTTCAGAAATGATGGTTTGGGTGTTCAGTTATATCTTTTCTTTGGTCAGGTCAGAGTTTTGCCCCAGCCATGAGGGAGTGGAGCCTAGAGTCATGTGGGCATGTCTGGGTTGTTTTTCTATGCCATTTTACTGCATGGCTGGGGGTGGAATTAAGGATTCTCACTTCTGAGAAGGAGTGGACGCATGGCTTATGGCAGGGAAGGTAAAGGTGGTGAAGGAGAGTGGCTCGTGATTTTCATTTTAGCGGGAGCACTAAATTAGGGAATACCATTCCTAAAGTACATTAAGTTCTTCTGAAACAAAACTCATTGTCGAGTAAGGCCTGACTCTAGAGGAATTTGCTATTTGTGTGTTGGTCTCCTCAACCCCCATAGTTTCTCTTGAATTTCTGTGCATATTGGGCTTTTTTCCTCAGTTATCCTGAATTTAGTATGGAACAGATGTGGTGTTTAAAGAGTATGAGATTATGAGTAAGGTCGAGGGAGCCAAGAAATGTGAAGTTAAAACTGTTTGAGTGATGATTGTTATGCAGCTACTGAAGAAAAACCAGCATTTTTCCATGTGAATGGTGTAAGAAAACAGTATCACTCTGGTACTGAAGGCATCTTAGGAAGCCTGTAGTCAAGTCCCCTGCTCAAAGAAGGTATGGGGATTGTGAGACACAGACTCTGCTGTGTTAGCCAAGCAAAGCCCTTTATTACATCAGTTTACCAGTATTTATGGTTCTCTAAGTTCCACACAGAATTTTCCACTGGGATCCCTTTGCCCGGTTCCATAGCATTGCAATCTTTTCAGTTATCAGGTCCTTGTTACATTCTTGCATTAGCAATATCCTTGTTACATTCTCTCTCTTCCGAGTGGTCAGCACAATCAGACATGATGTCTTCACTTCTGTTCTTGCCTTGAGTTTATCTCTCCCACAGCTTCCACTGTACCAGGGCCAAAAGGTCTGCAGTGCTATCCAGTTCAGCTTCTGTAGCTGTCTAGTCTTCCACAAGAAGGGTCATCTACACTAAGATGGTCAAAGTTTTTTATATATCGGGTAGAGATCACACAGTGCTCTCAGCAACTGCTCCAATGATTAACTATCCTAATAGTAAAAATTCTTTTCTTTATATCACACTGGAATGTCCCTGTTTTAATCCAGGACTATTTTTTCTCTGCTCTTGGCACTTAGTGCAGAGGCTGACCTTGCCTTTTCAGAAACCTTCTCTTTGGTATTAGAGGATTGCTGTTAGGTTCACTTTAACCCTGTCTTCTCCTGATGATTCTCGTAAAGGTTTTCCTTCTCACTGTAAATTCTGTAGAGTTTCAGACAATTTGTCATCTGAAGCTTTCCATCCCTTTCCATCCAGAAGAAGCAGAAAGGAAGTAGACATGATGAATATAGAGGTAAATAATTCAGCACCCAGTCTATATCTACCAATGGGTACTAATAGCCCTGGCTGGCTCTAATCAGGTCCATTGCCAAATGCTCCCATAAACCCCATATAATCTGTGCCAGTGCCTGCCAGAGGTGTGCTGCAGGTTTGCCTGTGTCCAGATCCTGACATCCATGCCCATGCCTGGCCATGGACTCAGTTGATCTGGACTCCTGTGGATCGACATCAGGGCCTGACTTTGGATTTGCCTCTTTAGCATGATCCTGCCTGAGTATTTGTTTGGACCTGGTAGTACCCCATCTGCCCCAGCCACTTGCTAGGGGACGGGTGGTGTGATCCTGTTAGCCCTTGGTGCACCTTGACATGGACAAATGATCTTATCTCACACGATATCTTTCATCTAGATGGAAGTAAGATCTAGTGCAAAAGGAAGAACAAGTGAAAGCAGAATCTCTTGTTTGATCCATTAGTAAAAATACATTTCCCTTTTCTTGGAGGTCAGCAGAAATCTACTGGTTTTATCCAATCAAAGAATTTCTGGTAGAGGAATCTGTGGCAGGACACATCCATGCTTTAAGGTGTCCCATGAGATGTGTCTTACAGTGACTCAGCATGTGTGGAAGTCAAACAGGTGACAACACCAAATTCATAATTGTTCTTCCCTGTAACATTTAAAAGCTGAAATAATGAGATGTTAGGCATGTGACACTTGGCAGGATGTTGCCTATAGAAACTGGCCTGGTCTAACAGTGTGAGATTTATGGCCAATGAAATTTGTGCAGACTCTTGATTTTAACCATGAAACTTTAATAAGATTAACCAAAGCTGTTTGGGGGACTATCTCAACAGCACAAAACATGAGGAAATTTTGTATATCAGGGACACTGACCAGACAGCAAGCAGATTTCCCATTTTTCTGGCATTTATGAGGCACCACATTAATTATGTTACAATTCTTGTAAAGATTAGGAAATAGAACTAAATTGTGGAAAGACAGCCACAAAAAAAAGACATGAGGGGCACACCTGAGTAGAAAAAATATGGGGACACCAGGACTCAAATTATGTGCTGTTTTGGTGTAAACACTTGTGGCTATTTTGTGGGAAAGAAATGCATTAGTTATATTTTTTCAAGGATTCAACTTTCTACTACTTCAGGAGCATGAACAATATATTTGGAGAGAAGTAAAAAGCTCACACAAGACTTTGTTTAAATTGGGTGTTATTATTTATACATACAGCAAGAAAGCATAAGTGGCTTTTGAGGCTTTGGTCTGGTAGAAACAGCAGCTATTATCCATTATTCTGACTGGAAACAGGAACAGAAGTAGTTTCTAGAACAGCTTCCTTTTACTTTCAAACGGAACCAGCAGGAATAAAACCAACTTGCTTTAAAGAACATGGAGACTGCTGATTTTAAGCAGCAGAGGAAAATGTCAAAGCAACTTAAATCAAAAAAGCAGCCTTCTTTATTGTCAATGGTTTCAGTATCCTGAGAAAAATGGGGGAGGACAGACACTCCAAGAGAAAGCCACCTCCTTTAGTTTTGTTAAGGAAAAAATGTTAACCTCTATTAAAGGAAAAATTGAGTAGCAAAGAATGAAAGAGAAAAACCCCAACTCATTTAACTAACTTATTTTTAAAATATATAATCCTCAGAGATCTTGTTTATGATTCTTTGCTCCACCAAGCTAGTCTAAGGCATTCAAGGACAAAATTGTCTGACACAGGAAAATCTCTCTTTAAAGACCTGGTTACCTGGTCAAAAATAATTTCAATTTTCAAGCTAATTAAGATTTGTGGGTTTAAATTCTCAGAAGACCCATCCAATGTTCAAAGAACATATATCGTGATTTTAGTGTGGATAGTCTTCATATTTGTGCATAGTGAAGGTAGGGAAGCTTTGTGTGAAGAAGCAAATTCATGTATGTTGCCATGATCACTTGATCCCTTGGTTATGGTCTGTCAGATCATCTACAGGAACACAACTAATCTATTGTCCTTCTCATTAACCAGTAATGGCCTTTTAAGTAGACTTTTATCTCTTTTTATCTGTTTAATGTCATTGTGAACATTGTGATCGTACAAAAAGAGATGTTACTTAAATCCATCAGAGAAATTTAAATATATTATATTATTGAAACTTCCTTTATCAGACAATTTTGAAAAGCCCTGTAAAGTTTGCTTGATGACTTACTTCTAGCATATTGTGCAGACTGACATTTCCTAGACAAGATTTCTGTTCCAGTGACTTTTTTTAGAAAACGTTTTAAGTTAGTCAGCCTCTAATTGCTCTTATCATCCCACCTGATCTTTTGAAAGTAGAAAGTTATTTTTCTTTCAATTCATCTCAATAAATTAGCATTACAGTTCCAAATAGTTTTTTATGATTATCATGTTTTAGTTATCTGTAAAGCCAGTTTTACAGTGTATAACATGAGTCTTTATCATTTAGCATTTTCTTTAGCTAATAGTGGAGGATGTTTAAATAATTTATCTTGCGTGAAATCTTTGTTTACCCTCCTGCCAAATATATTAAGTGTCAATCACACAATGAGAAGAAAGTGTCTGCCTTGTCGTTGTCTTATCCTTCTCAGCTAGCAGTGAATTTAGTCCATTGCTAGAAAACATTTTGCTCCTGTTATGGAAGAAGATGGACATTTTATTCTTAATCACCGGATTCATCAAGGTCTTTTTCAGAGATATGATTCATATTCTGCAAAACTCTTCAGCATTGCTTAAAATTTCCTCTACAATAGTTTTGATCTGCTTCTAGATTTTACCCCTGATTTAACGTGATTTCAGTAATTCTCTCTGAAGGGTATGTAATACTCTAAACAGCATAAAATTTTCTGCAACTGTTTCATTAAAGCATTTATTAAAGAATTTTTAGTACCTACATTGGTATAAATCAGTCTATTGAAAAAGAATAGGATCCTCTCAGAAAGGGACAGTCCCACGAAAATAAAACTTTAATTCTGACCAAGAGACGGTGTAACAAGGGCATATTACGTTGTTTCAATGTGTTTCTTGGGTGGCATTTACATTTAGATCAAACAAAAAATAACATTTCCACTTCTGTTTATCTAAATTTGAAAGCTCGTGAATAGCATTCATTTTGCCAAACACAGACATAAGCAGCAGATCTAGAGATACCAGGCAGCTGTTTCCACTAGGTCATGATTCATAGAATAAAATTAGAATTGTTTAAATTGGAAAAGGTGTTTGAGATCATGAAATCCAACCATTAACCCAGCGCTGGCAAGCTCATCATTAAATCGTGTCCCTAAATGCCACATCTACACATCTTTTAAATATCTCCAGGGATGGTGACACAACCACTTCCCCAGGAAGTCTGCTCCAGTGCTGATCTCACCCTGGTGTTTGCATCTAAATTAGGGCAGTCTTTATTTGTTTAATTTATTCTGTATTTATTGTTAAGGAAGACCAAGGTGGCTGAAAACATGGTATTTCATGTGAATCTTGTCCTTTTTGTGTTTGCATCTAGTGCAAGCAAACAGAGGAAGAAAAATAGCCCATTTTAAAATCTAAATATTTAGTGTAGATACTGTAATCTATAGGATGCTTTGACTGATCATGGTTAGGTCCACTTTAAACCAAAATAGAATGAGCATGCATATACATAATTACTTTCACTGTACTCTTCAAAGTCATTATTTAAAAAAAAATATTGGTAGGCTAATTGTGCAAAGTTGACGAAAGGAAAATAATTACTTATTTATGCTGAGAGGAGCGAATTTACTGCTGGTGCAAGTAGGCAGAGCTTTATTTGAATCAGTGAACAGTATTGTTCTGAAATAGAAAACCTCTAGAAAGCTCTAATAATTTTTGTCCTGTAGTTCTCAGGGATGGATTAAGCTATAAATTCAATTAAATTTTAATTGCTTTAGGTCTCTAAGGAACCAGTCCATAACAAATGTAGTCTCAGAGGTGAAAGTACTGAATTGGTCCTAGTATTATGTTTAAATGAAACACACAAAAAACTTGCTAATTAGCAGGGACAGAAACTGAAATTATTTAAGATTTTATTTAAACTAAGGCAAATAGCATTAAATGTAACAATTACCTAATTATACTGTTTTAATACTGTTGCGATTTTTACACTTCTATATGAAGAGAAGCTGAATGCTGCAAATATGGAGTAAATTCTTCATTTCCACTAGTGCAAATACGTTATCATATGCTTGACCTATGGCACACCAATTAAGGATTCAGAGCCCAATTGCCTAGAGACACTATACAGAATTCATTCATTGAGGTAGAAATGTTTAATTAAGACATGAATCATAATAAGTACATGCATTGTTATGGTTCTGTGGAGTCCTATAGAACCTTAAGAGAATGTAACAACTCAAACCAACAAAACAGCAACCCACACTTGGAGTGGTTGCCTTGGGAAATCCATCTGCTGTTTGGGCAACCTACAAAGCTCTCATATATATGGGATTGGGTGAATTTTAACAGTGAGCAGAAATTTAGGAATTCTTCATGGCGATCAAGTTTTAAATGGAAATTAAATATCACCACCAGCATCTGATCCCACAATTAGTACCATGATATAAGGATGTCAGAAGACTGAAGAATGTAGAAAGAAGTGGGATTATATTTAACCAATTAATGAAGCACTTCAAGTGTCTCCTGCTAAGAGGAAGTGATTTGGTGGTTAATTATCAATACTCATGCTCCTTTTCCTTCCCATCATTTGGTCCTTCCAATTGACTCCACACCTATAGGTAGAGGATTGTTACACATTTACAATGCACTTGACAAAAATTACAAGCCAGAATATTTTTAGTAGTGAACATTGAAAAATCATGGCTAATGATAGAGGAATTTCAGGCTGAAAGAAAGACATACTGAACTAGATCAAGTTTTTGTCACAAATATATAGATTCTCACAATTCTATCACAGATTTCATTGCTGAAAATGCTCAAGAATTTACAGCTGGAATACACATATTTTGGAGGATATATAAAAGTGGAGGAGGGGGAGAGAAAAGAAAAGAAGGTAATGACAGGAGCAGTAGGAAAGACAGAGGTGTATTTCAAATGACACAACTGTATGCCTGTTGAAATGCCGGTGAAGTTATAAAATCTGTTGAAATGGGGGAAAAAAAAAGGAACTCAAGGAACTAATTTTGAAAGACTGTCAAGAAAAGAAGGAGAAGTGAAAGAGATTTAGCCAAAATACTACTCGAAAATGTGTTACCTGTGTTTAACTAGTCAAGAAAAAACTTTTAAGTCCATTGTAATGAATGTGAATTTATTGCTTAGATATCTGAAAGGGGTGAAAAAGCATAGAAATTCGGAGAGATTGCCAATAGAAGGCAGGATGTCTGACAACAAGGGCACAGTGGAAAGCAGACTCCAGAGAAAAGGATCTACTTTCATTTAGAAGAGAAAAATGTTTTGGGAAAAGTCACCATGACTAAGCAGTAGTGCAGTCTGAGACAGGGCGTACAGGTTGGAGACATTAAAAACTTACTGTTAGCTACCCTCCAGAGCAGCTTCATGACTGTCACAAAGGGTAGAATTGGCTTACTGTCTGCACTATGTGGACTTTTCCTAATTACACTGCATATGCTCTTTGCTGCTTTTTCTTTTATCTTTTTTTGTACTTCATAGTTAATTTGTCACTGTGTAGAGGATGTTTATTTCCCCTTCCTGTTAAACAACAGAAGCAAAAAGGGCACGTCTTTTACACCTACTTAGTCTCACGAGTGACTGACTTGTTTCAGTAACATGAATTTGTTTTCATCTCTCTTAAGTAATTACTTGACAGTAAAGCTCTTCCTTCATTACTTTAGAAACCTTTCTGGTGTCTTCTGAGCATTGCCTGCACCTCAGGCATATGGCCTTTTCTCTGTAAGTGCTCCCAGCTTCATCCATTATTGTTACTTTAGGAGACATCCGTTTTTAATCAAGAGAATGCTGTGCAAGGCCATGTGGGTTTGTACTTTTTCAGTCAATCCCAACAGCTCCATGCACAAACATAAATTGAACTATTAAGAATCTAAGGAGATTATAATGACTGCAATTAGCTCCCAATTTATTTAATAAAATGGATGTTTCCAAAGAAAGGTCATATAAAAGGAACAGATTGTATGCAGTTAAAAAAGGCAAACAAAAAATTTAAAAAAAAAGTAATTTGGTGCTCATATCCGAAGGGTGGCAAAAGAAAAGTTTGCTTTGATTCCAAGGAGATGTTCTGACAGATAGAGAGCAATTTAGTTTCATCTTCTCCTGAGTTTCTACTGTGTATGGAAACTGCTAAATTACTTGGTGGAATTGGTGCAAAAACTCCCTTAGAGGTCTGTTTACTACATGGAAGCAATCTTAATCGGGTGATATTACTGACATATTCTAGGTTGTTTTAAAGCTTTTTGAAATGCATAATCTCATAGATTTTCTTTCTCTTTTTTATTACTAAAGTCTCCATTATTAAACTTATGAAAAAGAATTTTACATTTTTCTACTGCTTTCAATCATTTATTATGCATAGAGGTGAACAGGCGTTTATAGACCACCCTCCAGCATGAATATAAATCCACACCTTTTTTGGGCAATTGACTAGCAGAATCTGTTTAAACACTGAATTATCTGATCTCACACAATTGAGTTCATAACATTAGTAGAGATGCTAACCATAAAATTGTGTACTTAGCACAGTCCAGAAGTCAGATAATTAAAGCTTTGAGAAATCAGTAGTTTCAAGAGGGTGAGGGGTAAATGCTTAACTGTGGCGATGCCAAAATACTATGTAAAATAGACTGGAGTCAATGGAAGCCAGACTGAATAGCCAGATGAATGAAAGCCAAATGTATTCTCTGATGACAGGATTTGATGGAATTCCAATAAACTCTGTTAAACTCATGTATAGGAGAAGGCTAACTGGCACAAACCAGCAAAGTTTGTAAGGAAAGCAAATTCAAGAGTGTTTTATAAATGACATTGCAGCAGAAAAAGAACTAATGCTATTTATGGCTACAGATTCCTGTGATTAGTTAGAAGGATTACAGACATCATTAATACTTAGCACTCAAATGGTGTTTAGACAGTGCCAATTCAGTACAGATGTTCTTTAGCTAGTAGGGATAGCATCAAACAGAGCAGTAAAGGTTGTCCGTTGTAAATATACTAAAATATAATTGTTCTCATCTTATTAGCAGGTTGGAAAGTACAGACATATAAAAAAAATCATAACCTTATAGTAGAACTTGCAACATCAATTTTTAATGTTCAGCCAAGCTGTCTCATTAATGATATCCCAGAGGAGCTGAATGTCAGGACTTCTGTGTGCTGCTTTTTGTGTTCAGCTTGAATTGCTCCATGACTCTCTGCAGCCTTGGAGATAAGCAGGGAAATCCCCACTGAGGAGTAGTCTGCAAATGAACCATGAGTTCTGCTCTGGTGTACTCTTTCTGCACTGGTATTTGCGGTACTGGGATCAGTAGCAGTAGTTGGGCTGCTTGTGCTTAAGGGCAGGAGGGAAATAAAATTCCTAAGGTTTTTGCTGAAGTCTGTAAAGCTCTGGTGGGAATGAACAGGACACGAGGAAGTTAAAGCCAAGGATTTCAATGGTATTCACTAAACTTTGATGCCTGAGTTTTCTTAAGCTCAATGTCTTGTAAATCATTTTTCAAACTTAGACCCCAGCTCATCAGAAAATAATTAACTCCCAACAACAAGCACAAAATCCAAGCCAGTTTGCCACATTTTGTTTTCTGGTAACCGAGACATGATTTAACTCTTTGTTGGCCTTTACTTTGCTTCAGTTTTTTTTTTTTGTTTTTTTTTTTTTTTTTTTTTTTTTGTGGGTT
>VWZV01016195.1:0-35256 GCA_013397155.1 Irena cyanogastra | reverse complement strand
TTCTGCATCCTCCCCTTGTAAAATCTTTCTGTGTCATTAGTCCCATTACTATCCATAAACACATGGTTTTTCAATGCGATAGCAACTCATATTTATTCCCACACATCATATATATCGTATGTTCCAATTTTCTCATTTCATTTTTTCCAATTACTACCATTTCAACAGAATTCTCCAGGATTAAGTCCTTTTTCCCATGATCTCAGCACAGCACTAAATCTTGCATGCTTTACAAAAAAACTCCTTGATATTTAGCTGAGGAATATTTCTCATAGAAACCAATGTATGGAATAAGTCTAACTTTGATTAGTCACTGGGTAGCTGGGCAAAAGCATATTTCAAATCCAGTGTGCAAGGGAAAATAAAAGGAATTATTTTATGAAATTGGAATATTTCTCATGAAGAGCTTGGTCAGCAAACGTCCCTTGAAATTACTGATTCCTATGATAAAATACTTTGGCATCAAATCCTGTTCATATTTCCAAGAAATGTATTAGCCCCAGTTGTTATGGCAGTACAGAAGGAAATCATGTTAGTTTCTTAGATATCAGTAAAATAAATCCACTTCCATAACACAACTACTTTTTTTTGGCAAAGATAGCTTGTGTACTTTCTTCTCAATGCTGGGAATTTCTTCCATAAAGATTGATGCATCAAAATAAGAGTATTTGATTCATCAAATCATCCCAATTCATCCACACAAGTGGCTGTTTATTTCTGGGTTTAATATTTGAAAAGTCTAATTGAAATGATACTTCTAATTATTTTGCAGATCACTGCTAAAATGATTAATTATTACTCTTAATAAAGTTGCTGTCTGTCCTATCTGTCCTTAAATAAAAATAGGCCTATGTGCGTGCTTAGATCAGTGTATCAGTGCTTAGCTCTTCCCTGATCTTGTTTAATATACCAGTACAGGAGGTACTGGTAGCCTGTGAGTGCCCTACATGAAATATTTCTCTTTAACTATTCATGTTTTAAGCTGTGTTTATCTCTGATTCCTTGGGCTGCCTGTTCCCATTCTGATTTATACATTTCCTAAACCGTGACAACACTTTATTCTCTGCTGTAGTATCTCAGTCACAAATACTGTCTGCTAGTGTCTGAAAGGCTGCCTTTTGCTTTAGACAACTTCTCTTGATCCTTGTATTCTCCCTTTTTTGCCCCAGTGTATTACTTTCTATCAACACTCCTGCATTGCTTAAAACTGCTCAATCTATTGGAGATTCAGTTCTCTCCCTTGGAAGTTTTGTTCTGATTCTGCTCAATTTCCTCAAAACATTTTCTTCAGCCGCATTCTAATGACTGCAAGAAGGCTGTGAGTAGTTCCAGGCTGCCATTGCACTAACCCATCTGCACACTATCCCACCTTTGATTTTCTTCCTCCTACCTACTGCTATAGTCAACCAGCAATGATGAAAAAGACTAAACTTGATGGTATTTGGCAATTTTTTTTTCCTCAGCTTCAAAGTCCCCAGATTATAATAATATCTCCAGTCTTCAAGTACAAAACACAAGCATCTTTGATGAAAACCTGGGAGAGGTTCACAAATTATAACAATAATTATGCTAGTTATGCTGGTTTTCTTCAATGATTCATGCAAGTATGATAGTTATATATCTGAACACTCTCTAAAGAACAAATAAAAACAATAAATGACTCTTCCTTGAGGTTTTTGAGATTTTAATGAGAAAATAGAATTGAAATATACGTGCTGGTTTTGGCTGTCATTTGAAACACCATACTACCAGTAGTCTCACAGAAGTATAATTCAAACATGCACAGTGCAAAAGCTGTTAAGGACACAAAGGTCTTTAGGGTGCCTTCCCACCCTAAACATTCTGTGATTCTATAACTACCTTCTGCCTAAAGGGATTTCTAGTGTAAATGAAGTGCAAGCAAAAGTCCTGAGAATTGAGGTGTTGGATGGGGCTCTGAGCAATGTGATCTAGTGAAAGGTGTTCATGTCCATGGCAGAAGGGTTGAAACTATGTGGTTTTTAAGACCCCTTTCAACCCAGAACACTCTATAATTCTACGATATGTTTCTTAAAAAAAAAAAAAAAAAAGAAGCTCTGTTTTTGAGATCTGAGAATGGGAATGTCTTCCTCCACATGGGTCATTACTCGTATGTAGCTTAGAAGATCAGACCAAGCAGTTGGACTTCTGGCCATAAAAGAATCATCCTTGGGTCAAACTTCTCCCAGTGGTGACAGAAGGATATCTGACTAAAGCTTTTCCTTCTTGGAGTTTTTATAAGGGAAAATAGACAGAGCATGAAAGAGAAGGAGAGAATTCTTCAAACTGTATCATCAGCAATATTCATCCATCATGTATTTCAGTACGCATGGTTTCCTAAAGAACTCAAAGTGCACACAACTGAATGACCACACATATTTATGTAAGTTGTTAATGTACTCCTGTAATCTAGCTCTTTTTAAGGGTCATCAGTGCAATCATGAGCAAATGTAGAAATGGAAAAGCATCTGAAAAATGTAGAGAAAAGTTTTCATGTCATGGAAAAACTTGAAAAAAATATTAGAGGTTAAAAGTCAGTAAAAATAGAATTATTTAGAACCCTGAACCTGTTCAATCACACTTACAATGCTCTTAAAAATATTTATTTTATTTAATAGCCTGGACAACAGGCAAGAGAGTTACATCTTTTTCAGCTCTCTTCTCTTCCTTGCAACAGAAGCCCTGATACAAATGTTTGGGTTTTTTTTTTCTAATTAGTGTTTACACCTCTGTCCTTTTCTGGTAAATGTATAACTTGCGTAGAATGCTATATCCAACAATCTCTATATTGCACCAGCACAACACAGCCTTTTTCTGATCAGTGAATTCTGATAGAAACTCTTGTCCCCAAGTGCTTCCCCCAGCAGAACAGACAGATGGCATAATGAAACATAACAATGTGCAAACACAATGTACCCAGAATTAATGAGGTCTTTAGTCACAAGGTAAATAATAGAGAAAAAGAAAGCAGGGTAGGCAAGGGGAGAAAAGCATATGGGTTATGGATGACATTTTAATAGACATGAGTAAAAATGACATAAGAAACTGGTCTATTCTTATTCTGGCATTTGTCTTAGAATAAGGCCTAGGGAGCTAAACATGCCTGAAGCTGAACCCTGTTACTGCTACAGGAAGAAAATATACAAAGAAGCTATCCCAAGATATTCAACTCCTTGAAAGGGAATCTGACTACAGAAGAGAGTTTTGATCCAGGAGGATGCACAAAACTTACTTATCACCAGAACATATTTTCCTGTAAGAGCAAAACAGCGTGAATAAACGTAGGACCCTTGCTGAAGCAAATGAAATACATAGCAATTAAACCTCAAAATATATATTGTTCCACAAGGCATGGATAAATTAAGGATACTGCAGCTATTTATGATGGTGCTATTTGTTGAAAATTCAGAAGAACAGAGACCATATGTTGAACAAATATGGTGCTATAAATTACAGGGGAAATAGGAAACTTGTTAAGGTTAAAACTAAAAAATTATAATAGGTTTGGGATTTATATTTACAAAGCTGTGGCTACGTCTGAGTTAGTGCCTGCTGTCTGTTCTTGTAGATCGCCTCAATCAATGAAGGCATTTTTAAATATCTGTTTTAGCAAGATTAGGTTAATTTTATCATGGAATAGCCAATTTTTCTCTCTGGGGGCCATAAAGACGCAGTAACTCAGATGTATAAATCTGTACCTGATTAGCTAAATCTCATAACTTTTGAATCTTGGATTGACATCATGCCAGATGGGAAAACAAAAAACTTTTAAAAGTGTGTGGAGCCAAATCAAAATGATTCTCACAACAGAATTTTTCTGCAAGCCCACGAGGAAAAGCCTTGAACTTAAATCCTTTGCAGTCAGCTTGATGTATGTCTATTCTATGTACTTTCTTTTGGTGAGGTATATGTGGGGGATGTTGGATAAGAGGATCCTTGACTTCTAGATGTAAAAGCAACAACTTGACTCTTTTGCTCAGAAAAAAAAAATCCACTGAGCAGGGACATGTGAAACAAATAGAGATAAAAAAGAAATTATCCATAATTCTTTAAGCTTTAAGCAGTTTCCCCTGGTGAAAGCTGCTAAGAGGTATGAGGGACAAGTAGGGGACAGATCACACTACTGCTCCTAGAGCTGCAGACATTACCTGTGATGCTTCAGCAGCATTGAGAGCTTTGGTTATACAGCACATGATTTTAGGGAAGACATGTTCCGTTTACCTGTATCTGTTTCCTCAGCTAAGTGCAAAAGAAATACAATATTCATGAGAACTATGTTCATAATCAGAACATACATAGACTGTTGAATGGACAGCTGCCTTTCAGACCATCATTGGTTCTTACTGCACAGCAAAAGTATTTATTTCTCAGCAGGTCCTGAGTACTAGGAAAAAACTAATCTTAGCCCTCTGTAAGATGACCTTAGTGCAACGCAGATCTTCAAACCCTTAAGTTCACTTTTAGATGTGTCTATTTCTGGAGTTGATTTAAGTGAGGGAACAGATTTCTAGAAGAGTGGAATAGCTGAGAGGGAGCAACATATTAAACTTTTGATTGATGTGTGGCAGGATGTCTCTTAATTTGCTCTGTGTGCGCATGTTGGCCAAACTCACTATGATTGCTTTGAGATAAATGAACAAATCTTGCCAATGTGTATCAGTACCTATTTGCAACACTTACATCCTTCGCAGAGCATTCTGCAAAGCTGACAGGCTGAAATTCATTCATGAGTGTGTATATTGACAGGAATAGGATAGGAACATAACACAGATGCGAAATAATACCATCTGTTATATCCATCTTGGGAGGAAACAAACTGAAGAAAAACTGGGTGCCTAACAATTCAGTGACAACACAGGTAATAAACAGAGAGACTATGGTTGCAGGCTTCTCCACTTGAGCCAGAGCCCTAAGTACCTACATTTCTCAGTGGAAAAATATAATTTACTTGTATTCACAGTGTCTTACATAGCCTCATTAGCTAACTGAAGAAAAATAGCAGGCAAGAACCCATAGTTAATGAGATGGGTGTCATCCCTGTTTTCAAACTCTGTTAGAAGCAAGAGCAACGTTGCTTTCAAAACTCCCAAGTGGACAAGGACAGAGCAACCAACCAATTTTAGTAGTTGCTAATGTCATTTTCAAAGAACAAAAATACCCTTCCTCTTAAGAAGAAACTTGTCCTAGACTGCCAAACTGTGACCATAAGCCTAATTATTCCAGTTTCACAGATGTGCACTGATGCTGCTCTATTTCCTTTAGCACGACTAAATGAAGGGTGCAGACATGCAGCTTACGGCAATGCTACTGCTGCAGAGCACAACATGCAGCAAGCTGTCAGACTCAGCTAGTTTGGAAATATGGGCCCACTTTAGAAACAAAAAATATCTCAGGAGTGTATGAGCACAACCCTGAACTGGGTGTTCAGTGCACAACATTCCGCAATTATTTTCTCAGTATCACTTGCATTTTTGGGAGTGTAGAGCAGCCATGAGGTTGGGTCTGTGGAGTTGTGGGTTCGTGATCTGAGCAGACAAATTGTGCTAACCACTGCACCTGTCAAAGCAGCCTGTACGCTCCTAATCGAGGGAGTCAGTAGCACAGCGACGCCCCGCATGTTGTGCTATCATTGGGATTTCAGGGAAAATGGCAAGAGACAGAGAAAATAAAAATAAACTTGCAATTCAGCAAGTGTTTTGAATTCATGAATTTAGTGAGAGTTCTCAAATGAAATGAAAGGAAACCAAACATGGTAAGCTCAAAGTAGCAACTACAGTAACAACTATTATTTGAAATATTTGAAATAAAAATTTCTCATGTATCATCATTAAAAACAAAAAACATAAAAAAAAGGAACCTGGAAGCTTTGAAATAGCATCTCCCTCCCTAAGTACTCATGAGTATTCCAGAAATAGCTTTATATCTATATATCTCTTGCTAATTTTAATAAAACTCTTACAGGTTCTTATATCAGCACTACATATGTGTATTACTTTCTCCATGAAATCACTTTCCTTGCAACATACAGAAGGAGGTTGTCATTATCAGTAGCTCAGGGAAAAAAAAAAAAACACAAAAAACCCCCAACAAAACACTTTAATCAGAAATAACAATTCTCAAAGCCAAAACTCTCTTGTAAAGGTGCAGTCTTTCCAGTATTGGATTTTTAACCCTAGGTGGTACTCTCCAAAGGTATAAATTGCAGTACCACATGACTCAGGTGGTTGTTTCAAAGTAATCAAGATGTATTTGTTTTTTATAAAATCCATAATGAAATGATTGTCTAAGGTTCAGTTTATTTTCTTAGAACAAGAGACCACTTGGAAGAAAGAAGGCAAACCTCATTTTTTAACATTTTGACAGTTCAAGACTTATTAATGTCTTATTAAGAAGCATACTTGACTAATGGCTTTCAGCATTTGAGTACTCAGAGGTCATAAAGGCAACTTACTGTGTGTGTTTTTTAACCTCTGTGTTTAGTCACCTATGCTTAACTGTGAACTGTTGGATGTTAGCTGCTGGGTCTTCACCATTAGTGTGCTTCATCAGAATTTCCAGTAATTTAATTCTGAAGGTGTAAGATCAAAATTATGCTCAGACTTCCATTATATTTCTCTTGTAGTTACTTTGCCAAGTGTGGCTTTGCTGAGTTTATATAATTTGAGATTCAGCACTAAACACTGCGCTTAAATTTTGAAATTCTTCAAACACAAAAGGAAAGCTTGAGTTTCCCGATAGTGATAGTATAATTACAAAAAAATGTTTACGAGCAGAAACATTCATGGTTCTATGGGGTTGCTATTTCAATTGCAATTAAGGACTGCTCATGAGTAAATGACTGAAAATTATTAGATGAAACAAGACAAATTACTTTTTGTGTTGTGTTAGGAAAGTGGGTGAAAGTTAAAGTAGGCAAAGTTGAAAGCATCTGAGAGGATTTATTTAACCAGGAGATCACTGACACAATGTTAAGTACCCATTGAAACTTTGATGAATTGTACATATTTGCATTTTCTGAATTGAAAAGAAAATATGATAGTCATTATGACAAAATGAAACAACAAACAAAAAGTGGAATAGGAATTAAAAAAATTCATTGCAAGGTACTTTATGGACTTTTTTTCATTCTATTCAACTAATTTGCTGCACATGTAAAATAGAGATTGAAATGGAACAATGCACCTTTGAAGCCATAATATAGGGAAAAATTTATTATCCCATATCCACAGCAACAGGAATTCCACAAAACTCTTTTCCGTGTCTTAAACGTTTTGTTTCATACTTTGAACCATAATATGCTGCTGAAGAACATACAGCATTTGTCAGCTTTGTTGTTGACAGTTGTAGTGCATCCATTAAGGAGTTTGCTCATTTAATACCCCTTCACTCCAAGTCTTCCTTTACATCACATAAGTTCTACACCTTTCCTCCCCCTCCCAAGTTCATGTTTTTCCATCTATTTATGTATAGCTGTCTATGTATTTTCAGCTTGAAATTTATAAATCTACTTACTTGGAGTACATTTCTGAGATATAAGGGTATAAGAAATGCATCAGAGTCAAGGCACAAGCCAGTGTACCCATTGTCTTTCAAGAAATCCATCACTGAACTTCCCAATAGTGCAATAATTGCATGATGCTGCTAGGAAAAAAAGTGAGCTGCATAGAACATTAAGCATTTATTGTGTCTTTGGTTGATTAAAGTTAAACTCCTTGACATGTGTGAAAACCCTGTCATTACCTGTAAAGGGCTCTTTGCTTTGTTTTTAAATTAGTAAACGTAATATTATGAGCAACAGGTAACATCTGGCTCTCCTAGCTGCATCTGTGAGTTGCCATATCTGAAATGTGGAAATGTAGGAGATGGATGGGGGCTTATAGAAGAAATTCCAAAGTGAAACACTGATTTATCCTGAAAAAAATGTCCTATCTGCTCCATAACTGGAGTTCACAGTGTAAAATATTACCTCATCAAAATGCTAGTTAGTGACTGGAAGGAAGGCTTCAAATTTCCACTTCCTTTTCTCCTGGTAGTACATGTTAAGCATTTGGTTTATGTTGCTATCTGTTACCTAAAGGAAGCACTTCAGAGCTGTAAGCACATGTGAGCGTGTACATCCAAGTAGTTTAGCAATTAAGCTGGCATTATAATGCATGTCAACAATCTCAGCAGGCTCCAATGAAGATCCCTATTAGAACAGATATTGAAAGAACACCAGGCTGGTCGTCACAGATTAGCAGTACTGGCATTAGCAAATGGACATTGTGAACTCAGGTAAGAAAACATAATTTATTAGCTAGAGTAATGATAATGCTGTTAGCTCCCCATGGTAGCTAATTAGAGGTGCCAGATAATGTTGATTCATTTAAGGATCTGTTGTTGTTTTCGATTACAGTTCTAGAATATACAGCTGTACTCTACGAAAATGATTAAATGAGGAAACAGGTCTTTAAAATAAATCTGTATAACTTTGAAGCAGAATTTAACAAAATAGTTTAAACAACAGTAATATACTAATGAGTTAACATAAGCATTCCCAAGAGAGCTGTGAATCTCTAAAACTCACTCTAACTGGAACAAAAACTGGCTGCAAATCCTTGACATAGAAAAATAGGCCTATGCACAAATGATGATAAGTGGGCTCTTCCCTTTAGGTTTGTTCTCAAAGTAATGGCTTTAAGTGGCTCAAACTTTTTCAATCATAGAATGACAGAATGGGTAAGTTTAGGAGGGACTACTGGAAGTTATCTTGTCCAGCTCAAGCAGGAGCCCCAAAATAACCTTCCTCAGGATTGAGTCCAGGACTATTTTTTAGTATCTTCAGAGGAAGAGATTCCACAACCTCTCTGGGTGACCTGTTCAATAAAGAATTAACAATTCCCTCTGCAACCTTAAGTAGAAGATTTTACTTTTTAGTCCATCTGAAGTTTAGTCCTGTCAGTAACTCCTGATATTTTTTCATATTATCAACTTACGCTTGACAATATTTACTAAAGCTTTACCTCCCAGAGAGCCTCCTCTATCTGGGCATCTTCTGTAACTTTTGTGAGGAGAAAGGTTCTTCTCTTTCATCTTTCCAGCTGGGCCAGAGTGCAGCAGCTGAGAGAGACCAGACAGCTCTTTCCTGTGCAGTCACACTCTGATGGTAAAATCCCATTCTTAGCCCTGCTTTTTACATGGTTTGTGGCAAGGAGCAAAAAAACCAGGAACATTTTAAGATGCCATATGAAAGAAAAAGCAAGGGTCAATTCCACTGACCCTTCTGACTTAACATGTTTTGATTGTATACTTGATAATTTGTGATGTTGAAATTTATACATCATATCATCTTTGGACCTCTTGGAGTACCTGCTTTAATAGTTCTGCTCGGTTTTGGTGTCAAAAAAGAGAGTTTTCAGTGTTTCTAAGAGTGTTTTTGTTTAAATGAAGTTGTATCAAGCCATTCCTCTGCTGATAGTTTACAAAAAACATATGACAGTGGATAGTTATTAGGTTATGGAAAATAGGAACAAATTTATGAGAAAACATATGAATTAATGAGCAAATGAAATATCCTATACAAGTATGAGCACCGGGGTCTGTTGGCACAAGGGAGCACTATTGTAGTCCAAAGAAGCTCTTACTGTCTGCTTAGACAATCATGTGCATGTTGAAGTGTTCCAAAGTGCTCATTGACTGGATAGCTGCCTCAGAAGAGTCTATCTGGTCAACAATTCGTGTTCCTGTAGATTTGCATAATAAGATGGAACAGCTTCCCAGCAAACACTACAATCTCTTAGGTCAACCACCATTATATTATGACACAAGGGATTTATTTCACTTTAATCTTTCCTGGATTCCTTTCTGAAAGAGTGTAGATGGGCTTATTCAGTATTTTTTTCTGATTTTACCTAAGCCAGTTTATGAAAGAAAGGTGACAAAATGTTAAAGCACCGCAAAACATGATATTCCTTCCCTTTTCCATTATAACTGAAACTGTACCTTTGTCAGGACACGTGTTGAGCTGAGGACACAACTTCATACACAAGCCCTGGTTGCACTCCAATACCACTGATATCTCCCCATGAAGAAGACTCAGTCTGTAGTGGTCTTGAGTTCACACTGTATTGTTAAAATAATCTTGCTGAAAGTTAGTCATTAGTTATATATAAAGATATTCTCATTAAATAATCTGAGAAAGGGAAAATTAGAAATTTGTGAGGCTTGACCAAATACCTAAACCCTGAAAAAATTTATTGGGTTCCAATTTGAACAAGAATTAAAATGCTGCTTAGGCTCTTCAGAGGCTACTAAATCTCTCCTAGTTTATCCAACATTTTTTTTTCCTCTGAAAATCTTAAATAGTGAAGACTTACCTGAAGCATCTCCCACATCTGCTATGCCAGAGTTGCATTTCTGAAGTGCACAGGAGAATTGGACAGGAAACAATTGAGACCTGGAAGTGCCCCTTGCCAGCAAAACCCAAGTTCTGAACATGCCAGAAGGATCTAGCAGAAATCATTAAGAAATATGCAAATATAACTTATAAAAGTCTTACCAAAGCAGTGAAATGAGAAATTAGACCAGTTTCTAAACAATATTGGGCTTTGAAAATTATCAGTCAGCTGTAGCATCTTCAACATTTGGACATGCCTATTTGTAAATCTAGGAAGCAAGACTTTGTTGTAGAGTTTCTCTTTATTCAGCCACATGGTTAACAAGACAAATATGTTGAGTTGTATGCTTTATATGCTTTTTGGTGACATACCCAGTGGTAAGTGTCTGTTTGGGCATATATTATGTTGTTAATGGAGTCATCAAAAGCAGATGCAGTGATTCTGGAATCAGCTATGATCATCTATATGAATTAAACAAAAGGTGTTTAAAATCAAGAAATGAGGTGGTGGGATACCTGGCATGTCTTACAGGACATCTAGGAGTTAAGGATGTTAAAGTGAGAAAGAGTTGCAATAAAGGTTAAGTGATGGACAAGAGTTCCACACTGGTGCCAAGTGGAATGCAAAAAAAGAAAAATTCACTTTTTTCATTAATGATGTGTAATAGTGTGCAGGACAACACTGTTAACTAGTTCACACTGAAAAAAAAGAAAGCCTTGAGATCACGGACTAGAGAGAAAAATGCAGCGTTGTCTGGGGACTACAATACATATCCTTTTTTATTTTTTTTAATGTTTCATCCCTGTGATCCTAGATCATTCAGAGTTCTGTGAGTTAAGCCTTTTTTACAAACTGTTGACCCTACTGGAAATCCAAGGATCATCCCAAATTGCTTTAGGCAATTTTAACCTGAGGTTAAAACAGCTAGTTCTAAGACAGTCAGGTGTGGAACAAATAAAATCTCTGATCTGTAAGGGCATTACCCCAGAGACCCAGCCTCAGTGCTGCTTGGACTTTGTCTTTTCTGAATGTGTGCACTAACTTTGGGAATGAGTGTTAGATTTACATGCTAAAATGACCCCAAATTCACTTCTTAAGTAAAAGATGCAAAATATCCCACATGGGTTGCAAAATGAATGAGGCAGCAATTCTTTGTACTGCTGGGAGAGAAACACAACCCTGATCAAGTCCAGAGGTAGCAGAGCTGCACAGATGATGAGGGGTCTAGAGGGGAAGCCTTGTGAGGAGTGACTCAAGTCACTTGGTTTGTTTGGCCTGGAGAAGAGGAGACTCAGGGAAAACCTCATTGTTGTGTAGAGCTTCCTCACAAGGGTAGGCAACAGGGCAGGCATTGATCTCTTCTCTGTGCTGACCAGTGACAGAACCTGAGGGACTGGCCTGAAATTGTGTCAAGAGAGGTTTAGGGTGGATATTAGATATTATTCACCCAGAGGGTAGTGGAGCTATGGAACAGGCTTCCCAGGGAGGTGCTCACAGCACCAAACTGACAGAGCTCTAGAAGCATCTGGACAATGCTGTGGGGAACATGGTGGGACTCTTGGGGTGTCCTTTGCAGGGCCAGGAACTGGACTCAATGAACCTTTTGGGTCCCTACCAACTCAGGATATTGTGTTATTCCATGTTTGTTGCACTTTCACATCTCCAGTTTTGCTCCTCTATAAGGCTAACAATAGGAAAGTGCCAGGGAAGACAAATATACAGGAGACATGAGATTTGAAAAGTAAATACTGCAATGGAAGGAAAGCAGAGCTGACTTTTATTTGATGCAGCTGCTGAGTTATTCAAGGACATGGCCCTCTGGCTGCCCTGTCATCAGATACCTTTGAAAGATCCCCAGTGTGAATGACAGAGTGGATCAAGAATGACCCAGCTCAATTCCCATTTTATTGTTTTTCATTGTAATCTGATTATCTGGTGCTACCATGTGTCAAAGTGACATTGTTTGACAACTGCATCAAATTCACAGGAGCACAGGAGTGTTAGGAAAAATATGTGCTTCATTCAGCCCTTTCAACCTGCCTTGGGGATTGCATGCACTTTTTTTGGTTTCTAATCTGTTCCCTTACAGTACAAATAGCTAATATCTTGAATAATTCTAATTAAATGTCACACTGTGGAAGGTATGACTTGTCAAGTAACAGGGTGACTGGTACAGCCATGGCCTAGAGTCAGGAATACAAGGGGCTATGATGACTGAAAAACATCTAGCCTTAATTTTTATGTTTAACAGCTTGATTGCCAATGAATGTGGAATCTACCAGAAAAGTGGGACTGTGGATTGTTTATTGATTAAAGACAATTTACAATCAAGTGATTACGTCCTAGCAAGACCATTCAATTCTGGCCATATTTTTATGACTGCATAATAGTTTATAAAATGTTTTTACACATCAGGTGTTCATTTAAGGTTTTTTGTAATTATCAGATCCCTATTTTCCTTTAATGCAGTACAGAGAATTCGCAGAACAGAGAGTTTAAGTTAAAGGTGCTATTTTAACAGAACAGTAGGAAGCTGCTGCAGGCAGAGGCCCAGAAATCCAATACAGAACATAAATTATTTACCTACAACTGCATAATCAGGGTCATGCTGGAAGAGGCACCCAACAAACAGCAAGGTGCTATGAGAGGTGCTGTCAACATTTCTGTTAATAGACTGACACTCAATTTTTGTCCCAGCATGTGTGTTGGCTGTTGTGCTGCTGGAGATGATGTCTTTCAGATGAGATGGAAAATTAGCTTCTGACTACATGTGGTCACTAATGATCCCATGCCAGCCTCTGTAAGAGCAGGAGATAACCCAGGTGTCCTTCGGTTCGGATAATTGCATTTTGCTGATCTAAATTTCCCCTGTGGTTTTAATCAGAGATGATATTCTTAACCTGCTGCTCTAACCTGTTATGTAGGTTCACTGTTTATGGATAAGCTACTGCTACTTCAGAGGGACATGAGTCTTTATGTTTGGGTTAAAAGTTGGAGAACTGTTCCATTGTTATTGCTATAAGGACACATTCACTGACATTTTGAAGAATGGCATGGGAAGGTGGATTGTGCCACCAGCACAAAATGAAGAGGGAAAATTTCCAGTAAAGTATAATTTACTTCTTTTCCAACAAGCTATTTAAATAAATATATCATGAATTAAAAACATTAGAAAATAGCATGTGTGCAATTGAGGAGAAAAGAGCTTAACCAGGCTCCTAAGCCTCCAGATTTTATTCTAACTTTTAGTTCTAATTTAAATCCTGTGAACTCTGGGCAGACAATGTTGTAGCACCATGGGAAAAAAAAAGAAAAAAATAAAATAATAAATCAGATATTTGCCTAGGTTGCAGTCACATGAAAGAATCCTAAATCTTGCATGGTCCAGCCTTAAAAGTGACCAGAAAGGCTGAATCATGAAAATGTTATGAAAATTTCATAAGGATGTGGGATCAGTACAGTGACATTTGCTTGAAATTCATGCTGAGAGATGAGTTTTCTCTCCCCCATACCTGGAAATGTTCCAGGCCAGATTGCATGTGACTTGCTCTAGAGGAAGATGTCCCAGCCCATGGTGTGGGGACTGGAACTAAATGGTATATAAGGTGCCCTTCAACCCAAAACACTCCGTGGTTCTTTGATTCTATGACCTGTGCTTATGTGTGCAGCTCCTTTACTGTCTCTTATATTGGTGTTTCTAGTCTGGAAAATCAGATAGTAATAGGTCTTCCAAAACACCCCCCCAAAACCTGTAAACTACGTGAGATGCACAAAGAAACAAAGATGCCAAAGTATTGCCAAGGGAGACCAAAAGACATCAGCAGTAAATTAGGCTGAACAATAGTTTGTGATGCGGCAGTTCAGAAAACATGACTGAAAGCTGTGTACACAGAAGTGCCACGTCCTTGATCAGGTTTCTCTGCGTAGAACTTTGCATCTGAAATACTGTATATAGACTGTTCCTGTCAATAACCAGTGAGGGAATCACATAACAATAGAAAAACCTCAGTCAAGCTGGCAGCTGTTTGTGGAAGGCACTAGAAAGGATTCATGATTGAATCCTGAAATGACTGAATAATGAAGAGTAATTAGAAGGCTATTTTATGACTAAACATTTAATTTTGATGATGGAAGTCAATGGGAGTTTAATCATTAACTGTGAAGGAAGATTTATCAGTCCTCAGTAGTAAGTTATTTACCATTATTTTTGCCATCATCTTACCAGAAATTATTTTGACATTTATGAGGTATACACAAAAAAAAACCCCTTTCATATGAGGGCTGTAGTTGGAAGCAAAGAGACAAGAACTTTGCTCAAAAGCAAATTTTCCCAATGGTATTTCCTAAAAAAATGTGATGCAAATCCAGGTAAGCATGTGGGAAAACTATAGCAGTCAGGACTCGTAGAAAGAAGAAACCAAGGTGAAACCTCCAGTGACTAGATGACCAAACAGGATTGAACTTCCTCCATGATTACTTTATATGACTTTATGTGATCAGTATCAAAGTGGATTGTTCCTGAAGACAACACAGTAATATTGTCAGCTCTATGTTCTTTAAGGCAGCTGGAGTAATTTGAGAATAACCATAACTCTCTTTTATTAGTGTGAAAATGTCTCTTTCAGGTTTCATAACTAATGGTAATTTCAGCAAGGTGATTTTTCTTAAAACAATACTTTTGCACTCCTACCAAAAAAAAATTGTTTTTGCTTATTTCTACTAGCATAAGGCACATCCTGCTCCATTAGAATCAGTAACCTTGGGTGTCTTTATGATCAGTGAAGAGTAGAAAAATACAGAACAGGATTCATATTATGAACTGCAAAGTGTTTTTTTTCCTAAAATGAGAAGAATAAAATGCTGGAATTTTTTAGTCTTCTATAGTGATTATTGATTCCCAATAACCTATCACATATATATATGAGATTGAGCGAATCTCATCCTTATTCAAACACCAAAATATTAGCTGATATTACTAAAGTCAAGACATTTTTTTACTTGAAGAAAAGAAGGAAGACTCCAAAAGAATTAGACTGGAAAATTTCCTGAGCAACCTTAAATGGACTTGCTTTGGGCATGAATTTGAAGTAGATGGCCACTAGGAATTAGGCCACGTCACGTGGTTCTGTGAAATAAATCACTCTAACTGTAAGCAAAAGTCTCAAGAACAGACTAAGCATGGTGATACATCAGTACTTTCATAATTCATTCAAAAAATGCAGAGGACATGTTTGAATGTTTGTTTATCATTACTTCCTCTAGTTTGATTGAAGTAAAATATGAGAGGGACTCTGTTAATCTGTTTTATGCATATGTTGTCTATTTCCTCTGAGAGATAAAGTTCAGCTTTCTTTGTTTTCATGCAAAATTTCATGCTCTTTTAATCACCTATTAAATTTATTTTCTCATTAAAAAATGCATAAGATCCTTATTCTTCACATGTTCCAAGCTGAGAACCATTAGGAGACATTTTTAAACCATATCCTTAGTTTGGTAAACAGCTAAGCCTATTATTAAGTTGGTTTGTTCACAAAATTAGGAAAGGATAATTAGTCAGGAGGAGAAAAACAGGCTTCAAATTTCACCAGGAGCGAAAGGTGCATTTCAAAGAAATAAATCCAAGTCCTTTTGAAACATTGTTTAACAACTGTACCATGACAGACCTGAACTGTCTCTAGTGGTTCTTAGAGTTTGTCTATTTAAATGGACAATAAACCATACATTCATGAAAAGCAGGCATTTAGTTCTGGGAAAGAAAGTAAACAAATTAAATGAGTATCTCTCTGTTTTATAAAGAAGGGAAATCACCTAGGCAACATTGTGATGTTATTAATTTTGTCTTCACAATTACTTATTTCACTTTTCTGGCACATATTTTACCACTTAAATTTGGATTAACACAATAGAAACTGTCTTCAACCTCTCTTAAAGCAGTACATACAACTTTCAGACAGAGATCAGTGCCCTATTACACTAAGTATTGTCCACAACAAAAGACCATCACAATCTCCAAGATTAAAAACTAGAAAATTTCTTTTCTGATATCCATAAGGATTTTCTGAGTGAATGTTTTTGCCTGACAAAAGACTACAAGACTATTTCAGACAACATAGCTACAATCTTTTGAATTTTGTAAACTATGCATTTTAGCAAATAGACCTTACATCTGTGGCTGTTGATTATTACTTTCATTATTATGGAGAATGATAGGCCTTTCTTTTGGCTAAGCACTTATGCTTATTTTATTTTTCAAGATGTGTGTAAGCTAATGGTATGCTAATCAGGGTAATGATTTCAAAAAGACACTTTAGTAATCCTTTTAATTAAAAAAAAAGCTCATATTAATTAAGAGGAAGCACATTATTATTTGTCATTAGATTTAGCAGGCATACTTACTGCAGTCCTTCCTCTAATTCAAATTATTAATAAACCCGTGATATAATAAACCAAACATCAAAGTTGTGATGGTGAATGCTAGTATTTTTTTAAAGTAAACCAAACCTTTTTTCTTTTCAGCTGAATGGAATATACCAGCCATAAGGAAATGTAAATGTGTCTTGAAGTCTGATTCAAATCAATGATAATATCCAAAAGATAACACAGCTCCAAGAATGTTTATCTTGTAATTCATGGGGGCTTTTAGTATTTGCTTGAGAAAAGATGATGATCATTATTAAGAATCTTTTGAAGTCACTCTTCTGAATATATCAGAGACAGAACTGCTCAAAAGGCCTTGAAGTCACAAGTGAATTGATGAAATCAATAGGAATCTTCTCATTACATTGGACAGCTGTGGTCTACATTTCAAGGTAAACAGCTGTTTACTTGTACCCATGGATAACAAAGCCAAAATTTTGGTGTTCTCTCATACTCTAAAACTGGAAGCAGGTATTGTCTCCAGGGACATATATATATTTACCAATCCGTCTCCTTGGCTGTTTAAAAGCCTGTTTTGGGTATGTCCTGTCTAATGCTCACAACAGAGATGTTTGGTTTGTGTTCTCTGGGCATTCACACAGCAGCTGTTTATTCAGCTTTTGTACTCAGAGGCTGCAACCCCCCTGGCACCATGTTGCAGCTTCCAGGTTGAACCCTGGTAAACCACAAGCAGAGGCTTTCTCATATCCACCATCCAATAACCTAGAGACTGGTAATTCATCTGACACACTATAGAAACAGCTCTCAGTTCCACCTGAGGTATTTGTGTTTGTATCTGCTATCAGCCAGGTAAATGCTTCAATCAATATCCTGATATTTGAATTGCTCATTTCTCCCAAATCAAAACATTGCCTGAGATTAGCAACAAATATTTACATCCATAAAGAGAGAAAATGTGGCAGTGTACCTAATTCTATATCCTTTTAATTATAACATATAGGAAAGGAGAGTTAGAGGTCAGTTCAGGTTCAATAAATATTTAATATAACACAAAAAATATTCAGTTATTTCCTGGGTTGCTCTGTTTTTCAGTCTTTCACTGAATATTTACTTCTTCCAAAGCAAAAGAATAGTTAGAAGGTGGCTACACCAGAAAGTATTTTAAAATAATCCAGCTGAAAGACGTGTATTAGACATGCAACCTAGGTGACCAGGTGACTACCAGTTTAGGAAAAATGGCTACCTTCCTATCTTCCAGATGTGATCCATAAGGAAGGACTGGTTTATATTCCTGACTCCAAGGGAAACCTGATTCTTGTGAATCCAGAGATGGCAGAAACATAAGAGACAATGTCATCTCTCATTTTGAATTGGTTTTCAATGGCTCATCCTCCCAATTTGATTCATACTTATTCAGCTTGCTAGTGACCTCCAGAAGACAGAAGGCATTAATTGCTGGAGGCTTGGCATTGGTTTAGGTCTTTACTGAGTTTGGACATTCATTACACAAGTCAAATTGAAGACGCTCCTGCATTTTGCCTTGGAGAACTTAGTCCAATATAAAATCATGATAAATGTGCTCTGTGCCCTTCTATGAGCAAAAATCTGTAGAATGAAAGCTTTCTGTAGTTTTTGGAATGCGATCTACAAGAGGACATACCAATATGTTGAGTGTAACATAAATTAGTAATTCTGTCTGTATCCTAAAAAATTGGCATAAACTAAGATATGATGGTCAAAAGTCATTCTAAGAATAATTACTGCAGATATATGAAATGACAGAGCAATGTCTGTAATAATCAGAACTTTTTCTTCATGAAGGGAAATCCACATGACATCTCTACATAATTGATGAGACATGAAAATCTTTACATTCTGGCTTCTGTAAAAGTATTTCCCTATTTCCTTCCCATAAAAATCAAATAAATACTACCTAGAGCTTAGAGTTTGTATGATTATTGACTCCCTTATGGTGCATTTCACCAAAATTCATTGTATTGAATTGTTATGATGCTGTACAGCTGGCTGTTAAGAAACATGGCCTTGAATTTGCATGGCTACAGAAAATGCATTCCTGTCTTCCCAGACTGGGCAACAGACTTCTCTGCCAAGACTGTGATTAGCTGTTTTGATATACTTATGTATTGTCTTTTCTTATTGCAGCCAGACCCCTTAAATTTAGAGGCTACAAAAAGAGTGGCAAAATAAAATAAAATAAAATAAATAAAATAAAATAATAAAACCCCCACCAAAACTAAACCAAAACAACAACAACAAAAAACCCCCAGTAGTTCAAACAGGAAAGAAGCTCAGAGGAGAACGACTTGTAACGAGGGGCACATTTACATTTTTGGCCATGAAGCACCACATGAATGATTACATCTACGCATGAAGGGGACCTGATAATACTGAGGATTTAGAATAATTTAGCTTCAATAGCAAAACAGAGAACAGTTCTCAAACCACTACAAAAAATGTCAATGTACATGGCATATTGTGAGACCCTTTAAGAGCATCCTCAATAAAAGGATGAAGGATGAAGGTTTAGCCTTTAGTGCTGTGAGTGTTTTGCTTGTTTAAGTGAACTTCTATGGATAGAACTATTTATGTGATCATAAGGAAAAGAAAAAAAGAGAAGTGATTGGTAGCATCAGAGCTTATCTATGGAAGTGAAATGAGCTGAGTGGGCTACTTGTGGGGCTTGGCAGGGCTGACTGTAGCATAGTACTTCACTGCTGAGTTCCTATCAGGTTTTTACAGTGCTTGCTTTCACTGTAAGAAATGACCAGTGCCTATGGAGATAAACTGTCAAATTCCTAAATAATCTTCTCTCTGTTTGAATTAAGAGTCTTGATTTATACATATTTATTTTTATTTTTATTTTTATTTTTCAGACTTTTATTAATTAATTCTTCAGTCAAAATCCATATCTCATTTTACCTTTGACAAAGAGCCATTTGATTGTTGGTATTGTTGGTTGTTAGGGGTTTGCTACCTTTTTTTTTCTTCTGGAAGGGAATTTATTATTTATGAACTTGGTCAGTTTTGTTTTCTTCTCTATGATCATAGAAAGAAATATGACAACATCTTCTGAACAAAAACATGCAATTTTGCGGCTGCTGCAGTGTGGAACTATTGGTAGTCTTTGTTCAGTCAGAACTTGCTCATGCAAGAGAATGGTAAGATTAAAAATACAGTGAGAACACATGAAAAGTATTGTTATTTTTGCAATATTTTTATTGCTGAAATAATTGAAAACTTCTTCTTTTTAAGCCTCTAACAGAAATCCTTAATCTTAATATTTTTATAGTACCCATCAAAAGTCATTTAGTAAGTATTCATATTTAAGAGATATAAATATCTTATGTTTGCTTCTTCTAGACTACATTTAGTACTGCAAGAGTCATAATGAAATGTAATTTCATGAACCTCAAAATACTGAAGAGGTGAGAATAAAAAGATTCATTTTAGGCTTATAAATTTTTCTGTCAGCTCAAAATCTTGTCCATACAGAACAAATTAACTGAAATCCATTGGGGTCTATATAATCTACTTACATCTTCTGGAGTGGATGTAAATTCTTCAGGTATTTTCACCTGTTTCAAAAGAGTTGTGTCAAATTTTCAACAAAGAACTAGTGTTTCAGTAGTTAAATTTTAAATGCCTATCCATTGGAATTCTCTGCAATCTATTCCTTCTCAGTAGGTTGTTGTCTGAAGAGAAGTATCACTGACCCTAACAGCACTATGAATTTGCTCCCAGATCTCATTGTGTCTGGTGAAATGTAACATGCCTAAAGTCATGGGTGGTCATTTGTCCTGTCTTTATACAATTAATTTTCAATACCCAGTATGCTGGAGACCAGTGAAATGGAACTTGAAATCAGTCTTTTAATTAAGCTCAAACATAAAATCTATGCTAAATGGAAATAATAGTAGTCAGACCAGTTAATTCAGCATGAAAAAGTAAAATTTTGTGTTATTATGTCTCTACAAATCCCTTTGCTTCAACCACATTCAAGAACAGAAGCAGTGAAGACCATATAGGCTTCATAACTTGAGATCAGAGTCCTGCAGCTCTCTTGGAAACATATTCCATTCAAAGTATCTGTTTTCACATTCTTACACTGTCTTGAAAGTTTTACACTTACACGATATAATCCTGCAACTACATTTTCTTGTATTAAGAAAAAACAGCTAGGGAAAGATGTTTGGGAAATGTGAAAACTTTTCACATGATGACCTAGTTCTTCCACAGTGAGTCAAGAGGATAAGCCATCCCACCTCCTCCTGACTGAAATGATGGTGACACCACAAGCTCTGAAAGAAAAACAAAAAGTGTTGATCAGAATAGTTTGTGACATACACAGTTAATTGATGTGCCTTGTCTTCATACTTTGCACTATAACCTCCTCTGGGGTTGGATCCACTTTTTGCTCTGCACTAAAAGCTTTTCAGTGTCTGCTGTTGCTATTGAGCGTCAGTAATTCTCCTTAACGGATTAAAAATCTGTATTAATGACTACAATCACAGTTAATATTACAGACAAAGGGACATAGTGGGTGGACAGTTTACAATTCATTTACTTGCATAGATTCACTAAAGTCTTTTGACAAAACAATTAGTATTAAAATATCAAGAGAGAAAAAAGAGGGGGGAAAACAAATAACACGTTAAAATCTCATAAAGAAACAAATATAACAATCACAATGCTAATTATCCATATGATCACTGCAATTCTCCACAGGCTGATTTGGTTTGAATGAAGTAGAAATAGATGAATTCTCAAATTGCATTTGATTTGCTTTGCTTCTCATAAGTGTTGCCATTTTATCATCAGTAATGAAATTAATAAATGTGTATATGTACAATATATACTTTTATCAATTCAGAAAAATATGAAGTTCCCCAAACTAAAGTTGCTCAACTCTTATTTCTTGTGAAACCAACTTATACTCAAGTAAGTGTGTCCAATTACCTTAGTTAGCTACTAAATATCTGTTTACCTGTTACTAAGTCTAATCATGCCACATTAGTCACTGTCTAAGTGTGAAGTAGTTAAATTTGGTCCACTCTGTGGTGGAAAAAGTTTATGGACAGTCATGGTGCATCTCATCTGGAAAGATTTCACAGGCACAGTGAAAGGATATGTGAAGATTTGATAACTCTTTTAAACTTGGATATCTGAGTGCTCTTCTCATGTCCCACTGTGTGTTTGCATTACGAGATCGTAATTTCTTCCCAGTCTTTTGTCCCATCCTAGCATAGCTTGTTTCAGAGGTACATCTGCTGTGTAGATGATTTGGGGTGACCAAACAAGCCTGTTTGCAAAATCCCTGCTTCATTCATCCAGAGGTTAAAAGACATATAGTAAATGAAGGAAAGAAGAGTAGAAGGAGACATTGCCATCTAAAAAGCCATTTCTGTTCCTACATGAAGCAAATTTTCAATGGATTCCTGATAAAATTTTTAAATCAAGCAAAGTTTGTTGTTTCAAGGAGAGCTTTACCTTTCCAGGCAGCCATTCTGATATTCTGTGTCTATGCTGGTGGTGTACCCACAGCTGTATCTTCTTGTGCTTGGAATAGTTCTCTGAACAAAAGTCATACTGCAAACAGGCTAGACTTGATGGAAAAAAAGAAATACATCATTTGGTAAACCAAGAAGGTTGATATGTTTGGTAATTTTTATTAAATACTCTACACTCTAATCTTCATCTGTAAAAAACACTTCAGTGGACCATGCAGTAAAAACAGCTAGTTTGTACTACAAAAATTTACAGGGCCTTGAAAAGAGAAAACATAGAGGCAGCCAACATTATCCAAAAAATACACATTCCTGAGTGGACCATAGCAGAAGAAGTGTGAAGCAAATTTTCTCTCATGTTAATGAAAAACGAAGTCTTGCATAGACCCTTTGTTCTTATGTGTTACACATGGAAATTTGCCAAATTCCTAATGGCTAAATAAGCCAGAGCTGAGAGAGTGTAAGCTTTTTTTTTCTTTCAGAGAAGGGTGAGACCATGACAGACAGTATAAAATTTATATTATCTGATGACTAATTGCTAAAGATTAAGATACTCTCCTACAGCGTTTGTGATGGGAGAGCTGATTTCAGGATTATGAGTAGCAGAAGTTGACTTTCTGATTTCACTCTGTGCTGGCTGTCCTGATCTCAGCTGGAAGAAGGAGAAAATAAATGATTGGCATTATGCACTCAGGCAAAAGATTTCAAGGCTTGCCATGCAAGGATGCCTCACTGCTAAGTACCCTCAGCACTCTGCTCTGGAGTGTTGGGCATAGCCAAATATGAATGCTGCAGTTCTGTTTGGATAACCACAGCTCCAATAATGAATCTTATACACATGTGAGAAGCAAATAAACCAACATCCTCTGTCTCCAGTGTGAAAACAAACATCCTCAAATCTTCCTACCTCTATTCAGCTGGAAAAGTCCTGATTTGACTTGCAATACACAAATCACAGAGATACTATCTAATATGGCATGAACCTAAGATACTGAATTGCAAACGAATAGGGTTTGCCAATGATTGAATTATCATTCAAGTGAACTTTGCAAAGTAAAGAAGCATGAACAGATTTTCTTTGGAAAGTTCCATTTGGATGGGCAAGTTAAATTAGCCTTTTTGAGTTGCTACAGGCATTACTTTTTGTGAGTTGTGCTGTTGTGCCATCATTTGTACCTGTACAGTTCCATTTTATTTGATTTTTTTTTTCAGTAGTCCATGAAAAAAGAGAAATAATTCTAGCAAACAATAAGGAACTGTCCCACAAAATAAGAACAGATTATTGTTCTAAAATCCAAATTGCAGGGCACAGCTGGTATAAGACTGATTATTTCTATAAAATACATTATTAGTTTCTAAGATTGAAATTTTTTTGCATGATACCACTGACTCCCTAAGGTAAAAAAAAGTGTTGAAAATACATAATTTGTAATTATATGAAAAGAGGTTATGTATGTGCATGAAAGGAAAGCAATACATCTAATTGGTCGTTTCTCCAGATCAATACACAATCAACATGTATTGACAATACAAAGTTTTAAATATTTTTCAGGAAATTAGGATTGCATCAGTGTGTTACTACTTAATACAGTTCTAGGGAAAACTTCACTGTTCAAGAAAGTCACTCTTTTTCTAAACTCTCTCAACCTATTTTTACATGTGGTTAACCCTGGTTGGACAGCAGGTGGCTACCAAGCCACTCTATCACTCTGCCTTCTCAACCAGGGGAGAGAAAATTAGATAGAAAAAATTTGCAGGTTAAGATGAGATTGTTTACAAAAGTGAAAGGTTACACACACACACACAAGAAAAGAGAAGAAAAAATTTAATCTTCCCTACTTCCCATCAGCAAGTGATTTCTGGCTACTTTCCAGGAAGCAGGGCTTTAGAATGTCTAGTGGTTGCTCTGGAAGGCAAATATTGTAAATAAAGAATGCCTCTCCTTCCTCCTCTTTTTCTTACCTTTTATATCAGATCTGATGCTGTATGGTATGTAATATCCCCTGGGTCAGTTTTGGTCAGCTGGTTGTGCCCCTTCCCAGGTCCTTGCCCATCTCCAGCCCACCTGTGTTGGAGGGGAATGTCGAGAGACAGCACTGATGCTGTTCCAGCCCTGCCCAGCAGGAGCCAAAACCCTGATATGTTATCAACACCCTTCCACCTACCACTGCAGAGCACAGCACTGTGAGGGCTGCTATGGGGAAAATTAAGTCCTCCTCAGCCATTCCTAATACATCAGGATAAAGTCTTAGGCTTTAAGAATGACCATTGTTTCCATCTTTAAAATCACCACGAATCATGAAGGGACATGAAGGGACAAAATGATCAATTAAAAAGATTTAATCTCAAAAATTGGTTAATATATTTTTTTAACAGCTGCATAAAATAGAACAGCACATATTTCAGGTAACGACAATTGAAGCAACTTTTTTAGATTTTGAAAACCTTGGATTCGAAAACAGCTCTTGGAACAAGCTTGAAATGTGAGACTTTAAACAAAATTGTGATTTCTTTAATAGGTGAAGGAATGAAAATAAATTGAAGAAGACTTTAAACTAGAATCCCATTTTCCAGTGAAGTCTAATAATATCTTCTTTTTAAAGTTGCTTCTTTCTTGTAGTCATCCCTTGTTATACTTGAACAGAGCTGCATTCACACCTCACCTATATGTTCAAGAACTCCAAATGAGCTTAAATATTTATATTTTCTAAAGTATGAAAGGTAGAGAGTCTGTATTGCCCAACAGATGTTAAGAGCTGCAAGCACATTCTGAAAACGCTCCTTTAGCAGAAACTGTAGTGTGGAAAAGGGGATACATGAGGCACAGATTTAACAGTTTTTCAGAGGCTTATCTGCTCTGTAATGTGCGAACAAAGCCAAGGTGCACATGTTTGTAAAATGTCCAAATCAACTGCATGTTGCTTGGTCATTCAGTACTGCATCTAGGTAGACCTGAATCATACCCTTATACATTACTGCAACTGAGATACCAGCTTTTGGAGCTGACAGTTGGCTCCTATTAATCTGTGAAGACTCATTGAGGAACATGAAGCAGAAGAAAGGAATATTCATCAAAGGGCTCGTGAAAGAAGGCACTCTTCCTGAATCTGTTCAGACCTTGTTCATACCTCTACACTTAACTACATTTTCAATCCACGTGCAGAATTTTTTTCTGACCAGTCTAAATGATGAAGTCCCCATGGTGGTGAAATTCTCAATATATCAATAAATATTTTCTCTTCTTTACTGTAAATCTAACAATATCATGAAAAATCACACCAAATTTTCTTGTATACTAGACTGTTAAAAGTGGACAAGTAGATTAGATAAAATGATCCTTTTTAATTCTTCTCTTTGTCATTTTCAACACTTTGATTGGGTCTTTTAGATCTTCTTTTCAAATTTAGTCAACTGAGTAAAGTTTAAATTTTTTTCACTGAAATGATTTTGCTCCTTGCAATGAAAGAGAGTTGTGTCCTATAAAGGGAGAGACAGGAGAAAACAAATCTTTGGATAATGAGTTGTGCATATAGCATTATTGGTCTCCTGCATCCATTGAATTTAATTTCATAAGTTCTAGTTCAGTTAAATAAAACAAAAGCCTGAAAAACATAAGGTATGCTACTGTCTTGGAAACCTACAATATTTAGTCAGCGTAAAATATTTTTTCTATCACACTTTTCAAAAGTAAGAATTTTTTTTTTTTTTNTTAGGCTTTTGTTCTGGTAGGCATTGATGGGTATACAGCGTGTCTTTGTGAATAAAAAATTTTTGAGTAAACTGTTTCCAGGGCTTCCAAAACATAAACTGGATATTTTGGGATGTAAAATAGAGATCTGTTCTGAGTAGGAACTAGCCTAAGTCTCCATAGTAAATCCAGATTTCTAACACTGGTAGTTTAAAAATTGCTCAAATGTCCAAAATATTTCCCAATAACATTTCAGGCGTCCTCTCCAAATTATAATAAAGAAAAAAATTAGATTATTCTGAAACACCTGGCTGAGGAACTGTATTAACTGTTGTCCATCTTTTGAAATAATTTGTGTAATAATAAGAGCTGGTCCAGTAACCTGGCATTACATAGCTGCCTTTTCAAATCATCCTTCATTTGTTTCAAGAATTTTCTTTCCTCAACTTTCTTGTGTAACACTGAGCCAAACATTTTACCTGAGATTTACAAGTAGACCTATGCACTGAAGTGTTGTAGCATTCTAGAAAGACACTTGTCTCCCTGGCTGCCTAAATTCTCTTTGTTGTTAATGAAGGAAATGAGGTGCCTAAGGACAGGATCCATAGAAGCTAACTTGATGCTTTGGGGATGTCTATTTTTTGCCTTTTAGCAAATACATAATACAAATACTGCATTTTGGACTCTCTCCCTTCTCTGGCATTCTTCTTTCAACTAGGTGTGCCTCCCCTCAGCATCGGGGTGCTTCACTCCTTCCTTCCATTATCTAGAAGACCAATGAGCTCTGCCAATAACTATGTATTGTCCCTTTACTCTTAGATAAAGTACAGAAATGACGCAAGGTGTTGCCCAAATATTGTGTTTATTGATCACTCATATAGAAAAATAATTCATAATATCATATGCTATGCATAAATCTGTAATTTCACATTTTATTGCCAAATGGGACTTCTTTTGCTGCAAAATGATATGCAGGAAACTCTCTTCTGATGCTTTCATTCTGGGAGGCAGAAATACTGTAGGGTTGAACAGGGTTGGAATTTCCATTCCTAACACCATTGCAAACCTGCAGGATTATCCTGGACAAAGAGTTTGCTCTCTCTTTTCCACTATGAGAATGCATTTGAATTTTAATGGTAAGATGTGCCTAAATCTGATACATCTGTTCCAAAATATTGGTTTATTTAATCCTTTCTCTTAGAAACAAATATGGATAAGATATAAATTATTTACTGGGAGGTGTTGAAGTGCATGCAGAATTCATAGTGCCATTTATAATTCTGTGGCCTAACCGCTGGACAGGAAGAGGCATATACTGAGGTGTATGTTTGAGAGAGAGAGAAACAGAGTACCAGATGATGACTCAAACCTTGATTCTTTACTCATTCAATAAAGCTTAGCATGGTCACTTTGTTTCTTCTTCCTCAAGGTTTTCTCTTGGGCAAACAATTAAATCACATGACTTTACATTTAGATACATTTCTCACAGGATAAATCTTGCTCTGAGTGAAAATTTATTGAGCGCCAATATCATTGCTGGACCAGTTACTCATAAATTCAATAGTCCATGTCTGTCAATGTCTTCCTATGCTGCTTTTCACACTGGAAAAATGCACACTCTTGCTGAGGAATCCCCCCAGACAGTATCTCTCTGTGGTGTATTTTATTGTCAGTGCTGGGATAAAGGTTTGACTCAATAAATTTAGAGCTCTTTAGTTATTCTGTGATTTCTCTCCAATCCTCCCTTCTCCCAACTTCACTCCTGGTTTTTCTGCCTCCTCCCTTCAAGTGGTACAGGGGCTGGGAATGGGGCCTGTGGTCAGTTCATCACATGTTGTCTCTGATGGTCCTTCCTCAGGGGGAGGACTCTTCACAATCTCTCCCTCTCGCATGAGGTCTGTCCCATGGCAGACAGTCCTCAATGAACCTCTCCACTTTTATAAGTTTGTATAAATACCATCTCCTCTGCTCCATCTGTCAAATCTCCCAGCTAGTTCTTTCCATAAAGCTAGCTAACTTCTTTTAAAGATAACTGTTCTTATTTAAAAACTCATTATCAGGTTATATCAAGCTAGGCATGCATGCTTTTAAACATTGTCCTTGATTGAAAACGACGTGAATTACACTCACAAGAGAAAATGAGTGCTTATATGATTCTTCTGACCTTTCATGGAAAGTTAATGGGAGATCTTTTTAGCTTAAATCATTAATCTTATTTTCAATGACTGACACCTCTATGCACTCCTATGCATATTCAGAGTCATCCTGATAGACAAGTGTTTCCCTAGCAATCCAAATAGATAACTATGTACTATAGCTGTGGCATAGAGGTTAATTGGAGGGTGCTTATATGACACATTCATTGTTAATGCATCATCATAATCTAGAAATATTATCTGTCTCATGCTGGCATTTCTACTATTTCAGTAATTTTTTATTCAAAAAGAGGAAATATTCAGATGTACAATATGTTTAAGCATACCGACTATAGATTAGTTTCTGTGTCATATATTTCATTCTTTGTGGACATCAAGCATACATACTGTATTTACTAATCTTATCAAGAACTTCAAAGGAAACATTAGTTTGAAATTTTTAACAAATTAAAATGAAGAGACAAGATTGTAAGCTGGCCAACAAATGGCATCCTTTGTCAGCTTTATTTCTGTGAATATCACATTCTGTTCTGTAAATCTCAGCTTCAGGGCTGGATATCCCAGGAGCAGTCCTAGTCATAAAAGACCTTGACGATTAAATATTCCTGTGATTTGAGGTGAAGGCACTCAATGGATGAGTATAAATCTCCAGCTTAACCCGCAGGGGATCTATTCTCATACAGAAGAGACAAATATGGTTATTGGCACAATCCTTATTGTTCCATAGCAAGAGAAAATGTAAGCGAGTAGGTAAAACAGTGCTCTTAAATTTGCCTAGAAATTAGAAAAGCTGATGAAATCTCTTCCCCTCCTTTCCATAAGATATGTTGTTTTCCTTCCGCATTTGCTGATCAGGTGGGCTGTGGGCCAAAATATTTCTTGTCTGTACAATGCTGTTATTTACCATGTTTTTTAACATTGTCATGGCTCACTGACTGAAGAATCCAGTGCTTTCAACCTTTTGTGCAAAATTCCTTTTTTTTTTTCGTTTTTTTTGGAGTGCATTGAATTGGAATCTGGAAAAGGGAAAAAGAGCTGAATAATTTATTAAGGCAATCATGCTTCATTAGATTTTAATCATTATTATTGAAGAAGAGATCAATAAATTTGTGCTTTTACCCAGGATTTTCTTCTTTCCCTTAGGGTACCTGTCCTTCATTCAAGAATTGTTGTGTCATGTGCTTTGTGAGTTAAAATGGAGACATAATAAGAAATCACTTTATTGCAATCTACCTATGAAATAATGCTGAAAGGGATCAATAGAACAATGAATAAGAAGTAAAGATCCATAGGGATGATTGATGTCAGCTCACTACTGTATTTTCTTCTGCTATATAACTTAGGTGAGGAGAGGTGGTTAAGTGAGAAGGTGTATATTATACCCAGCGTTTCTACTTATATTTTCACTCTTCTGTCCCTACTAAACTTTTATAGATCAAAAATTGAAGTCAAATTGCAAGCCATTTTCAAGCTTTACCGATTGTAGAAAGGAGATTTTAGGCTGTAAAGCCTGACTACTTAGACTCAATGATTCTTTTATCAGTATCCTGTTTCATCTCCATCTTGCAAGACTCATGCAAAAAGAACCCTACTTAGTTGTTGTATATAAATAAAAAATTGAGTGCTGATGGCAGGAAATGTTTGTTCCTGTAACCATTAATACAAAGTTCAATAACAATTTCTCCTCCTGTAGCCCAGTTTTTCTTTTTGAAAGAGGTGGTGATAGTGGCTGTGCTTTTTTACTAGCTGCTGTGTGTTTGGTTCATTCAGTTCTTCCAAACTTTCTCTGTTTATTATCTATCTTTCTGGTCAACACTCACCAGTGAGTTATTTTCTTTCCCAGTGGGAAAGCTTTAAGTCACTATCATAATGCAAGATATTATTAATAATTTTTATCTTTTGGAGATGTTAATGCTTTTGGGGCAATAAGCTTACAGTAGTATGGAACTTGTTGAAGACCACAGTCGTCTTCCTTTGACCTATGTTTTACAAGTCTTCTTTATTTCTTTTCCTCCACTTTTTTGTTACAGAATTATAGGCTGTGTTTTTACCCATTATTGCAGTAATTAGAAAATTCCCACCAGCCCATTATAAGGTTGAAAGTTTGCAGATATAAATATAAAACATTTTAGGGTTCTTATCTGGAGTCTCAACTTTCCTTGCAAGTGATGATTGTTTTAATTTTTTTCTTCTCATTAAGGGTGGAACCCTATCACTGCTCGTGTGTGCCAAGGTTACAACCAAATTACTGAGTGTCCTGTTAAGAGCCACTGAGAGGCAGCCGGGGTGCAGAACAGCAGTAAGATGGATGGGCTTGTTGATGCATTGCTGTCATAGCTCTTCAATAATTACCCATATGTTGGGAAAGGTTTAGAATGTGCCTGTCATTCCCATGCTAATTACAGGCTGTTGCAAAGCTCATTTTTCATTACTGGGATCATGCCATATTTATGGGCTTTGATGAGTTGTTTGTTCTGGGTTGATGCACTGCAGTTTTGTTGGAAGTTTCACATTTGAATTGCAAATAGATTAGTGGGTTATATTCTTTTAAACCTGGAATTAATTTTAGGTAGCTCAACAGACAAAATCTTGACTCAAATAAAGTGAGATCAATAGGCAGAAGTATAACACTTTGAAAGTATTTGTCTGTGATTGAAAGAAACATTTTTTTCAGACTTTTACTACATTACAATTGTAGTTAAATGAAATAAAAATTTCTTTTATTTCCCATCCTCACCCTTCCTCTTTCACAGAGCTGTGAGATCCTCATAGACACCAGAATCAGAGTTCAGGTTTTACGTTGGCAGTTAATTTCCGAACTTTCATACTTTGAATGCAAAAATGGGTGTGAGGTGATGTCACCTGCAGCTTTTTTGAGAGTACAGCAAGCTCTAGAGATCCAAATATACAATATTTTGCTTGTTACATGCACGTCAGTGTCTGTGCTGCTGCATGTTGCCGTAGGCGCTGCATGGAGGAGTCCATTGGTGATAACACCAGAGCTCTAGATTGAAGCTGGTGTCCTGCAGGGACACCCACACACAAAAGAAGAAAGTACTTTCTCCTGAGTGCCTAACCCAGGCACCTTCCTATGAGGAGAGAGCTGTATGCCTTAGTACATCCTTACCTGAATTACCATGTGCCATCTCCTGCACTGGACTGGAGAAATATGAAGTCCAGACTCTTGTGTAAGATTTCCCTGGATTTTCTGTCACTGAAATGTCTCTACTCTTGTGGTGTTAAGAGTTTGTTTCCCTTGGTTTGTTTAAATAAATAAAACTTAAATGCGAGGGAAATTAAAATAAAATAAATTGTCCAGGTTAAGAATTGTCTTTAAAATAAAGGTTTTAAGATCATACTGAAACGTAGGATCTTTTTATTCAGTGTCTGGGCAGAACAATACCTGAAAATAACTTGGTAGAAGATGATGTTCTTACGAAGCTTCCAGCAGTGACTAAAGAGAAATGCAAGAAGTTTTATCTGTGATTAAGTTCTTACATTATTGCCAGCCTGAGGATGACAGATTTCAAAGATGAGAAGTTGTATAAACATCTTTTAACTCTTAATTCGAAATCTGTACCTGAGGTGTAAGCCTTGCTGTTACCCACAGTGGTGTGGAATCACCTACTACAGGGATGTGAGGAGAAGTGTTTGTTTACTCCTTTACCTGGTAGAGGTTGTATTCAAGTGTTTGGTATTTTTATGTATCCTTTACACAGTTGAGCAACAGAAGGGGTAAAAGGATAATGAGAAACCAGGTATTCTAAGATAGAAGAGAGAGGAAATGGCTGTGAAAGGTCATTACCCTTTTACTTTTCATGTTATTTTATTGAGATCGATAGGGAGAAAAATGAGAGGAGCAGCTCAAGAAATATGAAGTCAGAGCACAGTGCAATGCAGTAACTGAAGAGCTGATGAATATTAACTCTCTTCCAAGGATCAGAAGTTCTTAGAACAATCCATAGAGGACTGAATATATGGATTTTTATTCTCTTCCCCCCACCCTGTAAATTACCTACAATTGGAAATAAACTGGTTTTGTTTGTTTGTTTAATCTCACCAAGACACATTCCCTACTTCATTGTTTCAACACTGGTTGGTAAATGTGTTTAGTAGCATGAGAGATCTTTAGATTGCCTGACATGATTCTCTTCACTAATAATGATCATTAGTGGCTTAATATTATTAGAAAAAAAAAATTAATCTGGCTCTTTACAGGAACATAAGCGGAGAAGAATGAATCGTAAATTTTCTCTTGTTCCATTTCTCCCTGCTCCTTCTCTTAAGTGTGAACATTTCCATTATGGCAGGATAAAATATACTGGTTGCACCTGATAAATGTTTTTAAAGAATCTCTAAATGGAAAACCAAATTAAAACCATTTTCAGAGATACCTTGTAAATCATTATGGCTAATTCCCAGGAAATTTACCCAAATTTCATGTCTAAGCACTTGGGGAACTGGCTAATTTGTGCTAAAATTGCAGCAGATGGAACAAGGAAAGTATAGGATGTAATGTATCATGAACTGGAGGTCTCATTTGAATGAAGAAAGGATGAGGCCTGAGTGGAGGTGTTAACCCATCTGACTGTGTCTAGTCAGACGACAAGCCCCAGAAAGTCTCACAGTTAGGAATATATTATTAGATATTTTAAGATAAATGAAAAATTAAATGGAAGAAGATAAGAAGAGTTGTGAAGTGAAACTGGGAGCTAGTGCTCTGGTTCTGGCCAGGGCAGAGTTAATTTTTGCAGTAGCCAGGAGGGGGCATGGCTGGGACATGGTGGTTGTTCTACACCCCTCTCATGGGTTAGAGTCACTTCCAAGGAGAAGGGGTTCCTTCTGTTCAGGTGAGTGTGACATTGCTCTATGCATTTGGAGCACACAGAGACAAACAGGAGAGGGGTCTCTCCAGAGTGAACAGTTCCAAAGTCTGTCATTCAAAGAGTATTCACCATGCACTAGATCTCATCCCTTTTGCCTATACTCCCCCATCAGTTCCTAAATTCAAAAATTTTACTGTGATGAAATGGTATGCATCACACCCTGCACTGCTAGGTCAAGACAAATTGTGTGACCTTTTGCTAGCAAATAAAAACCCCAGGCTACTTACTAGGCTACACAGTGTATCACTCCATCAGCCTAAAACTGCGAAATAATCTGGTGGGAGCGTAAACCAGACACCCATAGCTCTTTCCTTCACTGACATGGCTGTGGCAACCAATTCAGTTGTAAAACATCTTGTTGAAAGACATACTGGGTGCCAAGGGCCAGCAGGTTGTGTGACTGTGGGAGAACCTCAACCAAGTCCAACTATGCCTCACTACGGAGCAACTCCAGACCTGGGATGAAAAAAACTGAGCAGACATGAAAGGAGAGAATGGATGCCTCTTCTGGGAATATGACTCCACAGTGCTGTCAGCTTCACGACCTGCAATGTATAATGTATTTATTTTTAATTACTTGTAGCTGAAGCTGCTCCAAAGAGGTTAACACAGAAAGTCTCATTTTTCAAAATAGCTTGTGTATTGTATTAAGACCAACATGATAGTCTCAATCTTAACATTTCTATAATGTGACAAGAATTAATGTTGAATACAGAAACAGCTCATGCTTCTAGAGTATCCATTAGTCTTCTTTCCTGAAGTTAATATTTTCCTTAGGCAGGTCACAGATAAATTTGAACATGCATGGAATTACCTTTTTTCTTTTTAAAATTTTCTTGGATAATTACAGTAATGAGGCAATAATAAAAACAATGAAAAAAAAGAAATAAGAACACATACAGTATTTAAATTATAAATATAAAATATTTTGACATTTTGAGCAACAGAAATCTTTCAGCCTTCTTTCTGTAGTGCCATATGTTTCAGTTTAACAAGGTAGAGTGGAAAATACTTAAGTGTACCCTTTAATGTAGCCTGGCTGGATAGATGATACATTAACTACTACCAGATCAAGCATAAAGATAACAAAGCAGTTGTGAGACTGACACACAACTGCTGTCTTCACATTTCCTGACACAAGGCTATTTCACAGATAGTTCGGTTGAGGTCACAAAGTTTTTGCTGCTTTAATGGTTCAAGCTGTTAAGTCAGGGAGGAAAACACAGAAAGGCAAGGGCAAGCTCCAATCTCAGAGATTCATAAATGCAAGATGTTCACTTTTATTTCAGCTGAGCCCGGCAGCCGAGTTAAAACATTATTAACCCAGAGATTTGATATTAGAGCAATGATGATGTGCAACTGAACAAAAAAAAAGAGCACTAGAAGCAATATTGCAATCAGAGCATTAGATTCATTGAAGAATATTAGGGTTTTATTAATTTAGAGCCTTTACCAAATAAATGTCAGTTCTCTGAGCATCAACCCTTTGACCATCTGCTCTTTTCCATGAGAAGTACTGAGTGCAGTAGGTCTGGTACAGAGAATGAAAGCTGTTGTCAGAAAGCTGTCATCTCTTTGTGCACATATTTACATCTCTTTTCTATTTTGCTTACAGAAAATGGTGTGATGTCAGAATAACAGACTATCACTTGGGCCCAAGCCAACAGAATTAACAAACACATGGATTCCAGTAGCAATATTTTTTAAAAATGCTGCCCCTTTGATCTGTAGCAGATAGAAAATTATGGACAATACTTCTAATGAACTTGATTAGCTTAAGTAAATGTCCTAAACCAGAGTCCTCCTGTAACACCGTGTTCCCACAGGTCTTTTGAAAGAAACGCAGGTCCTCAGCAGGGATCCAGTTAAGTGTGTTTATTCTTGACTAGTGCTAACATAGCTAGAACCTCTTCAGACTTTGAAAGAGATGATGGTGGTAGCTCTGTGAAGAGTAATTTGCAGAAGAGAAACATGCTACATTGCCTGCTGAAGTGGCTTAACTCTTCTTCTAAGGTTAATGTAAACTGCACACTGCTTATTTAGGAGTCAGAATTTCCCAACATGCCTTATTCTGTCTTGCATCATTGGAAGGAAAAAAAAAAAAGATCAACCAAAATCTGATTTAGCATGTTAATGACTTTCAAAAAGGGAAATTTCTGAAATTTCTGTGTCTGAACTGAAGGTGTTTGTCAAAGGGCTTAAGACAGGCAAGAAGACTAACAATCTATA
>VWZV01016194.1:0-38696 GCA_013397155.1 Irena cyanogastra | reverse complement strand
CTCACAAACATGAACAGGACTAACAACTTATTTCTCTCTTTGGCTGATCAGGATGAAAGCTCATTAGTAGAAAATACATATATTCAGACATAAATGTGCATTTCTATGTGTATTTTTACATATATGCACATGGATAGTGTGTGTCCACATATGAGCATAGGTACATATCCATATATATATAGATATATAGATATACACACACACACATATACATAGATGTATACATGTATGTCCAGATATATTCATATATATCCAGATAGATATATTTATATAGAGATAGATAGATAGATAGATAGATAGATAGATAGATAGATAGATAGATAGATAGATACACACACACAGCTGGGTATTTATGAATATGAAATGTATGTGTAAGAGGGGAATGAGAGAGTTACCAGCAGTCTTGTGAGGCAATGATGAACAGAGCTGATGAGCAAAGGATAAGGACTGATATGACAAAAAGTTATCATACTATCAAGAAAAGAGGTCTTATACAGAGTCACCTCAAGAATTTGCACCTTTATGGGAAAAACACCCAAATCCTTTCCCAGGCATTAGCATGCTGGTCTCTGAAGTGTCTCTACGCCAATACGTGCAGCATGGGGAATAAACATCAGGAATTAGATATCTGTGTGGAGTTAGAGAGTTACTTTCTGCAGCTCGTGGGGATGTTGCTGGGATCACAGGAATGTGATGGGATAACTTGCATGACTGGAGGGTTGCAATGCAGAGATACATGCTCTTCAGGAGCAATTTCCCACACAGATGCAAGCACACAGACAACCTGCAGACACTGCAGTCTCTCCAGCTGCTGGGACCACCATGACCTGTGGTTCCACACCCATGGCTGGTACTGGCACATACTCATGGGCAGAACCACGTCCACCAGGAAATACTCAGAATGCCCAAAGCTGTATGATGGATAGAACTATATATATATATATATGTCTATACCACCCCACCCTCACCCCCTCTCCATGTGAACATACATGTATACACTCAAAAAAGGACAGACCGTGTCTGAGAAATATGACCGTGCTGATCAGTACAGGGCATGACCTCACAAGAACATCGCCCAGCCTCTTTTCACACACCTTCAAACATTTGCGTTCTCTTGCTCTCTATTTTCCTATGCTTTTTCATCAGAAAAACACCCTCATCCCTCCATTTTCCTACCTCTGCTCCTGTACCTACACATAGAAACCTTTGGCAATCCCAAACGGTTCTTCCCTCCATCTGAAAATGTTTCACATGTACCTTTAGGTAGTAACTGGTTCAATTCATACGGTGATTTGTGAACTTGCTCTAGAAAAAGATTTTTATTCAAAGATTTTACACTTTCAGTAGTTGCAACAGACTCAAGCAAGATCCTACATTTAAAAAGTTTGTTCCATGCCTATGAAATATTGCCTAATTAATCCTGGATGCCCGTACTAAATCTGCATTGATGTGTCTTTGAACTATTCTCTTGGATCCTTCCACTGAATTTCAGGGAGAGGAAATCAGCAATTCCCTTTTTATTTCTCCTCCTCGGGAAGCTGCAGACAGCGATGAAGTGAAATACTTGTCAACGCAGACTAAAGTAGAATCAGTATTTTATTTCACATAATTTTTTTTCACATAATTGTAACATCTGCTTCATGGGGTTTTCATTCATGGGGTTGATAATTTCTTGTATAATCTGGTTATGACAGGAACTTCACTTGGTCAATATTTATGGGATCTGTTCTTCAGAGTCAGCACTATGAAGAGATATGATGATTCAACTGAACACATTATTATACAAGTACCTATATGTAGAGGTACAGTATGTACACATTTGCACATGTACATATGGTCTTATTCAGGATAACTCCTTAAATAAAATCTCAGAAAGGCAGATTAAAAAACAAAAGATCGTTAAGAAAGTCTCCATTGCTGCTTTTCAAACTTCCTTTTTTCTACAGGCAAGGCAACTTTTGTTGGGGCTGTTCCCCTTGGATATCCATTTCTAACCCTGAGATAACTGCTTTACATTGATAAAAGGCCACATGAGAGAAAGCATAAATATCTTTTTATATTAACCTAAATGGAATTTTTTTCTGATACCTTCCATTTATTCTATTGTATATTTGTAATCTGAATGATAAAACAAGAGCCTGCAAAAACCCCTCATCATCTGTAACCAAATCACACGTGATTTAATGAAAACATTCTTACCTCCAACTAGGGTGGTGCTCTGCAATTCTTTCCTAAATTGAGCTTTTTAACCCAGCCCTTATGTTTCATGCTAAACAGACAGAAGATTCCCTTTTTCTTGCTCTTTTGCTTTTCTTGTGAATGTTTGAATTTCAGCTTTCTGTGGTGAAAATGGGAAGTTGCTTTCTACTCTGCAAAATCTTTTCTGTGACGAGTCAAGCATCTTTCTGTCCATAGAACTCTTCCACTATTTCTCCTAGGAAATTACTGACTACTACCTGTGCATCTAAGATGTGAGGCTCCAGTGCCACATCCTGCTAACATGACAATAAATAGTTTTACCATCCACTGAAATGGGAGTAGGTACAGTAGGTTTATTTGGAAAAAAGTTACCATTGCTTAAACCAAAATTCATGCCTATACATGGTCTGTTGTCATATACAGATGATTTTTCACATTCTGCTATCAATAGATGAAAAAAATTTACATGATCAGTTTGCTAACAAAGATTATTTCTGCCTAATCTCTGTCAAATTTTGTTTATGATATAATATTCTTTCTTGCAACATCATCTAACAGGGCTTGTTTTTTCTTGTTTTGCTGCTATTAAACACAAATATTTCATATTTTCAAGAGTTATATTTTCAAAATAACAGGAATAACTTATCAAAGAATGAAAATGGCACTGAAAAATTACATTTTCAATTTTATTTTTAATTTTGCTGAGACATTTTCCCTGATATTAATCAGGATTACTCTTCTGATAGAAAAAAAGACTGATCAAGACCTTGTTCTCTGTTCTAGGCTTACAGTAATAGACTGAAACATGAGTTAAGACCTCAAGTTTTAGAATACCTTACATTCTACACTCAGAGAAGTTAGATTTCACAATGCCAGAGGGATTTGCTCAGCTTTTAGGCAATGAAATATGGTCTATATGTGCAGTCTTCTACAATTTCTCTAAAAACAAGAAGGAATTGTATTTCCTGTGTAATTCAGTTACTCGTCTTCTGACAAATAGAAGAAAATTGTGCAAGGTTACAACTATGAAAAAGTCCAGGTTTGGAGGAAAATCCCTGAAGGCATCAGAAAAGAAAATATGAGGCCATGGCTATAGTGATTCAAAGTGCTCTGAAGCTTCAGCTGAGTTTCCCACCTGAAATCACCTTTTTTTGTATCCCCTTGTCTTTTGGATACAAAAACATAGTAAAGCAATTTAGTTCTTGCAGAACTTACAATCAACAAGGAAAAAGAAATATTTTACAGACGTTCAACTAAGCCACAGAAATATGAAATAATATATAGACAGTATCCACACAACACTGAACAGAAATTAAGCTATTGGACTGTTTTCATGAACTTAAAAATTAACAGTTGACTCACAATATTGTAAGATTTCATTAAATCAAACATTTCCAGCATATTCTTCAATGGTGATAAAATTTAATGAAAAATAGTAGTTTTTAAAAAATAAAATATCATTAATGCTTCCCTGTGTTAAATGTGGGAGCATACATACAGTGACTGAAAGCTTGGCTATTCTTGTGGAAACTTAGGAAGTAATTTTGTACATTTTCAGCTTAGTTGGAAGTACTTTTCTCTTTCTTCTATGCAGTCAGGAATCTAGAAGTCTTGGACAAAGTCATCCCCAAGGCCATCGACTTGTCTTGGAAGGATTGATACAGAGCACTACCCCCGAAGCACAGAATTTACCCTGTTCCAAATCTGAATTTCAAATTCAATGCCTTCTTTCAAACAGTTTGGGTAGCCAAAGCATTTGTGCAGTACATAGAAAAACACTATAAAGAAGAGCAAAACCTTGTACAAAGTATCTTAGATCAAATAAAGAGATGCTAAAAAAGAGAGTAAGAGCTTGTTCTTCAGAGATCTGATGTGATATTGCTGTGATACTCTGCAAAACAGTCTACTGGAGAAAAGGGAGGTAGGCTGGCTGAGAGCAATAAAAAAACATAACATGATTTCATATTCCTAAGTGGGCAATAGACCCAGCAGGGAAGCACCATAAAAGTGCAGCACAAGGTTCAGTAACTGATTAGATAGTAGTAAGCAGGCAGGTTGTTACCATATGATAGGAAGCTATTATGGGAGATTATTCTATTTAATTTCATTTCACATTTTATTAAAATGTTCCGTAGACAATAAAGCAGACATTATTACATGAGAGATTTTAAATTGCTCTGATCTCACAGGTAAATGTGTTTTAGGCATCTTAAGTAGTCTTTTATTTTTCTGATTGTGGTTGTAGCTAGAATGATAATTAAATGCTTTTCAGCTATTTATCAGAAAAGTATGCCACTAACTTTTCAGCATACCTCCCAAGATCCCATAGAAATGAATTTTGCCTTATGTCTAAAGGAAGACACTGGTGTAGTGTAGTAAACAGTAATATTTTGGATAGCATGACAAGTATCATATTTTTTCGACTGATGGAGGTTTCTCACTAAATTTGGGCAATGAGAATATACTATGAGCAAAATAGCATCTTTAAGAATGATGAGTGATCCAAAGATTTGACTGGACTCAAGTCAAGCTACTTTTAAGTATACTATTCTTAAGATGCAGCTTAATTTACAATCTGGACCATTTTAAAACAGAGGGGTTTTAAAATCCCTTTGGGCCAGGGAACTATGATACAAATCTAATTAACAGGGAATAAATGACAGCAAATAAATTTATCTATTATTAGGAGAAAAAATATTCAGAAAGAATCCTATTCACCTGCTTTTTCAAGCTTGGCCTCTATTTTGCTTACCAGTATGATTTATATTATATATATATATAAAACACTTCTTTTTCTTCTTTTTTTTCCTTTTTTCCCTTTTATAAGTGAGTCTAAAATGGCCCAAAGCAGAGTGAAGTGCAATCTCATGACACAATGTAGTCTCTCTCTAAAATTGGTTTCTGTAAGCACAGACACTGGAAGCACAGGATAGCTCTGCACTAGATTGCATTTAAAGGAAAAATAAATCNNTAAAGGAAAAATAAATCCATTGTTAGTGTCTGGCCCTGTAAGAGCCCTTCACTACATTCCAGCTTTCCTAAACCAATAACTAAAACCACAAATTTGAATTCTACATTACAGAAACTTCAAACCTGAATATTAACCTTGGTAGCTATGTGGGTTTCACAGTATTAAAAATTTTATCTTGTATTTACATCACATATTTATAAAACTATTTTATTTATGTTTTTCAGATGTAGCATAAATAAAATAACACTGGACTGATCTGTCTGATCAAGGAAAAGACAGAAATTAGTTACTTACATTTTTTGAACAAGCAGTAAGAAATAGTGGTTGGCAATGTCATTATTGTTCCTTGAAAATAAAGAGATCTCTTTACCAGGACAATATCCATTTCTGTTCTGCATGGAACAGTGAAGAACTCTCTAGATGAAGAATTATGAAATGAATTTTTTTGTTCTGTCAAGACTTTACCATGAATCAGTGCTCGTCTTTAGAATTACCAAAGAGAAGTGGAGTGTTTTGAGGTTATGCTGATAAAATTTCATAGTCCTTTCTATGGAAACTGAATTGATTGGAAAAAGCAAAAGGCTTTGCTCTGAGGCTTTGCACACCTCTGAAAATCAAATCCAAATTGAACCTTCCAAAGGATCTGAAACGTTTGGTAAACTTTTCCTTACCTGTCCTTCAGAAATTAGGCACTCTGGCTTTTGTGCCAAAAGTGCAATGTGACTAATTTTCAGGAGCTCCCGTGCCAAATGTGCTCAAGGCAAGTTCTAACAGATTCCTGTGGTTCAATTAAAGTGATAGTTGCTGTGTAAAATCATGGTCAAAATAAATAGGATTTTTTTTAACTTGTGTAAAAGGGTATGAACAAATGTGGGTTTTGTTTTTACCATAATAACTGATGAATCCGCCTTTAGCATATACAATTGATTTTCTTGCCTATTTTATACATGCAAGAGAATGTATTTGCAGAAAGCTTATGCAAAACGCCTCATCTCAAAAAAACACATTATTTCCCTGTAAAATTAACCAGTCTGGAGATAAATGAAAATATTTCCTTTGTATTTGTGAAGATGTCTAAAATCTATTTTAAAATTTGAAAAGTTATTTACTAGATAACTACATGTAGTCTCACCTGAAACAAAAAATGATGGATAGAAAAAAATAAATAAAAGTAATTTCTCATAAAATTTCCAAACATGCCATCATAAAAATATTGTATTAAGTTGTCACAGGTAGATATCAGCATAGTCAATGATAGTCATGATAGTGTGTCATGATATTCTGTATGAACAAAGATTTTATCTGTCCTGTTTCTAACAAACTTTAAAGGATATAATTTAATCTGTACCCAAGACAATAATAATATACTCAAAACATGCCAGTAGCTATACTATTTTCTCTGGGTCTAAGAAAGTCTTCTATAGACAGGAACAATTGCAGCAAAAAAAATATAGTGGAATGTGTAAACACAGAATAATTTCTGTGCTTTTTGTCTTAAGTTTAGTTTGACTTTCCTCTCTCTGTTTTATGCAGTTCTTTCCATAATAATGGCTTGTTTTCACTTACAGTTCTTCAAACTTTGAATCTACTCCCTTTTTTTTAGTTCACATTTTCTGCTGTCACTTTCCCATGGGTTATTCTTTCTCTTGCTCTCCTCTCTACAAAATACAAGCCTAGGGATGAAAAGACACCAGGAAAACTTTGTCCTACATTTCACCTCAGTTTGGACTGCTTAGATGTTAACTAAGTAATGATTCTAGGTCAGTAAAACAAAAACTTAAATATGGGGGGGTCGGAGACGGAGGAAGGCTGGGAGGACAAGCAATTCAAAATTCAGATATAAAAGGAAGTATAACTAGGTAATTGATGGTATCCTTTGATAATGGGGGAAGAAAATAAGCATTCTCATTGGTGAACAATTCATGGAGGTAAAAATCTGTTTTTTTCCAGTACATGCTCCCATTCTCCACATTCTTCTTTTTTTTTTCTTTTTCATCATAAAAATGATTTTCATCATAAAAATCATAAAAAGAGAAAAGACGTCTGGCTGCTATTGCCAGTGTCACATGAAATAAAAGGTGTTCTTTATAAGGCATGTACAGTACACAGGTTAAATGTGTCTGAAAACAGGCTTCACTTCTGTATTTTCACCAGTTATGACTTAAAAGTAATGCAGAAGGATGGGTACAGATTGGGAAAGCGGAAGCAAAATAATTGAGACACGGAGGGATTTTAAGCAAAGCTTCGCTGACTGGATAGGCTTTGACCCACCCAAACCTTGAAACTTGTGCATTGTATTGCTAGCAGAAAAGTAATTTATAATTTCAGATAAGATGTATTTAGGGACTGGCCCAGATCTTAAGGGGAATCAGCTTCATGTGCATTAAAACTCTGAAGACACAAGGCTGTCTTTTAAACACACTGATACCGCTTCATTGAGTTATCAGGCCAAGAACACTCCAATTTTTATGCTTTTGCTTACTATTGGGTGCTTAGAGCAGTTTTGAGAGGTAAGATTTTTCAGTACAGAGACAGATATTTACCAAAGCCTGAGATGCTGATCTGTACTAAAGACACAATCAAGAAATCTTGCACTGAGACAGAGAGAATCTTCAGCTGTTATTGAAATTTTTTTAAAGCCTTGCATTAGGAGGCTTAACAAAGATGAAGATGCATTGTGAAAAGAGTAGATACAGTGACTGCTTATCATTTTCTTTATTACTCTAGGCTCTCAGAGAAAGCAATAAGAGACATATCCATGGTTGTGACCACGGTGCATTCTGTTTTAACATGCAAGTGGCGACTGAGTTAATGATTTAATACCAGCTATTTGATTTTGTACTTATGTTTTCCAGGCTCATCAGGATGTGACTCCATCCTTGCTTCATCATTTCTTGTTTTGCTTTAGACTATTTGATCCAGCACTTTTGAAAAGACAATTTAGGAGTATGGATTTCTTTCTTTTCTTCCTTGAAGAGTCTGTGATTACACAGAGGTGACTATGCTACTGCACTCCCTACTTGTTTATAAACATGATCAGGCAGCAGAAGGAAGGCAGTGTAGAAGGACTATTTTAAGTCTTAATAGAAGGACGGGTGTTTTGTAGCACCACAGTACCAGCCCTTTCCCCCCATGGCAGATACAAAATAGCACACAATGCAGATTCCTCTGCTAACAGGTGTCTGGGAGGAAGCGGCTCCTGCTCACTCCTTGCTGTTCCCTTTGGGAGTCAGAATTATGGCACATGCCTATGCAGAACAGCACAAGCAAGGAAAACCACTGACTGCTCCTGCCCAATTGCACTTTCTGATTGCTTCACTAAAGGCTACTAAGACTTGGATATTCATCAACATAAGGTGTAGCAGTGTGTTTTTATGAGTTCTTTCAGTTGTATTGTTATAATAGTTAGTTATTCAATGTTAGTTTATAATGGTTTAACTGTTGTACCCCATTTTATCCCCTCACAATAGTTCCTTCCAAGTTGTTTACCACAAAGTTTTCCCGCCACTGAACTGTCAGTCAGTGTGTCAGTCTCCCTGTTCCTCCCCTCCTTCCCAGATATAGCCCTGTCACTCCAAGTTGTGCTGCCTCCCTTTCTTGCCCATTTAGTTCCATTTAGTTCCAGGAAGTTCGCTGTCGATCACCCTAATCCCCTAAATTGGTTTGTTCTGTGGGCTTCTCCCCTCCCCTGTATCACCCTCATTGGTCCTGCCAGGTCCCTCACTGCTCCCCTGGTTCTCCCCATTGGCTGTGTTATGTTCCCGCTCCTCAGAATTGTGTCCTTTATAATCCCTAACGCAGCCCTTGCGTCTCTGACCCATTCGGGAATAAAGCTTCCTTGGACCACACACAAGTGATCCCTCCTTTGCTTCTTCGTCTCGGCTCCTCGTGGTTTCCCTGCTGCAGGTTTACCCACGCAGCTGCAATCACTGCTGCCTGGAAAACCTCCCTAGAGGTGCAGGGGCAGCCACACGTGTGGTTTCCATCGGTCACACGTGGGGTTCGTCAGCCGGGAATTCCATCGCCCCCTGGCCGGCCAGGAAGGAACCGCAATAAAGCAGATAATCCTAACCACGGAGACCTTCAAATGTGTTTTCTGTTTACCTGACAGGTGTTTTCTAGCCCATGTATCATACATGTAGCATGTTTTGCTCCCTATGTTTTGAATGGCTTCATTAGAGAACAGAAATAGTCGGAAGATACCAGATCAGTTTCAGTATCACTTGAGACAGTTTGCTGTAACTGTTCATGAACTTTGTTTCAAGAGATGACTAATGTAAATGACATTGACCTTTGATCCTACCCAAGATGCACTACTAAAACATCCACAAAAATTCTTCTGGGGAAATTAAGACATGGTATACAAAATATTAATTTTCTGAAAACCTGGTTTGCATTTAAAATTCTGATGGATGATTTTTATTAAATACATTCTTTTTTACTTAATCTCACACAGGCATCTATCAATAATTCCCATATGCTTTTTTCTTTCCAATTAATCAACCCTCTCAAGCAAATGGATTAGATTTAATAGTATTAACTAAGAACAAGTTTAGCTGTGCATATTCTACTAGGGTAAGCTGGACATAAAAATATAAATCAAACTATAAACATGCCACTAAATGTTCACAGGAAACAAAATAATCAAGAAAAATTACTGTTGTTAGTGCAGGTTTTCCAAAGGGAGAGTGGAGAGGGGAGGAGGAAGGAAATATAAAATACAAAAAGTTTGCTCTTGTGCAATACATACGACATAAGGTAAAGAGCAAGTACAAATATTTTTAATTTTTCACCAAGTGCTGTGTGCAATACTATGAATTATCTATCCAGCTAGCTAGTTTATTATACTGAATAGTAGGGTAATGCAAAATCTAGGCACCTTTTCCTAATGCAGCTTTTTTTTTTCCTATGTCAGTGATAAATAGAAAAGCAGTTTTAACAGCTGCTATCAGTTCCACCACAAAGTACCAGAAGGAAGAAAAAAAAAGCAGGCCAGAATAAAGAACCCATAGATTTTGCTATACAAGAAAAATATACTGTAGTTAATATTGCATCTTTACAAAAACCCTTAAAGACGAAACCATTCTGTAAAACATGAATTTAGACATAAAAAGACATAGTTTCAAAGGGCACAAAAATAAATTATTACAGGAGCCACCACTAGGCTGCTGCACAACAGAATAGTAGTGTCACATTTGTATGATAAAAACAGGAACATCAGAAGGCTGTTGGTAAACTCTGTCTGCCAAATTAGGTTGGTGAGAATTTTTGGCATATGGCACTGTAAATCTCAGATTTTAGTAATGATAATGTGATGATAAGGGGTAAGAATATTTCTACCCCATTCAGTAAGATCAAATTTATTAGATTATACAGTCCATTTTACCCTTAACTCTACACACCAAGTTCAGGCTTAGCTTTTCTCCAGTCTTCTGCCATAGCATGCTGATTTCCATTCCATCCTCTTACAGCTTTCATCTTCTGCCAGAAAATTTTCTAGCAAAAAGCACTCAAAAGGCGCAGAGAATCCCAGGCCTTGGTGGAAAGCTCAATGCCATCCTCATTCTGATGATCAGAGGAGACCTAAGCAGAACCACAAGGGTAGGCAACAGAAGACAACTCTTGGCAAGGTTTACCAGCTTCTCTGCAACCTGCCTCTCCTGTGTCCAATTCAAATCCATATGTTTGATGGCTGCATCCCATGCACCAGCCTGTAGCCACTACTTCTGCTTTTAAAAGAACTTCTGCAGCAGTTGAGGCTGCAATTTCATCCTGACTAGTGATTGTTTGTGTGAGCTTCTTTAGTGCCTTTTGTGGGCAAACCCATACTGTCAGTTTTCTGAGTTTGTGCTTACAAGAAAGCACAATAGAAGGTCACTGCATGTGGTAATCTATGCAGTAAGTGCCAAAAAGTTACGTATTTTTAGCCCTCTACAAAGGGCAAGTACATTGTCTCTGACAGTTACACAAGGTTTAGAATTTATGTAATATCAAACAGCATTGAAAAATTCATTTGCTTATGAAAAGTAATAATATTTTTTCAAAAGCAAATTAATTAAATTGTCCTGGTATTTTCTACTTTGTCACTTTGTTTTGAAGGCCCTCATTTATGATAACATATAGAGATGTGAAGACCATAGACACATGATACTCCTCCATGGATTCTGCTGAATCCAATATCACATCTATAGGGGAAGGGTATGTCAAAATCTTACCTATCACTGATCCTGTAGACTGCTAGAACTTCTTTTTCTTCTCTAGAAGAAGCTTTGCTTTTTAAATTAAATGACTCAGGTATGGACTACTCAAATTCATATACAAATTTGTTAGAAGCTTCTCAAATTTTCTTACAGACAGCAGCTGTATACTGATTGCTGTCAGTGCTGATACATGAGCAAAGGAAGATAGCACGGAAGCTGTGCTACAGAGCTTTTTAATGCTAGATATATGCAAACAAAATTTCCCAATAAACTTTTCCACTTTTTAAATCCAAGTCTAAATATTTGGGGAAGTCAAAATGTCACATTCTTTCTGAATTGGAACCAATATTATTTTAGACCTTGTCACTTGCAGAGCAGAAAGTACAGTTTTATCTGAAATTCACATTAGTCAATTGAAAGAGACCTATGAATCTGTATCTCACACTGAAGATACCTTATACATCTCTCACAATGAAAAACTTTACTGTAAATGAAAATCAAGTACTTTATTAAGTAACTGCAAGGTGTTTAAGCATATCTTTACCATCCTTAAAGTTGTATAAAGTTTCTGGATCGTTCTACTCCTTCTAACTACAGGAAAAAGGGGAAGGTTATAAACTTAAAGTACAGTACTTTCAGAACAGAAACAGCAAACAGTATCTGGCTGAATTAACCTGGAGATAGAAAAAAAATCTAAGTAGGCATATGACACCTGGAATTGGGGAATATAGACAGTAATACATTCATCCTTCCAGTTGTCTTAACGTATTCCTTGTCCTTCACATAATACAAAAAACTTTCTTAGACAGAAGAAAGGTAATAGCTGGTGGGTTGTAGAGTAATTGATATGTAGTCTCTATCAGTTAACTTCTGTGTATGCATTTCACTGCTGCAAAGGCCTACTTTCTTTTCTTTTTGCAATATCACACATTCCCTCTGGAACTCAGGTAACTCATCATTACCCAGAGCATTCCATAGCTATTTGAAGGAATTCGTGTTCCACCCCTTGCAGGGGAAAAAAAAAAGTTTTCATTTTTTTCAAGTTTAGTAAATGGTGGCTGTTAGTGACACAGCTCTTGAGTATGATTTATCACTTCTTGAAATTAATGACCTAAGTCTGTTTTTATATTACAAGACTGACACCTACCAAGAGCTGTGGAAGAATATGCTTTTTTAAGACTTGTTAATTTAATTTATGTAAATTAATTGGCTGAGGTTTGAGAATAGATTGCAAAATTTTGTCATTTGGGCTTCTTTATTATAGAAGAGTCAGGTGTTGAAATTTTTTTAAAGCTGTGTTATTCTGTTCTCTGCTGGTGTAGCGTGGGCAGATTCTCACTTGTTAATTATACTGAGAGCACAGGAAAGGATGAAAAATCTTGACAGAAGAAAAGAATAAAATAATTTTCACTGGCATGCACTTAAGCTTCTGTCTGGATGTCTGTATGGGATCAACATCTTAAAGAACTATAGAATCAAAGAATAAATCTTGGAATTGTTTGGGTTGGAAAGGACCTTTAAAAGGACCTTTCGGTCATTGGTGACTTTGCCAGACTGCCGTAATTTTTCAAATAGGATGGAGAGCACCTCAGCAACTATACCTGCCAGATCCCTCAGAATTCAGAAATACGCCTCATTGTGACCCCTCCCACTGACTTGTATATGTCCAGGTTCCTGAAGTGGTCTCAGACCTGTTGTCCTACTCATTCCTCAGCCACTTAGTTGAGATTTAGGGATTTGGCAGACAGTGAAAACTGAACGAAATAAATTGATTAGTACCTCAGTCTTCTTCATGTCAGTGTCACTGGATACCCCATCCCATTTCTCAGAGAAAGTACAACATAGTTTGTGTTCCTTTTTTGAGTAACACATCTACAGAATATACTCTTACAGTTCACATCCTTGCCAAGTATATCTCTTTTTCTGCCTTGGTTTCCCTGGTCCCTCAAACACCCTCAAACTACACCCTCAAACAGTATCACTATATTCCTCCAAGGACACATGTCTGTAGTTCCACTGCCTAAGCATTTCCTTTCTGTGTTTCTGTTCAGCCAGGGAAGCAGCAGTGTTCATTTCCTGCCATCCATGACTGATTTTTTGTACACATGGATTGAGAGTTCTTTTGTTGTACGAAAAAAGATGTTAAGCAGGTCCAAGCTCTACTCTCTTCCTTTATCCTGTAGGACAGTTTTTCAGGTGGTCTCATCCACTATTCCCTTAAACAGCTGAAAGTTTCTTCCCTTAAGGTTTATGGTCTTTTTGCATGCATATATTCCCCATCTAATTCTTATAATGATCAAACCTGCAGTTTCCTTAATTTTGGCATTATGATAGCATTATGATAGCAAAAGTGAGATACCATTTCTTTCAAAAAATAAGAGTTTATGGCTACAGGATCACTAGATGACAAACACAAGATTATGTTAAGTAGGTGGAACATTAACAACATTGCAAGTAAGTTAATTGTTAGAGCCTCTCTGAAAGAACACGAACAATTCTCGCATTTCTCCATCAAAATGAAGTCTAGAAAAACTGAATACAAAACAAGAAAAATATGAAATTCATGTTTGTCTATCACACAGTTAATAATTTGTGTTTACTTATTATTGTTTATTTCTTTGAGTGACCTTAACATACTCATGTAGACCTACTTTCATATGGAGATAGAATCATGTGCTGCAGAGTAGATTACAAGTTTTCCTACTATTGGGAATATTTTACATTTAAACAAACAAGCAAGCCAAAACAAGTAAAAAAGCTGTAAAAAACCCCACCCTTTAGGCTGTTCAGACTGCATCAAAATTTATTTGCAGCTACATTTATTTCTTTGTGTTGAGGAATACATTTAGTGCAGGTAGCTCCATGTGCGCACTGCAGAGCAAGCTGCGGGTTGAGCTCTGGGCTGGCAGGAGCCCAAGGCAAGAGGCCATGACCTGCTGACCCTTTGCATAACAAAGGCCCTGGGGACCTGGGGCTGGCCAGGGAACAGGACATGCAGAGAGAGTGCAAGCTGAGGACTCAATTGGAAGAGTGAGACCTTCCCACACAGACTGTGAGAGTATAAAAAGCCATGGGTTTCCTTTGTTCTGGGTCCCTCCTCCGAGGCACCAGTCCCAGCTATTTCTGTGCTACTGTGCTGTGAAAAAAAGGCTTTATGGAACCAGGCATCTGGGATTCTGCTAGGGGAAACCTGTGGTTGAATTGGTATGGAAACCTGGTCTAAATGTGTGAACATGTGTTGGAACCCAGGGCACAGGGACTGTTTCTCTGCCTGTCCTAAGAAGTCCTGATCCCCAGGAAAACACTGGTTTTGACCTTCATCTATGGAGAAAGCTTCCAAGACTTTGGGATTAATTGGAATCTACAAGTGTGTGAAATAGATAGTAGTATACTTTATCACAGGGTAAAAAACTCAGAGTTTTGAGGTTTTAGTATGGAGGTAGATAGAAGACAAGATGGAGGGTTTTGGGTGTTGTCTGATCTCCTTCTTGTTCTTCATCTACTCCATTTTCTGCAATGTTGATGGCACAGAGTTATTGGTTAGAAAGAGCTGCAATGCAGATGTTGTGTGAACAGACAAATAATTAATTATTGGTAGAAAGGTAGAAATAAATATATTCAAAGAGTTAATTTGACAAAATAGTTTTAAAAGACTTTGAAACTGTGCGTTTTGTGACTTTGGGTGCCTTTCTCTTTGTACACTAGGTCTGGTATGTAGACGGTGTGCTGAACTGTTGATAAAAGAAAAAACAAGCAACAACCTGAAAATGAGAAAACCAAAAGTCCTGTTGTATCTCAATCCTCGCACAGGACTTTTCAGAGATCTCCCCTTCAGGGGGATTTCACAAGTGTGGGGCATGTGAGAAGTTCAAGTGGGCACCTGCCAGATCACAGAAGCTACTGGCTGCAAAGAGGCCTCAGTCCCAGCACTGAAATCTGGTAGTGGGAATGGGATTGCCAGAGTGGCTCCTGAATGGTCAAACAGGGACGTTTCCTTAACATTTGTTCTTAGGAACCAGGAAAACTAAACTAGTTGTATTTGAATAATCTCCCTGTAGTTTTAAAACTGCTTGTACTGAACTAGTGGGAAAAAAAAAAAGAATAACTACTAATCAATATCCACTAAAAAAAAAAATTAAAAGCACTACAGTGTGAGTCCTTCAGCTTACTCACAAGACTAATATGAGTAAGTGATAAGGAGCTGCAATGAAGGTTCATTGCCATAATAAGCCCAGGAATGTACTGATCAGCTATGTGAAAAAAATCATTATGAATAATTTTAAGGGAAGTATTCCTAATTATATAGAAAAATAAATAACTACTGGGTAAAATGGTCAGCAACTACATATTCATCATTGAATTGAATTGTAGGTATTTTGGATGGGCCTTCAAATGCATTCAATAACAGTGTTGCCATCAAAATTAGTAAGAAATTTAATAGTTAAATACATCGAAATGATGGATTTGAGCCAAAATTCATCTTTTTATGTCTTTTAGCACTACTGTGCAGAGAAGGTTTATTTTAACTCAGAACAGAAACATGTCAAAAGAGATTGCTGTAACTTAGCAGGAATCTGTAAACCAAACTGCTCACATCCTAAACACCAGCTAAGAGTGAAATAAGCTACCAATTTTCCTAAGGAGAGAAGGTGAAGCTTTCAGAGAAACCAGGTAAAGACATGTTCAAGATCAGCAGGAGGAAAATAGTTTTCATGCCAAACATAGGCAGATAAGCAAATAGCAAAGTCTAGAGAGAAGAAAAAGGAAGACATATTACTGGCTGAAAGTATCAGATTTAGAAAACAGCAATAAAGAAGATTACTAAACATGATGGAAATTATTAAAAATGCTGTCGTTCTATTTTCCAATACCTGTTGAATAAGCAAGATGCATTTTAAAACAAAGCCAAGCATTCAACACAAATGTTTTGTCAGCTTTCTCCCAGGCATTTGGAAGCCAGCCATCCCAGGCAAATAAAATATTCAAGACACAAATGTTTCCATTGCCTACCCTGTATCAAATATCAAAACCACTTGACTAATTGAGCAAGATCCCAATAGTTGTCTGATCAGATAAAACACTGGCAAAAGAATGCTGGTTTAGTTTTTCATAGATGACAGAAAGAAAACTGCAGAACACTTTCACACACCTCATTAAATCCCTTTGATAAAGCACCTGCTGAAATTTTACTCAGTCAAATAAATTATTAGGATTTGGACGCAAAAGCCATGTACAGCTTCCATGTGCCATCACCAGGACATGTATTGCAGAGCTTGAAATAAGACGCTGCTTGGACTGGAAGGATTCAGACTGGAAGGATTCAGGGAGTGACAAGGAAGGTGATAGAATATAGAAGCTTTAAATTATAAATTCTCTAGAGTCAGCTAATTAAATCCAAGTTCATTCCACAATGTTTCAATATGGGTCCCCTTCCTATTCCTCTCCCCTAGATGACTGCATAACAGACTCTTTATTTGCACTAATGCAACACTACTGACTGGGGGAAGTTTACTCAACATTATGCTTGCAAATGTGAATAAAGAATTCAGTTCACAGCCATCACTTTGTTAAGCTGTTCCAGTAGCAACAGGGGTTATAAGTTTATCAGCTACAACTCAGTTAATGCAAGGAGAGAAATCTAAATTAGGTTTGATGGACAGATCTTGTGTTGTAAGCTCCTTTGTAGCTGACTTTTTTTTAAGCTTTTCTCTCTTTCTAACTGTACCTTGAGGATATACAGCATACATGCTAGGGAAAAAAATCCATTTAGAATCCATACAAAACAAGGTCAGAAGGGAGGATTGTTGATAGAAAGTGGAAATGGAAATGCTGTCAAATATGCTTGAATAGAATTTCTATAAGACTTACAACACTTACAACTTATCAGGCGCAAGAAAATGGGACCAAATTTTTCTGCCAGTCATAAATGTTTACACAAGTGTTCTAAAAGGCAGATGTCACTTGACATTTCTCTGTTGTCCAGGCTCATTGCAGACTCCAGAGACACAGTTAAGTCTCTCTTTTCCCCAAGAAAATTATCTTTAGAACACATTGAACTGCACATTGCTATGAATAAATTCATTAATATTGTCACAGAGTCTTACACCTTTCTTATGTTCTTACACTCTTATGTCTGCAAGAGACTACAACAGAACTAAATCCCCCTGTGCAAGTTCCATGGTGTCAGGAAGGACTCTAATTGATAACTGTGGTACCAACATGTGTTAAACTGGATATTCGACTTCTATGGTGTACTATCTGACAGTTTTCATTCCCAGTGACAGTTATCTTGGACATCTGGATCTCTGCTACCTTATTGCTTGAATAGACCCCAGTGCAGTCTGTAACTGAGCCCTCTGGATAATTTGAATGGGTAATAAGCTGGAGTTGGAGTAAGTCTTTCTATACAGGAAAGACACAGATGCATCTGGAGGTAAGACAAACTAAGTGGGTAAAGAAACCCTGCTATAAAGGCATGTCCAAATCAGTAAATGGAGCAGAGGTGTGTACTGAGGTTTAGACTCCCTGAAGACCAAAATAATTTCTTCAAATAATATCTCTCCAGAGCTTGCTGATTTTGTTTATGCATGCACTTGTCTTGTTAGAGGAAAGAACTTGTAAAATAAAAATATTGAAGAAGAACTCAGGCAGACAGTGCTCTATATGTTCAACTCTTCTACAAAAGCTAAAATTCTCATGGAAGTCAAAGATTTAGAAGCTACCATGGAAAAAATTTGCACCTATGAATTGCAACATTTAATGAGGTTGCTGGATACTTAATTCACTGGAAAATTCAGTTCATGAAGAATCTTTCTTTCTTTGAAAAACAAATGTTTAAAGAGTTACTGTTTAAAATAGTGTCTGTAGGAGAAATTAACCAATATACCCAACCTGCACTGTGTGCAGGTTGCATTTAATATGATTTTTCAAAGTCTTGGTTTTAAGAAATGAAATTAAGTTTAAATTTCACTTTTGTGATATACTATGTTTAGTTCCTTTAGATTTTATTAAAATAATGTTATTAAAATTTAGTTCACTTACATCAGGCATGTGTCACTACTTTTATGCTTGTAAGAATAAGTATAAACATCCTTATACTTGTATAAACAAGGATGGATAAGATCCAAACATTTCTGCCACTATTTCTTTCTATTTTAGCATTATTATTCTTGTGGGCTGAATCAATTTTCCACAGGTAATTTGATTTTAAAAAATAGAAAATTACACAACAATTGGTATCATCTAAATGACATATTTCATTATGTAAAAGATGGCAATATATTGAAGAGTTTATGACCCATGTAAGGTTTATTAAAGTATTATAAATAGGGTGACAGGATTTTAAATATGTAGGTTGAAAATCTGGGTTATAAACCCTTTATTAAATAATTTTTTTTAACTAAAAGAGGGATTCAACAATAAACTGCTAATAAACATCTAAAGAAATCTCAAAATCACTTATGCATAGACTTTCATTTAAAATCTGTGTTCATGTTAAACACTTTTTAAACTTTTATCCAGCATTAGACTGTTTTAAACCCCTCTTCTGGGTGCAAAAGATTTTTCAGAGCCTGACGACTGCATGGGAAGAATTACACAACTGGGGCATCATATTTTCCACTCTATTCTACACATTCAGCAGATCAGGGTGCTCACCTATATCAGGTGAATTAATGAATCCCAGAATCACTGACTGGGTGATGTTGGAAGGCACCACAGGGGGTCATCTGGTCCAATCTCCCTGCTCAAGCAGGGTCATCCCAGAGCACATTGCATAGGATTGTCCTTGAATATCCCCAGTGAGGGAGACTCCACACCCTCGCTGGGAAATCTGTTCCAGGGCTTGGTCACTGCAAGGTAAAGAAGTTCCTCTTCATGTTCAGGTGGGAACTTCCTGTGTGTCAGTTTCAGCCCACTGCCTCTTCTCCTATTGCTTGGCACCACTGAGCAGAGCCTGGATCCATCCTCTTGGCACCCACACTACAGATACTCACATTGATGAGGAGACATTGATGAGGTCTCCTCTGTTATTTCTTCTCAAGTATGAACAGGCCCAACTCACTCAGCTTTTCCTTACGGGAGGGATGTGCCAGTCCCTTAATCATCTTTTCCCCTTTCTGCTGGACATACTCCAGCAGCTCCATGTCTCTCTTGTGCTGAGGAGCCCAGAACTGGACACAGCACTCCAGATGTGCCTTACCAGGGCTGAGTAGAGGGGTAGGATCACCTCCCTAGACCTGCTGGCAATGCTCTTCTTCATGCACCCCAGGACACCACTGGCCTTCTTGGCCATACAAACAACTTGCTGCCAGCTGATATCCTGCCCTTATGTGGCTGCATGTCTATCTTGTAAAACATAGCAGGATTTTTTTCTCAATTAATTATGTATTTTTGTTAAATAATTAATAATTATTTTCTGCCTTTCTCATGCAAGGAAATGGACTTTATATCCCTGCTCAAACTTTCTCTCTTTCTTTCTAAACCAGTTTGTATTAACAGCAGAATTTCAACACAAAAGCAGTGTTAAAACACTAACCTTATATTCTGCAGTTTAAACAAAGAAGTAAAGAAAGTAAATTTGGATATGACCCTACAGAAATTTAAGGAGAAATACTGTTGTTATATTCTTAGTTATGTGCTTATGGTACATTAAAATACTGGACCTAGATTCATTGTATGGAGTCCAAGAGGACTCCAAAATGATGAAACACACTGAGAAACTTCATCAGCTCCTACTGAAATTTTCCAGTGTAACAAAACAGATTGCAACTCCAGTTTTCAGAACCAGACATTCAAACCACATTTGCATCCTCCCATTTTTTAGTGTATGTAAGGATTCACTTATTCTTTTACATAGCAAGGGAGAACATATAGTCAAGAATATCACGTGATAGAGATGTCATAAGCTTTCCATTCACTACTTCATAAAGTATCCACCAATAAATTAAAAAAAATCCTAGCTTTCAAAAAAAAATTGCAGACTTTTATACATTGTAAACCATCTCTGAGCATATTTTTATGAATCATTTCAGAGATTAAATTAAGGATTATTTGCCTTGTGACAAGCTCTTGATTCTGTTAGCATGGGTACTGTTCATAAACCATAAATATGTGTTCTTTGTGTACTACTATACAATGCCACTGTTGGTATCCATGTCTAAAAATGGTCAGAGTTCAGCTCCTGTGGGACAGAAGCCCTTATTAGAAAACCTACATCTATTATTCAGTTCAACTGGGACATGTTTCCTGCTGCTGATACTGCAAGCTCATATTTTTTGTCAATCATCCAACTTTTGAGTGGTTTTTCAGCATTAAAATTAGTTTAGTATTTTGTATTAAATTTAGTATTTTCATTCTTGGATGCTTTTTCTAACACAGTCATAATTAAGAATCTGTTTATGCATTTCTTACAAATCAAAGTTAAAATTTTTGGGAATTTCTTAAATAAAAACTCAAAATACACTTGAGAAAGTATTTGATTAACTAGGATTTAACTGTTTCTTATTCATATAAACTGATATCAATACAGAAATTTAAATTGCCAGGGGTGAACATTCAATGCATGTTAAGTATTCCCATACAACCAGTGCAGTACTCAGTCTTGAGATATTGCAGGGGTGAAGATATAAGGAGTTAGCATTCAAATCATTAATGAAGAGCAACCATCTCACAGGAACCATAACCTTAGGATATAATGCAAACCATTGAAGCACATGTTTATTTAATCCCTGCAGTCACTGCAGAGTGTCATCTACACTACTGTCTGTCAAAAGCTTTTGGAGAGAGTTATAGAGAATATAAACACTGTGTTCCACCTGACATTAATGAAATTTTAGTCAAAACTATTAAATCTCTCTATAAATGCCATTTAAAGAGTAAAAAAAAAAAATCTGGATTCTCACAGACTCTTGGATTACTGGGGTTTTTTAGCTAAAAAACGACAAATTGATTCCTCATCTATAACATTAGAGCATTAGTATAAGGTACAGGAATTTTAAGTTAGAATAATTACTAATAATTAATTTTAAGTTAGGATAATTACTTCACTTGAGAAATTACTTAAATAGCTTTAAGTTTATGGAGCTAAGTAGATTAAACCTTTTAGAAATTTGGGGTTCAATTCCTTAACGATTTGGGGTTTCTCTCTTTTTATATTTTTTCCCAGTTTAATGGACTTCCATATTCCTATCTCTAATAGCTTTTATATGTAGGAGTGGCTGCAAAGGAATAAGAAAGGGGGTAAATTTATATCTTCTTATATCTTCTAAAACCAAACATTTATTAAGACTTTTCAGTATTGATAAGAACGGTTGTATGCTTCAATTGATTGAAGTGATTGGGTGTCTCAGAACATGTTTTATGACAGCTCAATGACAAATATTTGTGGGAGATTGTACTGTATATTTGATGTCCTAAAGAGCAAATTTTCTGTAATTCACGTAGAAGTACAATATTTTCTGTCAACATACACAACTGCACAGTTTTCATCACATGCACCTCTACCCTCTGGCTAAAAACACCCCTGTCTCCTGAATGCCACTTCGTCCTGCTTCTTCTCTTCCTCCTTCTTCTCCTCTTCACAACGTGGCAGTAACATCTGCCCTAGCACACTCCATTTATTTCCTGGTTTGTATTCACACTGATTATGAGGTCTGACCTCTCTTCTGCCTCTCTGAAGTTCATTTCTACTTTCAGTTGTTTCCCCTGTACTTTGGAGAACAGTTATCGTTGTCTAAGACAGTCTCAGTCAACCATGATCACATCTTGCCTTTCTTCAGCTGTTGATTTTTCAGAGTCTCCAAATTCCTTCCTCTGAGAAATAATAGTGTATTACTGATTCAGAGAAACTGAGAAAGCTAGCTCATTTAACTTTTTACCATGTCGCTCTCCTTCAGAAAAAAAATAAAAAGCCTTTTGATAACATGAAATAAGAAGCATTGTACTGGAGAAATGTAATAGTACTATATGGGTATGATGTATGTATACATAACCTTTTTGCTAATATTTAAAAATACTTGTAATTATTCCCTCAATAAATATGTGAAAAAATCAGATAGTTCACTCTGATGGCTTTCCTTTATATTGTAAGGTGACAGTAGTTCCATTTTGTGTTAAAAAATTAGGACTTAGCAAGCCAACTTCCTCATTTCAAACAAAGTTACAGAATTATTAATGCCTTTAAAACTACACTCCACATTAACACTCCAAACCTTGCTGGTAGCTGTACAGGTGTCTGAGCCACCATACATTTCACTAAATGGCCGTATTGCCATGGGACAATTGAACAGGTTCATTACAACTGCTTTATTTTACTTTCCACTACAGTTTTGAGAAGGTAATTTATTATTGCAAAGTTTCATCAAGATATTTTTCCAATACTTCATACTCTCATACGTATAATAATATTACTACCTTGAATGGCACAACAATTTAATTTACCTATACAATCTCTATATGACAAAGGAAACATTATCGCTTATTCTAAATAAAATATTAACAGATAGATTTCCTCTAATAAAACAGCTTTTAAATTATTGTAAGCTACAGCCATAATTAAATATTAGCAATATAGTGATTGCATAAAATACAAAGATAACTGAAAAGGCTTCCTTTAAAATCAGGATTTCCTGGACTGTACTTAATAGCAAAAATATCACACTACAATGCATTGGTGAAGATCTTGTTGCTAGTAGAAGTACTATGATATTGAATAATATCTTACTGCTGTTATTTATTTTCTTGACAAGAAGAAGGAATAAATAGTATTGTTAACAAAATTGTTGTATTTTACATCATTTACTTCCAGTTCTCACATCTATTTACCTGGATTTCTTACCTAATTATGGTAAAGGTATTGAGTATGTAAAAATATTAGAAACAAAAAATGCTATGACAACAATGTGGCAAGTATGCCATAAGAACGTTGGAAATAATTATTGCAATGAATTTTGTCCCTGAAAAACGTGTTTTTCATAGGATCAAAGAATAGTCTTGGTTGGAAGGGACATTTAAAGGTCATCTCATCCAAACCCTGCCATGAAGGATATCTTCAAATAAATCAAGATGCTCAGAACGCTGGCCAGCTTGACCTTGAATGTTTCCAGGGATGAGACATTTACCTCTCTGGGCAACCAGAGTTTTACCACCCTTACTGTAAAAAACCTTCTCCCTTATATGTAATCAAACCTTATATGTAATCTAAATCAACCTTCTTTTAGTTTAAAACCATTATCCTTGTCATATAGTAACATGCCTGGCTAAGAAGTTTGTTCACTTCTTTCTTAAGAGGCCCCTTTTTAGTATTGAAATGCCACAATATAATCTCAACGTTTTCTCCTCTCACAGCTGAACAACCACAGCTCTCTGCTTTTCCTTGCAGGAGGAAAGTTCCATCGCTCTAATCCGTTTTGCAATCTTCTGCTGGACCGGCTCCAACAGGTCCATGTCTTTTACTGGGAATCCCAGAACTGGTTACAATAGCCCAGGTGCAATCTCTCCAGAGAAGAGTAAGAGGAGAGAATCACTTCCCTCAACCTGCTGGTCATGCTTCTTTTAATGAAGCCCAGAATGCAAACACACACTACTGGTTCATTTCCAACTTTTCATTGGCCAATACCCCCAAGTCCTTCTTGGTAGGGCTGCTTTCAATCCCTTCATCCTTAGCCTGTACTGATACTTGCCACTGTTCAGGGACAGGATCTTGCACTTAGCCTTGTTAAATGTCATGACATTCCCACGGCCTCAATTCTCAAGCTTGTCCAAGTCCCCCTGGATGTCATTCCATCCTCCAGGTGTGTCAGCTGCACCACAGTTTGGTGTAGTCTGCAAACTTGCTGAGGATTCACTCGATCCCACTGTCTGTCACTAGTGAAGAAATTAAACAGTACTGGCCCCACCTGGAGACCACTGGTTACTGGTGTCTCTGTACATTGGGCCATTGACCACTACCCTCTGGATGCAACCATCCAGCCAATTCCTCATCTGCTGAACAGTCAACCTGTCAAATCCATAGGTCTCTAGCTTAGAGAAGACAATTATGTAGGAGACTATGTCAAAGGCCTTATATAAATCCCAATAAATTATATTCATAGCTCTTCCTGTGTCCACTGATGTTGTCACTGCATTACAGAAAGCCACTAGGTGGATTAGGTAGGACTTGCCCTTGGTGAAGTCCTGCTGGCTGTCTTGACTCACCTCCCTGTTCTCAGCGTGTCTTAACAAAGGGATGATCTGTTCTATGATCTTCCCAGACACAGGGGTGAGGCTGACAGGTCAGTGGTTCCCAAAGAGGACTTACCCCTTTTAAAGATGCGTAAAAGCTTTCCCTTTTTTCAGACCTAGGACTTCACCTGACTGCCATGATTTCTCAAATATCATGGAGAATGGCTTGGCAAGTACATCAGGCAATTCTCTTAGGAATCTGGGATGCATCTCACCTGGTCCTACAGATTTCAGGTTTCTCAAGTCATCATGAGACTGCTCCTCTTTTACGGTGGAAGGGACTTTGCTCCACCAGTCCCTATTCTACTGTCCATCCACTTGAAAGGTGTGGGAAGAGAGGCTGCCATTTAAGACTGAGGCAAAAAAGTTTTTCAGAACCTCAGCCTTCTTCTTACCCATTTTTAGTAGTTTGTCAGTCTTGCTTATCAGGAAAGGTACCCTTTCTTTGACTTTTCTTTTCTGGCTGACATACCAGTAAAGCCCTTCTTATTCTTTGTTTACCTTGCCAAGTTCAGCTCCACCTGCACCTTGGCCTTCCTCACTTCATCCTTATACAACCAGACCAACATCCCTATATTCTTCCCAGGATACTTGTTCCTGCTTCCATTGCCTGTGCATTTTCTCCTTGACCTACAGCTTGAGCAGAAAATCCTAACTCTGCCATGTTTTCCTTGCCCGATTTCTTGCACCTGGGGTTATGAGCTTTTACAGTCTTTGGAAAGTGTCCTTAAACATCTGTCAGTTTTGTTCTGCTCCCTTGTCCATGATGGCAGCTGCCCAGGGAATCCCATTAACTAACTGCTTGAACAGCTGGAAGGTTTTCTTTCCTAAATTTCCAGGTCCTGATTTTACTCTTCACCTCACCCATTTTCGTCAGGACTGCCAACACTACCAGTGCATGATCACTGCAGCCAAGGCTGCCTCCAATCCTGATGTCACCAATTAGCTCACTGGTGTTGATGACCATCAGGTCCAGTAATGCATTCCACATGGCAGGGCTATCTGTAGCCTGTCTTAATAAGTTAACCTCCAGGACACCTTTGTCCTGTAGCAGATACCTTTCCAGGAGTCTCATGGATTGCCTACAGCACAATGAAGATTATTTGTGGTAGAAACCTCAGACAAGGTATTTTAAAAATGTGAAGGTCTCCTGAAAAAAGGGCAAAGAAAAATCCATGCTTCAATCTTGCTGAGAAAGATAATTTTTTTGGAAATGAGTAAGTGTAGGAAAATTACTGTTTCAATTAATGTTTCCATGGCAGGGTGGTTGGAAATAGATGATCTGTAAGGTCCCTTCCAATCTTAGCATCATTGCAATGCTATTACCCTAACTAAAACTGTTAATGTAAGTAAAATTTTAAATATCTTGAAGGCTATGTACTTGTTAATTCAGAAGTCTTTAAAGCAAACTTACTAGATATCGGCTACAATTTTTACCATGTAAGACTTCTTTTTTTTATCCACAACAATTGACTAACATATCTGAAGAAAAAAAAAAAAAGGCAAAAAAAATCTAGAACTCTAGAACTTTTCCTCTTTTTATCTCATTATTTAACAGTTAGGTTCAATTGTGATAGATTAACATATTTTAAAGGAAATTAATTTCAACTGTTTCTAGTTTCTGTGTGAAAATTATTATTTTTGCACAGAAACTAATGTATTAGGAAAAAATATTCCAAAACAATGCATTTGAGGAAAGAACAACTAGCAAGGACTGTCAACACAATGTAGTTCAAATTATTTCAGTTCAAGAGGGCAAGTGGTGTTTTGATAAAATGCAATTTAAGATGAGCATGTATTTGAAATATTTTCATCTACTTTTTCATTTTACATGAAGTTTCACCTTAGAAAAGGTTGGCAAAGGTAATATTGGGGGTTGGACAATTGATGTTAAATCTACCACCTGGATACCAAAAATGAATATAAAAGAAAATTCATTCAGTTCTGCCTTTGAAATGCTCGGAAACTAATGTCAATTTGATTTAGGGTATTAGTGCCTCCAACCATGCCAAAAACATATTTATCAGTGTCTAGTGACAACAGGCAGCTTTCTAAAAAATATGTAATTTTCAATTGCACTGATAAGTATCTCTTTGTTCTAAACATGAACTACAGAAAACAGCATTGAAATTCACAACTCTTCAGATGTGTATTTGATCCTCACACTGATCTCAGCAAAGAATAAGTCCGCTTGCAAATAGTCTAGCACATAGAAATATACTAAAACTTAGTTAAATGAATGGAAATGCATTCATTAACACTGTAGCCTCTCCAAAGAGCACTAACAATCAACTTCATGAACACTTCAATAAAGAAAATACCTAATGATTTTCAAAGATAACTGATGTATCCTTGCTTTAAAACAGAGAGGTGGAATGAAAAGGATGCAAGATTTTATCTTTGAGAATACCTCTCTGATTTGAAGAATGCTTATTTATTCCATGTGCAAAGTCAGCCTCTTTCAATGCTCTCCATTTAATCACCAATAATTTAAGGTACTGAACTGATCTTGTCAGTAGACTGCTAGTGACTAAATCACTAGCACCTGTAAATACTAGTGATAACAATTCACTAATTTCTGAGTTCACTCTTGGTGAATCCCTAATCATAGATTGGTAATGTTCTGCAAATACTCTGTTAGTACTGTTGACTTTATGCTGTCCAAATATAACAGAACTGGTTTGGTGCTTGGGCCAGCACAGTTTGTCTGATTATTTTGGTGAAATTACATGCAACCATGAGACACATACAACAGAAGGTTAATAACCTCCAAAGAGCTAGTATCCCATTTCCTAAGGCGTGGATTCTGGACACTGAGATGACAGTTTTCAGAGAAGGTAAAATAGTAGGGGAGACAGAAATAGATCTCCAGCATGAGGCGGATGTTTTGCTGTGGCTTCAGGCACTCATAGCATGCAAAATGTACAAAGTTACCATATGGTTTACTGATCTACTGAGGAATACAATATGACTAGCTTTAATATCTCTTCAGCTACCACTCTCCTCACACTTCTATAGCTTGTCTTTCCAAATATAAGTAATTTTGTTGTGGAGGATGTTCCACCATGTGCAACCGTGCAATATATGCATTTTCCAGTGGAAGCTTTCTGGCTCAGCAGAAACTGGAGGATAAAGTCTCCACACTCTCTTATTTCCTTTCTCTCATTTTTGCTTGTAAGCTTCTCCAGGAACATTTTACTTCAGGTGGCTGATTTGCTGAGAGATGAGTAAGTCACACTGTTGAGGAGAGGCTGATTAATTACTGGTTTTTAAAACAATAAAAAATGTCATCATTTTACTGTGGAAATTTAGTAGGACACTGAAATATAATTAGTCACTGTGTAAAAGATGATACAAAGTACTCTTCTACCTGATTACATTTTCTACTTGCCTCTCCAGGATAACCTATTTTTAGAATGTTGAAGACTAGATCAAATAAAAAAAGCAGGTTCTAACACTGGATAAACAACAAATTCGGAAAACCAAAACAGTTAAGTATCAGTTGAGATTACTCTGGTATTTAATAGGCTACAGACTGAGAGTAACATGCTGACCTTCAGCCTTATGAATTAAGAAGTAATGTCATGAAAGGCTGTCACCTGTCATTTTTATTAACAGTTTTTGTCATGGTTTCTAGAGAAGGGTGAATCTGGAAAATTTCAGTCCTTTAAACTCTACAAAAACACAATGACTTTGCAATCTAGCTTCATTGTGAAATAATTTGGGACTGAACTTTTTATGGCAAGAGAGGCCAAAGGATGCCAGCCTACAGATTTGAGGACTGAGAAAAATTACAAATACTATGCCAACTGAGGAATAATAAAGCAACAAGAAGTGCTCTTGTAAGACCCCACTTATGGAGGCCCATGAGCCTAATGGGAAAAGAGCAGTGGCAATGCCCTGGAGGGATGCACCATAGGCTCCAGGCACTTCCCACAGGTTAGGATAAAACAGAGGGCTTCCCCTCTATGTTAATTCACCCAGTTCTGTATTCTCTATTGGCCTGTGGGCCATCCCTACACCTTTTATGGTCTTGTTCTAGAATATTCCCCACTCCCTGTTTCCCCATTGGTTGATGTAATCCTGCCTGTCAACCCTGGCACTCCCTATTGTCTCCCACTCTTTGTACCACCCCCATGCCCTCAGTTAATTGGTCCTGATGCTTTGCTCTACCCCCTCTTTCCCATATTTTTACCCCGGACCCTCCACTGTCATTCATCTTCTGTTCTTGGACTCTTTCAGTGCTTGACCCTAATAAACCCTCACTGGAACCCCTCAGAGAAGATCCTCCTGTGTCTCACCTGCTTGTTGTGGTGTGCTTGAGTGTGTAATTGTCATGTGCCTGCTGTGAGAGACACTACTCACTTTCAGAAATTTAGAAAGGTTTATTAAACCTTATCAAAAATACAACAGAAGACTGAATAGAGAAAATATTACGGTGCCGAGAGCAAAGGATTTTTCCCACCATGTGCTCATCTACACAATGGAGGCTTTGCCTTTTAACCCTTTAGCCCCTCCCAAAGTTCAGTCCATCGACTCCTTCTTTGCTGTCCAGTGGTGGAGTTTACTTCTTTAAATCTTGGTTGGAAGTCTGGTGCTGCCATAATAACCAGCCGACCCTCCCAAATGTCCCAAACCCAGGTCACCCCTGATAACAACGCAAGGGGGTAAAACATAACAATAAATCTATAAAACTTTTCTTAACATATATACATGATATTTGGCTTTTAATCGTGAGAGTCAATCATCGCATTACTCATCTATCACACTGCCCAAACATTCTTCTTCTGAGGACACTTGCGGAGAAGGTAGCGGCACTGACCACTTCGCCTCACTCCTATACCTACTGACTCTGTACCATTCTGGCAACACCAACACATGGAAGATGTGGAACTGTTGGAGCAAGTTTAGAGGAGAGCCACGGAGTTGATAAAGGGACTGGAGCACCTCCCCATGAAGCTGAGAAAGTTGAGTCTGTTCCACCTGGAGAAGAGAAAGTGCCTGGAGACCTCATAGCAACCTTAACAGTATTTGAAACGGGGCCTACAGGGAACTTGGAGAGGGACTCTTCAGTAGGAACTATAGTGATGCGACATGGACTAATGGGTACAAATTGAAAGAGGAGACATTTAGGCTACATATTAAAAAAAATCTTTACTGTGAGGGTGGATAGGCTTGGAAACCCATAGTTGCCAAGGGTGGTTCTAGATACCCCAAGCATGGCAGTGTTGAACGCCAGGCTGGACAAACCTTTGAATAACCTGACCTATTAGGCCAAATTGCCCATGACAGAGGGCTTGGGTTAGAACAATCTTTAAGGTGCCTTCCAAGCCTATGATTCTATGTCAGAGAAGAGTCTTTTATATTCTTCTCTCAGTAACAAACAACAGGTCAAAAGAAAATGGACTCAGGTTTCACAGGGAAGGTTTAGATTGGTTATCAGTAAAATGTTAATCATTGCAAGGATGACCAGGTATTGCCACAGACTGCCCAGAAAAGTAGAATCACCATCTCTGGACTTGTGTGAAAAAATATGTAGTTGTGACAGTTTGGGATGTGGTTTAGCAGTGAACATGGCAATGCTGGGTTAACAGTTAGACTTCCTTATCTTAGAGGTTTTTTCCAACTTCGACGAATTTATGATTCAAAAAGCGATTTCTCATCACACATCCCAGTAAAGACCAGTTCTTTTGCCAAGTTCATGAGCTCACTAACAGCCTATATGTGGGCAGAGAATTCATAAACTGAAAAGGGGAAGACATATGCATATTGGCTGTATGGAGCCAGCAAACAAGAACAAAATAAAACAAATGATACCACTATGTATCAAGAAGCATGTTTTAGGAGACAAGTCTCACATGCATGAACTGAATGCTGATTACATCTCCCAGTAATCACAATGAGAAACTACTGATATTATCACAGAATCACAGAATGGTTGAGGTTGGAAGTAACTTCTGAAAGTCATAAGGTCTAATATTTCTATTCAAGCAGGGCCACCTAGAGCCAGTTGCCCAGGCCCATAATTTTTTGTTATCTCTGAGATAAGAGGCTACAACGTCTCTGGCCATCCAGTGTTCAGGCAACCCTCACTGTGAAAGCAATTTCTCAGTTTCAGGGGGAACTCCCTGTGTTTCAGTTTGTGCCAATTGCCTCTCATCCTGTCAGCGGACACCTCTTAAAGCAGTCTGGCTTTACACTCGCATTTCAGGTATTTATAAAGATTAACAGGATCCCACCTAAGGCTTCTCTTCTCCAGGCTAGGCAGTTATAGCTCACTCAGCCTTCCTTCAGAGTGCTCAAGTCCATCACTTTTCTGGCCCTTCACTGGCCAGTCTCCATATGGAGAAGATCCATATGGAGTGTGGGGGGAGCCGTTCTTGTTGTCATTGACATACGTGGCCAGATACAATTTCATTTAGGCATTAGCTTTCCTTACTTTATCCCTGGTTGCTTGAAAAATGTTCCTGCATTCTTTCTAGGTAACCCAATCTTGCTTTCATCCTTTGTATTCTTCCTTTTTCATCTGAGTTTGTTTAGCAGCTCTTTGTTCATCCATACCATCTTTCTGATATTTTTGTCTTCATGTTTATTGGGATGGGAGTCTCTTGAGCTTGCAGGAGCTGAGCCTTGAACATCAACCAGCATTCTGAGGCCACTCTTCCCTCCAGGGCCTTATCTCATAAGACTTCTCTGAAGTTTCTGGAGCGTGACCTTGCTTTTCACCTTCCTCACTGCCCAAAGAATCCTGAATTCCACCATTTCATGCTCACCGCAGCAAAGGCTGTCTTTGATCTTCACATCCCAGATGAACATATTCTTGTTAGGGATTATGAGGAGCAACAGACCACCTCTCCTTGTCTCACTCAAAAAATATTATCCTGAATGTACTCCTGGGTTACCTGTGTCCTGCTGTATTGTCCCTCCAGTAGATACTGGGGTGTTTTAAGTCCCTCATGAGTACCAGGGATTGCAGACATGACGTTGTTCCTATATGTCTATAGAGTGTCATCTGTTTTTCTAGGTCATGTGTCTTACAGCAGACATACACTATAATGCCACCTTTACCTGTCTTATCCTCGTAAATCCTAAACTGTAAATTCTGATTTGTCTTCTCACCCATTCCCAGGCAAAGCTCTGTACCTTTCAGCTGCTCTCATATAAAGTGCATCTTCCCTTCCCTATATTCACACTTTTGTCTTTGTGAAGAGTCACTGTCTCTCCATTGCAACACTCTATTCATTAAATTCAATCCATTTCAAGTCTGTCACTGAAAGAGATGTCACAGACAGCCCAGAGCAGTTTCCAGGCATGACTAGTTTGTCTTGAATGTCAATAACTGATAACACACCACTGAGACCAGGGCAGACTTCCATGAACACCACTGGGATCATGCATGAACAGCTGCAGTACAGGAAAATATCTGTACAGAAGATTTTATAAAATCAGTCTTCAGTTCTGAAAAAACAAACAAATAAACCCTAAACAAATGAACAACAACAAAAACACAACTCATAACACAAAAAAATGAAAGTACTGTAAAGTCAGTGTGGGTCAAATTGCAAGTAGCCCAAGCTAAGCCTACAGATAAGAAAAGGAGAAAGACCTATGAAGACTAATTTACCTAGGACATAGGAAAATGTGAGCTGTGAAGACAGCTATCAACTTCAGCACTATACCACTGATACTGGTATTTGTCCTGGACAAATTACAGATGTGGACACCTGGAGAATGGCCAGCTCTGAAAATATCTGAGAGCTTAGCTGCCACCAAGATGTGCTAACTGTTATAGACCTGTTTCTACCTCACATGGTTAATAAGTCAGTACTTTTGCATGTGTTTACACAAGAGATCACTGTGTGGTGGAAACCAGTGCAAAGAAAAAATTAAAGACTTAAAGGTATTTTTACCTTCACTTTCAGCTCAGGCACTTCCCTTTTAGTGAAACCAATTCTGTTGGACAGTGTCATTATACAGTTTGGGAACTGCCCTGATTAAATAAGAGAGTAATAAAGTTAAATCTACTTATGTAGAAAACTGTTACGAGACCACTTTTGTTTGTCAAGAGTTTCAAGACTCCATTATCAATAGAGACTGGTTGACAGATTTTCTTGTCAAAGTTCCTTATTGTACTAATAAAAAATCCAAAGATTTGTATGACAGGATGCTCTTAACATTTTTCATCCTAACATGTTCCACCACGACACCTGCTATTCAGGAGAGATGACCAAGAGCTAAGGAAATGGTGCTGTGTACAGAACTGATCATTATTTCACTAACTGCAATGGGTAAAAATTCAGTTTGTATTTCTTGATCTCCATGAAAGTCCTAAACACATCTGCAGCTTGGCATGTTCTGACATAAGAGACCACTTTTCAGGATTACCTCATTACAGGTGTATATAATGACACAAAGGCACTAGAATGCTGATCCAGATCTACATCTGGCTAAGTCTTATGATCACACAGGTTTCAACTCTTCAAGGCCTGTAATATTGACATGAACACATTCCAATACACAACACTTGTATTTGCTATGTTGTCTGGTAGCCATATTTTCATCAAACTCCAAGAGTATGTCAAAGTGACTGCTTTTTCTGGTCTTTGCAACTGTTAGTCCTAAACCACATTAAGACTCAGGAATGGGTACCTGGTGAAACCTTACCAGGGACCAAATCTCTAAGCTATTCTGTTTTCTTAAAGCTGGAAGTCAGCTTCTTAAAAGAAGAAAATAGATAATGTAAGGGTAGGTGAAAAGAATGTGTCTGCTCCTTGATGTCTCTGGTCAGGGCCTTTCTCAGTGCAAAGAGAAATAATGAGAAAAGGAGGTCATGAGCAAGAACATACAGACAGAAACCTGACAAGAAAATCGGAAGGGAGGTAGTGATGAAGACAAACTTGGGCAGCCACACTACTTGGTATGGGTATGTGAAGTGTGACAATTTTCATTTTTCAATGTGACCATATGACTTAGCACTTATTCAAATCTGGATCATAAGAACATAGAGAGATACAACATCCTGAGACATAAAACCTGACCAATTAGCAAAGACAAATAATGAGAAATAAACCTGGTCAGTTGCATTTACTGATGGACGACCAAGACACTGCAGGCAAACTAGGACTTTGCTACTGATGAAGACTAAACCTTAGGACCAGGATGTTGAAGGGGGATCTGAGAGACAATCTAAGCAAATGGAAGAAGGGTAGAGGGAGCAGGTAGCAACAAATCAAAGGTTAGAAGGAAATGTGTCCAAGTGGGTCAACTGTAATACAGGCTTTAATCATATACTTGTCTGGTTGAACTCTGAGACTGATCAGCACAGTCTGTCCTATCTTTTTATATCTTCACATGAAATTTTTTCTTCTCACTGAATATTTTCTTAAATATCTCTCAGTGTAGCCTTACTCTCTATTCTATAGTAATTTGTGGAGTAAGTGACCACAAGACTTGTGTGTGTGAGTGAAATTTGGTGCTAACTACTAGAGGCAGACTAGAGTCAGGGGCACGCAGGGGTTATAGGCACACCTGGCCTGGTGTCTGCTACTGGAGCGAGTGGGAACTTTTAATCTCCAGCCACTGGGCTGGGAATGCTGTATGTTGCCTGAATGTCAGCTATGAGAGGACTGGCATGAGTAGGCAGGCGGGCTGGAGTAGGTGAGTTCCATAGGTCCTTTCCAACCCTAACTGCTCTGTGATTTTGATTGTTTGAGGTAGGTGAGGGGTTCAGTGCCAGCAGCTGCTGCGGCACTAAAGGCAAGTGTGCCTGGCACTGGCACATTGTATCTTCCCCAAACCTGTACGTGTCCATTCACCAGCAAACCTCAAGTCAAATAGCCAGCAGTCTGGGACACCACAGGTTTGCATCAGGGTATCACGCTGGTTGAGCTCTAAGAAACAAACCTTGGGAAAAGTGTTTTCTTCTTTTTAGCTACAGTGTTTCAGTTTGTGTCCATTACCTTTGAGAAGAGGGTCCTTCTTCATTCTGTCCTATCAAAAATTTATACATATAGGTAAGTGTCTGAGTCTTCTCTAACCTGAGCACTTCCAGCTCTCTCACCCTTGCATCATGCTTCGAGCCCTTAAAAGCCACATAGATGTGTCTCATCAAGGCTGAATGGAGAGGACAGGATCACCTGCCTTAACCTGCTGTCAATACTTTTCCTAATGGAGCTCAGGACACTATTTGTCTTCACTGCCCTATAGTTCATTGCTAGCCTATGGTCAGTTTGCTGCTGACCAGGACCTCAGGTTCTTTCCTGCATGATGTCCCTTTTCTGCAGGAGAAAGGAAGACCATAACAGTTTCACAACCCTATGTAAACTGAAAAGCAACAGAATTTGGTAATTTTGATGATACAAAAATTGTGCTGAGACATTCACTAAATAAACTGGAAATTAAAGATCAAGACATTCATGTTGTCTTAGATGAAGTTTCCCATGCTGCATATTTTGTGTCCTTTTTTCTCCTTTACTAGATTCATATTTAAGCTGTTTGCCAAGTACCCAGAGATATCTGTTAGCAAGTTGTCTCAGCTTAGAAAGCCAAAAAAAAAGACCCTTATAATTATATTATAATAATAATATTTCTGCAGTAGGTAGATTGAGTATTGAAGATAGAACTTCTAAAATTGAACATGGCCATGAGGTGTAGTCTCTTTCCCTTGCAGAACAGAACAAGAATCCACTCTTCATTACCACCCATAAGGAGCACAAATTATTTTATAGCAAGAAATATAAAGGAAAAAAAAAGAAAAATACTGTCAGAAAAATAACTTTATTTGTGAATGAATGATTTAAACTTCAAAGAGGTCAGAGCATTTGTAACCTGCTAGAAGAAATTTAACAGCCCTGCTCTCTTCTTTGTGACTTAATGTAAACTGACAGACACAGATGTGTCTGGAGTATGAGTCTTATGCCATTTACACCACGATATTCAGTAGCTGCTTTGCTTTAAACAAGGATTATACAGTGTGACAACCTGAACACAGCCAAGATGCTGCTCTTTCTCAGGAAAGCCAAGAGGAGCAAAAGTGATTTTCTTTCTGTTACTTCAGGGAAAGAGGAGACACCTGTCAAGGAACATAAATAGGTTTAGAGTGCTACAGAAACTGAAGGTATTGCTGCTTTTGGCCAGGCATCTGCCTTTTAAGAGATCACCACTTACTGAGAATGCAATGTGGCTGAATGATTTAGGGAGAAGAGTTAATAAGTGCTAAAACTGCCTAGGCCAGGCTATAGTTCATATAATATTCTGCAACTTTCCCTTCGGCCAGCCAGAAACCTGAAGAAATATAACATCTAATGTATTTCGCATCCCCTCTTGGGAACATCAGATAAGGAATTGCTACAGTAGAATAGAAGCAGAGAGGAAATTTCAGAGCAAGGATATTCCTCCTTTGCTTATTGCACTTATTGAAAGTATATGAGAGACATACAAGTAATCCTGTTTCAATGGATTTTTCTTTCAGGATCTTAATGGACATAAGAACACACCTTTAGCAGACAAGGTTCAATTTCTGGTCTAAATATTTTAAGCCTAGACCACCTGATTCAAAGATTAAATATCATTCCTGTCTCTGTATTTGTTTTCAAAAAGTTTTAGCTGCCTCTTTATCCATACACAAACTGAAGTTAAACAAAGTCTGAACCACAGTTTTGGTCTGCAAAGCACCTGAAGCACTTCCGCTGCACCATGATTTCACACTTTTTTCAGTAATAATTTAATCACTTACTGATGTAAATAGACAATAAATTATTTATTGGCCTGTTAAAGGAGTATATGGCTGCATAGCTGTGATATATCTCGGTGTTACTCTTGCAGCAGCACCCAGTGCAAGGTCAATTTTTCTTCTTGTGACTATAACAAGAACAGACACAACAGTATGAAAAACATATTAATGGGGCAGTTCTTTTGTCTTTTCTTGCAGCATGAAATGACAAATCTGTTCATTACATACTGTTGAAAATCTTTATTTTATTGGTAAGCATCATTTAAAGCAAGGTACGCAAAATTACATGCCTGAAGCTGTAAACTGAAAACAAATTATTTAAATCTAATAAAATTAACTGAAAAGGGAAGCCAGAGATTTTTAAAGTCAGTCTGCAAAGTGTCTCCTTTAGACCCATGACCAAATAACACAGAAAAAGAGAAAAAAACATAAAAAAAAACCATTAAAAGAATAATACAGGGGTTGAATCCAGAACCTCATGACTACCTATTGCATAATGGTGTAGGCCTGAAAGGATTGCACCAATACAGAAAGAGGAAAATAATACTAAATCAGAGAAAAAAAATCACTATTGTAGATGAATTTTGTTTTTCTGGAGGATGACTACTTTTGGAAACCAGAAAGAGCCATTATTACATTGAAAGCTTTCAAATCTCTCACGCTATGTCTGATTTAAGTCTCAACATTCTTTAAATTCTCTTTTGATTTTCTTACATGCAGCTGTATGTGAATGGACATTTGTATTAGGGCTGGTCTTGTTTTCTCAAACTATCCATCATTCTATACACTTTTGCTTAAAAGCATAAAATTCTGCCAAGGTACTGGTAGATGATCTGTGCACATCATTCTCTGATCTTTCTTTCTGACAGTCTTCCAAGGATGCTAATAGATCTTTTTTTTTTTTTTCACATTGCGTACTTTGAAGTATATATGGACTTTTGGCATCTTATACAAATTGCATCACTCCAACTGGAATATTTAGTTTTTCTTCTCTGCCTCAGAAGTTCTCCTAAACCTCTTTTACCAAGTGCTTTGTATAATTATTTCTTCACCCACCTTATGTTGCTTCATTCCTCTGTTACTTCTTTTTAAGTACATGAAACCAAAGTCTTAGTCTTGAGACTAAAAGGGTATCCTTTATAGTGCACTTTTCATTTTAATTTGACCTAACTGGATGTTACTTTGTAAGACCCTTCAAATATTTCACCTGCTCATATCTTGACACCTCTCTTCAAATGACTTCCTCACAGTACTGTAGGGCACTTCACCTACTCATTCTAATTACTTTCCTTAAAACAATCTTCCATTCTGTTGCTTTTATCTCTTTTGATAAAGTGCCTAAAGAAAATCAACCTGAATATCCACTTTGCTTACACAGCTGTAGCATTTTTAGCAGCACAATATCTGAGCACCTTCTACCAGCTATTGCTCATTAAACAGAAGATTCATCTGTGGGATGCTGATCAGAAAATGAAAGGACAAAACATAGAATTCACCTTATTTTTTTTCCCATGTCCCAGACCTTTGGCCATTCAAGATTTAGATATGACAGTTCTAAGCTAGAGTTCTCTTTGCAGTTTACCAGCACTAGAATAAATTAATTTTAGTTTTAAGTGCCTGACTCAGAATTTGAAATATATTTCTTTTAAGAATACATAAGAGAAGAATTGTAAAAATCTTGTTTAAAACATCATTAGTTGTTACTGTATCCTAAATTATGTACACAAAGCACAACCAAAGTATTTAATAGGACTTCAAAAATAATATTTTAAGCTGTGTTACAGATTTTTTCAATGTCTTCTGTACACAGGAGTGAAAAAGCAACTCTTACTGCATTTTAAATGCTACACCTAATGCAAGGAGATAGGACATATGGTGTTTTCTGTCTCACAAAGAAGAGATGATGTTGGAATATAACAGCATGTGTTACCAAAAGCCTTTTAATTTAAGAAAGTGCTTTTAAAATTCCTTCTCTCCTCCAAGTCCCTTAGATCTCTTAGATTTAGGACTTTAGTGACTTGAATTCATTTCAACACCTAAACTTTATAATTCTGTGTTTGCTTTTTTCTGAGATTGTTCATTACTATGCTGATGAAAATGATCATATTCTTGCAGAACAATTTGTCTTCTGGTTTGACTATCACTACAGACAGTAACTTCCATAGCTTCAGCTTTTAAACACTTTTAGGGGTGTGGGAGGAGCTGTTGCAAATGAAACAGAAACTTTGGACAAGTTTTATTGGGCAGACCCTCTTGTTGACTCAAGGGTTTCAGAAAAGGCCACACGACTTCAAAATTCCCTCTCAATGAGGAGCCTGGGGTGGCTGGATCCAATCCTAATCCCAGACATGGTCAGCAGTTTATGTCTAAAGGA
>VWZV01016192.1:8270-18579 GCA_013397155.1 Irena cyanogastra | reverse complement strand
GACACAAGAGATGTAAAACTCAAAGCCATTCTACCAGAAGCCAACCTCTTTCCTGCTTACAACACCTTATAAATGTTTTTTTGTCCATTAGTTTTTGCTGCACAATGCTGTGATTATTTTTAACACTAATTATTTCTATTTTTTTATGTGGTCTTGCTGTAATGTATCTCTTATAGTTTTAATTTTTCTAAAATATCTAGTCTTTTTGTAAGGCTGTTGTAGTGGTTTTGGTTTGTTAATTTGAGATTTTATTAATTTTGAGATTTTTGGGTTAATGTATTATGCATTAAAATCTATATAATTATATATATAATGTATAATGTGTTAAAGAGTGTGGTGGGTTTGGTGTTGTTAGTTATTAATGTATTTATTTTTTGCTGTGAGATAGGTGAAGTAGGCTTAAAATTTTAAAAGGGTATAAAGAAAAAAATTATTAATAGTGATTAAAAGAGAGTAGTAAGAATTAGACTAAAACTAACCCTTTAAAGTACTTTTTTCTATAATTTTTAATTGATAATGTAAAGAAATGAAACTTAAAATTTAAATTTATTATTTTCAGAATAGTCTTTCTATTCTAGAAGCTGTATCTTGAAACTTGTTGAAACTTATTTCTAGTTCAATTTTTCTCTTAGCAATGTCATCTCTATTTTATGGCTTTCTAAAGTTAGCACACTTCATCTCAGAGCTTGCACACAGATGTACAAACTGTGTGAGTTTGCTGCTTAATTAGCAGCTAGGCCAAGCAATTTAGAATTTACAATTACACTTTGAATACAGATGTAAAAACCACTTTCTCCTATGGGTTTTTTTTTTCCCGGTTCAGGGATACTTATTTATTAATCATTCCAAAAAATGTTAAGTCTCAAGTGAGCAGGCTCTTACCTCATATTTTCCATCAAACTGGAAAATCTCTCTCATGTACCTTGTAACGTGACAAAAATCACTGATTCAGGTGCATCCCAACCTTTGCCCTGGCAGCTCTTGCTGTTACTGGTAGTTAAATTTATCATTTTCCTTAAAGTGGCCCTGATTCCATCGAGTTTGCAGTCCTGGCCACAGGAAGAACTGAACAATTTTTAAAGGGCTAAAAATTTGCAGGAATAATTTCAACTGAGAAAAGCAGGTGTCCCATATAGTCACAGCAGAGTGATGATATTAGTTGTTGGAGGGGTTTAAAGGAAAGGGATACAAAAAAATGCAGCAAAAGCTGTCACAAAACAAAAGAGCACTGTAGTCTTAAAAATAATGACAAAAAAAGAGGAAAAATATCTTTTAAAATTTATTTTATGTATTTTTATTTTTTTAATTAAAAATGTTATAATTTTTAAAAATTTTTATAGCCTGTCACTGGTTCACTCTGATAGCATCCCCCAGAATAAGGCAAATCCTACATTTACACTCAGATCTTGCGAAATAGAGATATTTAAAGAAGTCTTTTTTGTGTTAATATGAATTTTCTTCACTTTTCTTTACTTTTGCAGCTCCTAACGAGTGGTGAAATTCCAAACCATTGAGCTGGACATATTGAAAAGGTAACTACCTGCAGATTGTGTCATTCAAGCATTTATTTAGGTGCACATTAGGTATTCTTAAAAAGGCCATAAAAGAAAATTCCCCTTATTGGCTGCCTAATTTCAGGGGCCATAACCAGCTCAAGGTGTTCCCAGCTCTGCTGAGGATCCTGTTGCAGCCTGGCTGCTAAAGGAATTCCAGATGTGCTGGAAAGAGGAGGAGGAGGAAGATGAGGAGGCTGTGATGTCACAGCAGGGTGTTCAAGAGGCAGGAAAAAACCCCTGGATTTTGGCCCTTTTCCAGCCAAAATAATATGTATTATATTAATATATAATAANAGAGTTCCAGAATAAAGCAGGGATTTGTTAAAAGGATTTCCTCCATGCATCCACCTTGGGCAGCACAAGAGCCCAGCCAGGGCTGCACCCAAGATGAACCAAAATGGTCCCAAAATGCAGCCCGGGCACGGGCTCTGTCACTGGGATCAGTTCTGCTCCATTTGCACCTTGGAGTTCATTGTCCAATTCCAGCTTTAGCTTCTGCACTCCCATCCTGCTTGTTTTTCTCTCTCCAGGCCCCGTTGTTTGTGCTCTTGGGCTGAGATTTGGATCATTTGTCCTTGGTCCCCAGCTGGAGCAGGAATTGTTTTGTGTCCCTGCTCTGTGCAGAGAGCTCACCATGCCCTGATATGAAGCCCAGACCCGCACACTAAAGCAACACAGAATGGGAAAAATAGAAAAGCCAAAACCTGAGGCATCACTATAAATTCAGGAAGGACTTCCCAGGGCAGCAGGAGATAGAGGCAGAGAGACCCAGGTGGTGCTGAACACCTGGAACATTCCTCTCCAGCCTCCTCCATGCCTGGCTCATCCTCAGCCCGCCAGGCTGGTGGAACCTGTCAGACCACAGGCTCTCCCTGCTGCCTGACAGCTCTTCCCAAGCTCTGTTTGTGTGCTGGAGCTGGGAGATTTGAATTCCAAGTGCGTGGGGATGGCTCCCAGGGAACGCTGCCTCCTCCTCTGCTTGATGAGAGAGCGTGCTCCGCGGGACAAAGATCTGCCAGCCTCCTTCCCCAGTGCCCCCCAAGCCATATCAGGAGGTCCTGCAGGAGTTATTCCCTGTCCCCACGAGCTCTGGGTGACAGGGATATTTATAGCAGCAATATCGTGACTCAAGTGTCTGCTCAGCAGCCGCAGGGACATTACATGAGGGACCTCAAGGAATTCCCGTGCCAGGACAGCTGGGATAGATCCAGTTTCCCAGGAGCCAGGAGAGATGGGTGGCTCTCACGTCCTCCCTGTCACCACAAATGCCTCCATCCACCCCATCTCGTGGTGACAGTGACACCCCTGGTCCCCTCGTGCCCTTAGAAGGTTCTCACTGCTCTGAGTTCCAGCAGGACCTGGTCCCCCAGGCAAGGAAAGGATAATTACCCCTCATCCCAAGCCCTGAGCCCGGGACAGCGTGCAAGGCACACCATGCTTTATCCAAATCATAAAAATGAAGCCATTCTCATTTCCAGCATGAAGCAAAAGGAAAAAAAATAAAACGCCGTGAATTGCATGGCATCAACAGGAAGATAAAAGCAGAGATGCAGCAGGAAGATAAAGAGATTGGAGTATCAGAATTATGACAAATCTTGCCCGTAGCAGTGCCTGTTCCCAAGGCTGCCTGCCATTTCCCAGTGATAAGATCCAGGTTTGCAGGCTGGGTAGTGTTTCTTTTTCCCCTATTTGTGCTGGAAAGCTCTGAGCTATTTTTCACTTCAGGCTCCAAGATATTTGTGCTGAAAGGTTCAGCCATTTCTCCAAGTGAGGTTATAGACAACAAAAAAACAAAGCTGTTTTGTAGAGAAACGAGAGAAGCTGAGATTGGTTAAGTTTTGCCACACTGGCCAAGAATGTGTCCTTTGAAACACCTGTGAAAATCCAAATTTAGCCAAATTATGAGTCTCTGGAAAACTATTGCTCATATATAATCAGAGTTCATGTGTGGTTCCTGAGCATCTGCTGCTGAGGGAAATGTGCCCTTAGTCCAGTGCAGGGTACAAAATGACATTGAAATGGAAAACAAGTTAAAAAAAAAAAAAAAAAAAAAAAAAAAAGAAGGCATTTAATGCTGTTTTTAGAAACATTTTTCAAATTATCCTGAAATTAACGAAGTGCAAGTAACCAGTGTTTAGATTTGAGCAATCATCTCACTGACAGCATCTTCCTAATCATGTTTGCTCTTTCCAGCACCTGCTTTTAGGTCTGTAATTTTTAAAAGTACCCATTAGTAGCTGAAATATGTCTCTGAATGAGAAAAACACCACGGAACAATGGGGAGATCAAGAAATGGGAATTAAAAATTTGTATCCTTTGTTTCACAGCGTGGGCCTGTCCTTTCACCCATAACCATGAGAAAAATGTTTAATAATCCATGTGGTCTTGATTCAGGACAGAACCAGGGGGATTTAAGGAATTCCTCCAGCTTGTTTCAAGTGGAGTTTGCTTCTTCTTCACAATTTTTTGGGGTCATTCCTGGTGAACCTTGTCTGTCTCTAAGGGAATTCCCACTAGACTGGGGGCTGTGCTGCCAAAAGGGGTAATCCCACGTATTTCATGGACACAGGAGATGTGCTGAGCTAAGGAAAGCTCCCCAGCCAGGAGCTGGGATGAGATGGAATCACAAAATTTGGGGAAGAGGCTCCAGCAGCCTGGGAAAGCACGGCCAGAGCTCAGGTGTGCTGCAGCAAGAACAGGATGAGCACTCTGACGTGTGCCAGGTGAACTGCTCACAGCCAGGCAGGCTCTCTCCCAGGTAATTATGGGATTATGGAAAGGTCATGGCTTAGAAAAAAGTCATTTTTAAAAAGTCATTTTATATAAATGCCTTTATATAATGGTCATGACTTGTCCAGGACTGCTGGACAAGGGGTTAAAAAATGCCATCTGCTTTTCTGGCTGTAATAATCCCAAACTGCTGGGCTGCAGCTTTCCTGCACTGGGATAAATGGTGTCTGTTATGTGATTCTGTCATTGTGCCATTCTAGGATTCTTTTTCCTGTATCATGAATTTTTGCTTTAACACCATGGTTAAACCACACACAGTGATTTTTTTTTTTCCAGGAGAAAGAGATGTTCTTGTGCCCAGACCCCAGATAACTGACAGGTGAGAAAATACCTGTAAATTCCTGACTGGAATACCAGAAAGCTCCAAAGTTTCTGGCTTTGTCTTCCACTTTCTCTCTCTGGGACCTGCAGGAGCAGCAAACCAAGAGCCTCAGGCCCTTCCATCAACTTCCAGCATCCACCCCAACCCCTTCATCTGCCTCCCTCTTCCTCGTGGCCTCTGCTTCTCCCCGTGTTTAACACTTGATTAAACATTTCAGCCCTGCAATGCCAAGAGTTTGAAGCTTCCGAGTTTGTCTTCTCCCTTCCATCATCCCTGGGATATTTAGGATAAAATTCAGTGTAAAATCAGAGCCCACAGCAGCGATTCTGTGCTGCAGCCCTGCTGCTCACATCAGGTTTTCCCAGTCCTGAGCTGTGCAGCTGGGCACAATGCTCACTTTGAAATCCCACACCATACACGTGATGACTTTCATTACATATATTAAATATATTATCTGGTGATGATGGTGCTGTGGAAAGAATGCTCTCACAGGCAAACTTGCTGCAGAGGGAGGAGACCAAGGCATTTTTTCCATTTTCATTGCTGGCTGTAATCTGCAGGGCAATGACTGATTAAGTGGGCAGATGTTGCTCTAGGAGATAAAACTTGGAGTTGATGCCTTGTGAGGGCTGCCCCAGAGCAGAGGCTGGGCAGAGCTACAGAATAAAGCAGGGATTTATTAAAAGTATTTCCTCCATGCATCCACCTTGGGCAGCACAAGAGCCCAGCCAGGGCTGCACCCAAGATGAACCAAAATGGTCCCAAAATGCAGCCCGGGCACGGGCTCTGTCACTGGGATCAGTTCTGCTCCATTTGCACCTTGGAGTTCATTGTCCAATTCCAGCTTTAGCTTCTGCACTCCCATCCTGCTTGTTTTTCTCTCTCCAGCCCCCGTTGTTTGTGCTCTTGGGCTGAGATTTGGCTCATTTGTCCTTGGTCCCCAGCTGGAGCAGGAATTGTTTTGTGTCCCTGCTCTGTGCAGAGAGCTCACCATGCCCTGATGTGAAGCCCAGACCCACACACTAAAGCAGCACAGAATGTGAAAATAGAAAAGCCAAACCTGAGGCATCAGAGTTTCGAGTCTTACAGGTCCTAGCATGTGATACTTGTGAAAATGGGTGCTTGTAAGAGTGCAGACCTAAAACCAGTTATACAGGTGCCCTCCCAATTAATGAAATCTGTTCAAGGAACTGTTATTTCTCATGTATAACACGGTTTGTCATCTGCACAGAAGAAAACAAGGTTTAGAGCAGCAGTTTCCAGATGCATTAATCAATTGCTACTTGAAAAATTCCACCCTAAATCCAAGAATTAGAGTTGCTAGCCTTGGCTTAATCCAGTGTGCAAGTTGTAACTCTCAGGAGTGAGCAAAGATCAAACTTACTGGGGAAGCAAGAATTGCAGCCAAAACTAACACAGAATTGTAACTTCCAGAGGAAATATTTAGAGGCATAATGAGAGGGATGGGAAACTAAACATGAATATCAACATGGGGAAATGAAGCCCTCAGACTTGGCCTGTGTGCTGATGGCCACAATCAAATTAAGGCAAATTGAAAAAGGGTCAGATCAGAAAATAAAATAAAGCACATGAACTGGGAGAGGATGCAGGGCAAGAATTGCAGCAAAGCAAGAAGCAGTAGCCTCATGCAAACTTTCATTTTCTCTATTTTTATTCTGGATTTATACCAAAGGACTAAATTCAGCCTTTGCTTGGAGGGCAGAGATGAGGGCCACAAAGAGTTCCTCAGTTCCCTTCTTGGTGAGGGCCTGGAGTTGCTCCATCCCTATGAGGGTTTCTGGATGTGCAGTTTGCACAAAACCAGTTAGAGAGAGGCTGTGGACTGGGAGAAGGATTGGGCAGGAACTAAGAGGCTTCCAAACTATTTTATTATTCCAAACTATGTTATAATTAATAACCTTTTGGAGTGTGTATTGTGTTGCTCGCAGGCCTGAAGATCAGTGTCATAAAAGAAGTGCCACTTTTAAGGGGATTTTCCACATTTTTTCAACATGTGGGGCTCCCAATTTGCTGGGAGAGTACAGGGATGTGCCAGGGACTGAGGGAAGAACAGCAGCCTGGGGAGAGAAGCGACCTCTGCATCCATGTGGCTCTGTATTTCCAGTTACAGCCTGGATTTCAGAATAGAAGTGAAATATTTATCTGCAGAGCAACTGGAGAGTATCTATCAGCAATATCCTGATCCCTGCAGAGGGAATACACCATTAATAAGCCACGTTGAGTCACTCCCTACAGGAATAGTGTTTTTCTCCAGGGCCATTGCGTGCTCCAGCTATTCCAGAGCCATCCCACTTGTTCTGTTTCCTGACTGACCTGCTTGGCATCTGCCTGTGCTGCTGTCAGAGCGAGTTTACTCCCACCATGGGGCTGGGATTTATATCTGACATGTGTTCCTCCTCTTCCCAGTACTCCAGCACCGACACTCCAGCTCTCTTTCCATGCTCTCTAAAACAAAAAGGGATGTTTTTCAAGCCTGGCCTCAATTTTGCAAATCTGACTGGATGAGTTTTTGATGCTTTTAGCAGAGCAGAGCCTTCAGCTCTTCATCCTTTCCCTCTCCAGCCTGCAGCAGCACACACTCCAATTTTGGGATGCCACAAGCCAGGCTAGGGTGATCCTCTTCTTCTCCAGGGTTTATTCCAAAGCAAAATAACAGGATGGGAGGAAATGGCTTCACATTGCACCAGGAGAGGTTAGATTAGGTAGCAGGAGAAATTTCTTCATGGGTGAGGCTTGGCCAGGGCAGTGGTGGAGTCACCATCCCTGGAAGTGTCCAAAAAACGTGTGGGTGTGGCACTGGAGGATATGGTTTAATGGTGAACATGGAGCAGGGGCTGGACTTGATGACCTTAGAGGTTTTTCCAACCTTAACGATTCCACGATTCTATGATAGCAAGAGACATTTAATCCACAGCCCTGAAAGACCAGGTTTGAGAAGGTGACAAACATCAGGTTGGATATGAGTTAAAGCTGCCAATTCAGACAAAGACCACAGAATCTGAATTTTGGGGTCTTTTATTTTATCTCTTTCCCCCTTGGCATTTTGGAGGGAGATTTTTCCTCTCTTTCCCTCAACATTTTGTCATGCGATACTGGCTGAGCATGAGCCCAACTTGTTTAGAAACACCCCACTGGTGGATCCCTGGGCTGGAACTCTGGGTCAGGTCTGATTCCCACATCCTGGAACAACTCCTCCATGGATTGCTCCTCCAGGGAGGCAGAGAGGGGGCAGGAAGCACACGGGAACTCCAGGAGGAGCCCGGGTTTGCCTCCAGGGCCCTGCAGTCCACGGGTTTTGGTTGTACATGAAAATGAGAAACCTGTTCAGTCGGTTCCCTCGCCACCAGCAGCATCCTGGGGCTTTGGAAGCTGAAAGACAACTGCCTCATTCATTTCCTGGGGTTAGTTTAATTAAAAAAAAAGTCTATTTGTAGTGTTAACCTTGTGATGGGGTGCAGGAATGGGATGACTTGGAAATCCTTGGAGCTCCAAATGCAACTGGCTACTGACTGAGCTCTGGCTGTGACCTGGATTTGATAATTAATGTAACAAAGTTCAAAATTTATGTAACAAAGTTCAGATAGGAAGTTTTCAAACATGCAGCTGTATTAGAAATAAAACAGAAATTTTTTAAAGTGTGGTTTAGCCAGGATATTGAAAAACCACTTGGCTAAAACCTTTGTGTCCTACACTGGTGAATCTAATAAAATAAAGTAAAATGTAATATGAAAATGACCACTGCTAAGCGTGAATTTGGCTGAGTTTTGCCTCTCACTTGGACCCAGGGAAGATTTTCCAACAGAAGTCCAGAAGCTTCAGCATGATGGAAAGAAAATATCCTTGACTTTCAGGTAGCAAATGCTGCTTCAGCAATGGAAATACAAAGTAACAATTAGGGCAGCTTTGAGAGGTATCCTTTGGGTATGGACTGCTTTGGCTAAACCAGGATTCTCAGGAATATTGGCTAAAAAATATATATATATAAATAAAAATTAGATTAGGCTCATGAATCACCTAGATGAACAAAAGCCAAGGATAAGCTGATGCAGCTCTTGCACAGGAATAATTATATTTCATTTATTAAAATCAAATGAAAGAGAGTTTTGAGGATGTCCCTCAGAGATGCCAGCAGATGTTGCTGGGAGGAGCAAGTGTCAGGTCTGACCCAGCTCCCACCCTTGTCAAAGTGGGATGAGGAACTGCTGTGGGCACCAGCACGTGGGAGAAGTCAAAAAATCAACCATTAAAGCAGATAGAAACCACATTTCAAGGAAATAGGATATGATTATAGTAAATAATAGGTTCTGTGAATGCTTGGATGGATTGCTAACTCCTGGAATTTACTGCTACAGGACACAAGTGGCTCTGGTAGGACTCTTAAAAATGTAACTGTGGATGTGGGTTATTGAAGCCACTGTGTTTCTACAGGCCAGATTTATTTAAACATGACCTACACCTGCACAATTATGAAGTGTTAATTACTGAAGAGTAGATCTGGAGGGTGTGTGTTTTGTGTGGGCCTGGTGTTTGGCTTCTTGGGCTTGCTGATTGCTGGGCAGTACCTCCAGGTGCTGCAGCATGGAAATTTGGCTTTCACTCCCAACATTTGTTCCTTGTCTGAGTTTTTCTAACACAACCTGATGTTGTGGCTTGGTTCCTGGTGGTCAGGAGTGGAGGTGGCACCTGGGGACATGGCTTAGTGGTGCTGGGTTAATGGTTGGATTGATGATCTTATGAGGTCTTTTCCAATTTACTTATTCTGTGATTCTAGGATTTCAATATGCTGCTACACATTACTGGATGCAGGGCTTGTCTGTGCTTGTGCACAGGGCATCAACACAGCTTTTTACAAGGGCACAGTGATAGGACAAGGGGGGAATGTCTTGAAATTGAAGGGGATTAGGTTTAGATTAGAAATCAGGAATAAATTCTTCCCCTGAGCGTGGGGAGGCCCTGGCACAGGGCGCCCAGAGCAGCCGTGGCTGCCCCTGGATCCCTGGAGGAGTCCAAGGCCAGGTTGGATGGGGCTTGGAGCAGCCTGGGCAAGTGGAAGGTGTCCCTGCCATGGCGGGGGTGGCACTGGATGGATTTTAAAGTCCTTCAACCCAAACCACTCCACGATTCTTTGATTTCTTGCCCCAAAGGGGATGTTTCTCCAGGTATCTCGGCTTGCCGTCTTGCCCGTGTTGCTCTTCCAGGCAGCGCAGCTGTGTGTGCCACGGCGTGGGCTCGGCTTTGCCGCCGTTCCTTCCATTCATTTATTTGTTTATTGCCCATGTCAGTTGCACGACAAACATTTCCTCAAGGCTCGCCGCTCCACACGAGGCCGCGCTGGGCGGTGCCGGGGACGGATGGCTCCGTGCTCGGGGTTGCGAAAGGAGACGTTGACACTGATAAAATAAAATAAATAAAATGAAAAGGGGAGGGGGAGAGAAGTTTTAAAAGAGTTTAAAAAGATTTAAAAAAAATAAAAGGAGGCAGAGCGATGACTTTTCGGAACACGCTGGCGGCCGATCCAAGCGGCCCCGCTCCGTGTCCCCCGCCCGTGTCCCCGCTCCCCCCGCCCGGTCCGGGGGCACGGCGGCCTCCGGGGCGGGGCTGGCGCGGGGGGCCCGGCCCG
>VWZV01016190.1:129664-273484 GCA_013397155.1 Irena cyanogastra | reverse complement strand
ATATTTTGAATATTCAGATTTTTGGCCGACGTAAACCAAGTCAGTGGGATTATGGCAGTTAAAAGCATGAGGGAAATTGATCAGGGAGATTTGACTTATCTTTTGTCCTTTGGTTCAGGGTCTGCGACACTTTTAGCCACAGTGACATACAGGCAAACGCAGAGATAACAGTGCATATTATTCTCCCTCAGGGTTGTGGAACTTCATTAATAATGCCAGCCAACATTGTTTGCAGGGTCAAGTCATGTGTCAGTTTTCTACTCTCCAAGACCAAACTACTGTAAAAATATATGAAAACCCCATCTTGCTGGTTCATGAAAACTCAGAAGCTTATCATTTGTCAAAAAGGGATCTTTCTTGCTCAGGCTGTCTGTCTCTCTCTTTTATTAAATACAGCTCTTCATCCTCATCCCCAGGTGCTGCAGATCTATCTGCCTTTTTGACAGAACAGTCTTCTGAAATTTCTGAAATTTTCAGAGTTTAGCTTCTGTGGCCATTTTCTGATGTTTCAGCTATCTGAGGCTGGGTGCTGTATTTTATAATGTAGATCCCAATCTCCAAGCTCCTTGTAATTTTCTTAATTTTAGAAAAATCTTAAATTTATTTAATTATACCCTCATTAAGAAAGAAAAGAAAAAAAGGAGGAAATTCTTTAGTTCAAAAAGTAGATTTTAATTTAATTTTCTAAAGAATGTTACCAATAAAACAAATCAGTAAATTAAGAGTTCAGTACTGCAACAAAAAATAAAAGCAGAGAATCAAAGGATCATTAGGGCTGGAAAAGGCCTCTAAGATCATTGAGTTCATTTGTTAACTCATCATCACAATCCCCATTAAACCATGTATCCATGTGTTGCATCCCCAAGGCTTTTGAACATTTCCAGGGATGGTGATTGTTGAACCAGCTACAGTGGGCCTTTGCCATTAATCCAGCCTGCCCAGATCCCTCTATAGAACCTTCCTACCCTCCAGAAGATCCTGTTGAACTTTATGTCATCTTCAAACTCTCTGAGGGTGCACTCACTCCCCTCATCTAGATCATCAATAAAAATATTAAACAGAATTGGCCCACAGACTGTGTCCTGGGGAACACAACTTACAACCATCCACCATCTGGATTTAACTCCCTTCTTATCCATTCACAGAAAGAATAAATTAAATGATAATATTGTTACGATTAAGGAAACCCTAGGAATGTTTTTGTAAAATACTTACTAAAAATCTAGAGGTCTTGAAATTAAAAATAATTGATCAAAATAAAACCCCTACCTGTTTTTTTAACTTTTTTTTCTTTTTACTTGATGAAAGATTTCCATTTTCCAAAGAATACTACTAAAAAAATGCAAGACAGTAAATCTTTCTAGTTCAGTAAGCAATCTTACACTTTATTGAGTTCTCTGACATAAGCCTACATTTAATTTTCATGTATGTTTTTGGATAGTGAGGGTGACTTAGCATTTCTGGATTGGATTAACAATTATTGCCACTCAATTATTTTCACTCTAATTTCATTTCATTTTGCTGACCTATACATTTGCTTTAATTTCTTTATTTGGTTTGTGAAACTGAGAAATAAAACATTTTGGTAAGTCTTAGACTTGGCAGACTTAACTTTGTGATCCCAAGCAAGTCATCTCAATTCTCTCATTTACCAACTTGTTAAATGGAGAGATAAAACCAAAGTTTACCTAATCGGGGACTGTATTGGGCTTGCATGGCCAGGTTTTGCTAGCAGTGGGACTACAGAGGTGGCTTCAGTCAGAAGACGCCAGAAGCTTCCTTCATGTCCGGCAGAACCAATACCAGCTCTGGGGCAGACCTGCTGCTGTCCAAGGCCGAGCCCATCAGAGATAATACCTGAAGCGATTGTGTCCTGGGAAGAGAGAAGTGACAATATGTGAAGTGAAAACTCTGCAGACAAAGTCAGTGCAAAAGGAAGGCCAGGAGGTGGCTCCAGGTGCTAGAGCTGAGATTCCCTGAAGCCCGTGGTGCAGCCTGTGGGGCTGGATTTTCAGGACAACATAGAGAAATCTCAAAACAGGCTTTAGGTTTTCCCAGGAGAGAGCTGCTTGCCTTTCCAAGGACAGATCTGTGAGGAATTTCATGTTCTCAAGCAATGGACTGATAAAGGTTTTTTGTAAACTTCCCTTATTTTACAAATATCCCTTTTGTTTACTTTTCCTTTACTGTTCATTCTCAAAACATTCTTCTCTGCCTCAGCCCAAGCGGTGGCAGAGAGGCGTTGTGCCACCTGGCCAATCAAATAATGGTTTGCGAGTGGTGGTATAAAAAAGACGCCGTGTTACAATAAAGAGATAGAAGCCTTCTGATCTCAAGAAATTTTGGAGTCTCATTTCATGCATCTGTAACAGCACCAGCAGCCCATGGTGAGGCAGCTGTGTCCCTGCAGCCCATGGAGGATCACAGAGATGCGGAGATCCACCCTCAGCCTGTCGAGGAGAGCTGTGCCAGAGCAGGTGGATAACCAAAAGAAGACTGTGAACCTGTGAGAAGCCCATGCTGTGGCAGGCTCCTGGAAGGGACCTGAAGATCTGTAGAGAGAGGAGCCCATGCTAGAGAAGGTTTCCTGGTGAGACTTGTGACCCTGTTGGGGACTCACACTTGAGCTGGCTTTCTTTGGAGGACTGTACCCCTTGGAAAGGGACCCATATTGGAGCAGTTCATGAAGAGCTGTAGCCTGTGGGAAGGATCCCATGCTGGAGCAGGGCAACAACCCCTCTCCCTGAGCAGCAGCCAAAATAACATGCGATGAACTGACTGTAAACTACCATTTCCCCATCTCCCTGTACCACTGGGGGTGAGGAGACAGATGCTGGGAAGGAGGGACAAGTTCAGGGAAGGCATTTTTAATATTTGTTTCACTTCTCATTATCCTACCCTGATTTTGACTGATAATAAATTCAGTTGATATCCCCAACTAAAGTCTGTCTAGCATGTAATAGTAATTGATGAGTGATCTCTCCCTGTCTCAACATATAAGCCTTTCCATCTATTTTTCCTTCCCTGTCCAGTTGTGAAAGGGAGTGATAGACAGCCTTAGGTGCATACCTGGCATCCAGCCAGGGTCAACCTACCACAGACAGTTTCATAAATTATCTGTATGAGGGTTTCTGAAGTCATTGGACTGTAGGATGATGAATGATACGTAAATAAGACACAAGTCCTTTTACAAATTAAACAAGTTGGAAAGTATAAAATAAATAAAAGTCATGGTTAGTAATTCAGGGTGGTTTCCAGTGGTGTTATGTATGCTATTTCAACAAAAAAATCAGAGTATGAGGAGATTTACAACAAGGAATTCATTCTAAAGCTGCTCTGACTAATCTCACAGCTCCATTTTTTTTCTTCCTTCTACACTCAGACTCTGAATGGCCAATCTTCCCACCCAGTCATCAAAATCTCTAATTTCCCAATTACTTCATTCATAACCTTTCAAGCATGCCCAGTCTTTTCTGTTCCAAGTAGTGTCTTAGTTTTGTTACCACACTAAGCTCGCTTTCAACTCCCCAACCCTATGGATGCCATTCTCAAGTACATAACACCACTGTGCCACCCCATTTTTAGACCCTGCCCCGAAGTTTCTGTGTTCATGATCTTCCTCCTTCTTGCCCTCCAAATCCTGTAAATAGCATAGTCCACTCCCCCACTTACTACATAATTTAAAAATGCATCATGGTCCTGTGACTGATCGTGGAAACTTGCTTTTCCTCCCCATCTTCCTTACTCCCTACTTGGCCAGGAGCATAACTTGGCTTCTGTGGGAGGGATTTACCCTAACAAGATGTTTGCCAAAATCTACTTGGATGGAAGCAACAGCACAGAAACTGAGATCCAAGAACAAAAAGGGCAAAAAGACAGATTTGCCCAAGAAACTGTGCTAGTTGTTTTTTTTTGGTTTTTTTTTTTTTTTTTTGTTTTGTTTTTTTTTTTTGACATACGAGACTTGGAGAAGGGAGCAAACTTGTAATTTTTCCAGTTGGACAAATCTGAAAGTGATAGTACAGACTTGCAGAAGGATTTGAAAATGTTATACGAGTAATATCTGCTGGTGGATCGGCAGATGAAATTCAGTGTTGGTGAGTGCAAGGTAATACGCCTGAGGGAAAACATGACAGAAAGTTGGCTGCTACTTCTCGTGTAAGTGATCCTGAAGCTACTGTTGACAGTTCTCTGAAAATTTCAACTCAGTGTTCAGCATCAGAGATATGAACAATAACTATATATACTATACATAATTAAGAGTTATAATTCTGTTATAAACATTATTATATATTAATTAACATATGGTTTGCATACAGTTTCAGTGCTGTGTGCAGTTCTTTTGACCTTTATTTTCATCATTAAAAAAGAATTTAAAAGAAAAAAGAGATTTTCTATCAAAATTATTTCCTACTTTGGGGCATGGGAAGGTTAGCATTTCAATTTAGGAAAATAAGCTAGGCCTGAGACACTTTAGTAGAGAGGGTTAAAATCATGAATTAATGGAGCAAGTGGATAGGGATTGTATCTCATTATCCAAAAAATAACTAATACTTTATGAAATTATTCGGCAACTGGTAAACTGTTTTAAGCACAAACATAGAAGTACTTTTTTGTATAATTAGCTATGATATAATTTTTAATAGGAATATGTCTTGGGTACACCCTTAGCTTGGCAATATTTAGCCATAAGCTGGCTTTGGAATGATTACCCATGGAAGATTTCTATAGTATATGCCCTATTTCCTATATAATTAAATTAAACATCTGCCACTGAGTAGTGCCAGAAGAATTTGAAGAATTTAAAAATGCTCCAGGGTCTTGCAGGTACTGCTGCTGCTCTCCCACTGATCACACAAAATATACATTAGCTTAAAAAAATAAAGTCTCACAGCCCAAAAAACCCCACAGCCTTCCCCCTTCCCTCTCATCCCAGGCCCCAAGATTATTTCTTTATTTCTTCCCACTTAGTGTTAAGTGCTTGGCATAATGCCACTTGACAGATCAAATATAAGAAATAGCATGAATTAGACCTGTAGACCTAGAGAAATTGTTAATAACTTGATGTGTATTTTTTACAGTGATTGGCAGATGTATTGATATTAAGCATTTTTTCCCTGCATTTTGTTACTTATTGCACACTCGATTTTGCTAGTAGCCCAAATTGGACCAAGGTTCCTAGCCCATTTATATTTTCCGGGATAAGAATGTGCAATGAAATCTATTTCAAAGAAAGAAGCAAAATCATGCAAATCTTTGATGCTTGCCTCAGCTCCCCCTGCCAAAAGAAGAGAGAAATTCCATCAGCAAAGAGAAACTCTATGAAAAAAAGGGAAAAAAATCCTTACTGGTCCATAACTAGACCATTAACTGAAATTCCTGGAAAGTAACAAGACATTATTTTTTTTTTTTTTCATTAAAGAAATAATAAGAATTCCTGAACAATGTATACATTTTTGACACTACACACACCATTTTTCTAAAATTGCAACGTAATTTACTTTAGAAACCATAAAATTATATTATGAATGGAAAGTTCATATGTAAATATGGAGCTGGTATAAAACATCAAAGCAGTAACTCTGTGTTATGGTGCTCAAAATGGCCAAATGTCAATTGATAAATCAGAGACAGAAAGCATGGCTTTGCATCAGGTTTTGCAAATGTCTGGTTTCATAAGCAAAATACTGATTCTATTAAAGTGGGTGTAAGTCTTTCCAATTACATCAACAGGCACTGAATTAAGCCTCAAGTCAGAAGGTTTTAAGTGTGTCATAAGTCAGAGGTGGAACACATTTGTGGTTTCTGTGACGTAGTTTCACATCTAATCTTTAAGTGTTGCTCTATAGGAGTCTATGATGATATAAAGAAAATTGAGAGGTCTAAATACATATAAATATATTACGGATATAAATAAATGTGAGGAATAATCCGGGTAGGAATCAGTAAGAATGCTGTATTATTGTTACATCAAATGAATATATATTTTTCACAGTTATTTATCATAACTTTTTTTGTATAACTGCTAGAATTTCTGTATCAAGAAATTGACATTCTATGAAGGAAGGATCACTGCAAACATAAGCATATCCTCTAACTTTATATGCTGAAATAAAAATGGCTTCCTAGGCAACCTTTCTTTTTCTAGATGAAAATTAACCTTTTTTATGTAGTTTTTTCCCCCTCCTATATCTAAAGAATCAAATTAATAGGAAACTTTCATTTTCCTAATTTATTTAGGAAATTTCTTCCTTTAGGGAAAATTTGACTGTAAACAAAAAAAAAAAAGAAAGAAAAATAGGAGAGTTCAAGAGAGAGAGAGAAATGAGAGAGAGCGAATGAGAGAGAAAGCAGGTCTTTGGATGAAATAAAATGGGTAAATTTCAGAGATAACTAGCTTATGCTATGTGGCTGCTAAGAAAGCAGTGGGGATTTAGAGATTCAGAGGAAGAAGAGAAGGATACTGTAGTGCAGTCAGGTTTAGTGAGCTATATAATCTACTTAAAAGTTTGATTAGAAATTCTATTGTATCTGGACAGTAGGCAGACTGCCTCGTAGACAAGAAGGAAAGCAATGGGTTCTTAAACTTTCATGTGGCAGCACTCCCATTGTTGTCTCCTTTTATTAATGACATGGAGGCGACCACGATAAGTCTAAATGGGCAGAGCACTGATTGGCTTAAGTGAACTTCCTATCTGTAAAGCCCCTATAGTCTCCTTGTCTGCTGGATTTCTATAGCAACAACTGAAGGGCAGCAGCAGACTGATGAAAAAAGTAGCAAAACCCTCTCCTGCAGGTATAATTTGTTCTTATCGTAACTCTAGTTCTCTTTCAAAGATCACTCTTTCTCTACTGGAGGATGTCAAACTGTTTGCTTCAGAGAGCTGAGTAAAACAGTCATGCCTACAGTCCTGATATAACATACACTCCAGAGCACATATACAGATAAATGAATTCTGCATTCTATACATGCATTTTGTAAACACATCTTGTACCTTGTTAACTATTTACTGTAATGTCCTCAGACACTAGGCATTACCTATACCTATGGAGCTAACCTATGGCCTATAACTGAGGTAGATTCAAAGGATGATATTAAATTATTTTTCTCAAGATATCATATGGCTTTTCTATAACACGTACTTGAGATTATGTGTTAGGAAAATATTTTAGAATAATGTGATTCTAATGTAGCATCTGTAAGAAAGTTATAAAAGAGAGAAGGTTGTTTAAAGGAATCTGTGAAATCTGTAAAATGTGAAATAACTTCAGTAATTCATATATTAGTGAGTTTCTCTGTATTAACATAGTAATCTCTACACAGTCTCAGATTGTTTTTAATTATGCATATGGCTACTGATTTTTTTTATTTCCATTTCACACTGTAGACACAACTGCATTCTGCAAGTTGCATTAAGTGCTTATTTGCCATTAACACTGAAGATGATGAGTATGCTGTGTTTTAAACTTGCTTCACATTATTAGGTGTTACAAAACATTTACATCCAATCAAGGTATTACAAAACATTTACAAATATTTGTTTATTTTATAACATAAAATAAATTTATGTTAGTTGCTCTGTAAATAACATAAAGAGAAGTTCAAGGTCATAGGCTAAGCATGATTTTATTCTACCCTTGCACGTGATGTAACAATACCTATACGGCACATATTCATGTCATCAACATCGTAACAACCGATGCTGACATATTTTGATACAAGAAAGAAGATGCTATAATTATTTGGCTTCCCAAAAATTTATATTTTTCCTGCAGCTTATTACAATACTTTCATTTCTTCCCTCTAAAGTATATTTTTTTTCCAAGAGCACACAAGATGATTGCATCATTTATACCATAATGTGTTCTTGTTATCATTTGATTCAAACAGATTTTTACTTTCTGTATTCATGTCAGAGACAGATTGTGAATTGACTGTGAAATCCTTGAAATGATGACCTGAATGTGAGATAACTTTAAGTAGTTTTTGTAGGTTTTAACATAAATTTATATGAGTTTCCACTAAATTGCTTAAGAAATACAGGAATATAATGTTTTACTCCCGCATAGCATCCTATGTTTATCAAGCTTCTGTAAATCAGAAGGAAGTTTTCTTGATTATGCTTAGGGACAGAACTTCAAAAATCAAGAGAGATGCAGATGGAGGAGAGCTTTAAAGTTATTTTATTATATTTTATTGTAGATGGATTTTATCCATTATGTCCACTGGATATTTATTTCACTACTGAGAACTTTTAATTTTCCCTTCCTTCCAAATACCTGAAGAAATTACTTCATAATTTATTGTTGACTGGGCACCACAAATTTTAGACTTTACTTCTCCCCAAGTAAATTAGGTACACGGTACAATAATCCAAAAGCAAAATACATTTCAAGAGGAAAAACTGAATTGCTTCTTTAATTAATTATCATAAGTTTTAATGAGGATAAGGTCTAGTTACTCTGAACTCTGCTCTACATTTCTGAGATGGTAAAGAAGGCTCCTAATTACAGCACATTTTTACTTCTTCAGCATATCTATATTCTGCTGCATGAACTCATTGAAAGAAGATGCAATCGACTTCAGACAGTAATAATATTTCCTTTCATTTCAGCAGACATTCATAGCTATGGAAATTACAGACCAGAGAAGACAGAAAAGACATGATCAAAACATATCCTAAGCCCTGAGGTCTTCAGTGCTTGGAAAGTAACATAAACTCCTATCTAGTCATGGTAAAATATATCAGCATAGAATTCCGGATCAGCTCTGTGCCTCAGAAAAGATATGATCTAACAGCTTTTATGGAACACTTTTCAATATTCATGTTCAAAGCAGCAGAGCTATTTGCAGCATCATGGACACTTAAACACATAAAGAAAAATGGCACAAGGAGATAAAACTGAAATAATACCATTCCAAGTCATCAAAGAAACCTTATAGGAAGAAAGGACAAACAGTTCAAATAGATAACTATGAGGCATAGCAGTGCACTTTTCCTTGCTGAATATTTGACCAGTGGTGATTAGAAAAAAGCATGTCAGGGACAGGAGAGATAATCTGGAGAAATCTCTGCAGTGGAAAATGCTTCCATTTGTGGTGGGTTGACCTTGGCTGGACACCAAGCACCCACCAAGCCACTCTGTCACTTCTCTCCTCAGCTGGATAGGGGAGAGGAAATATGATGAAAAGGTTGAGATAAAGACAGGGAGAGATAACTCATCAAGTACCACTGCAGGCAAAACAGACTCCACTTGAAGAAATTAATCTAACATATTGCCAATCAGAAGTTGAGTAGGATAATGAGAAATAAATCCAAATCTTAAACCACCTTATTTGCACCCATTCCTTATTCTTGAGCTCTACCTGCCTTCCTGTTTCCATCCCTCTTGGTCACATTTGCTGTTAAATAAAAGCCATACTACTGGCTTAGGCATATGGTCTTGTTTGCACCTTAATTGCAGCAGAGGCATCTCTTATAATTGAATCATAACTGTTTGTCATATCCATGAAGTCAGAGGACACAATCAAGTGGTGCTTTTCAGTCTGCAGCTATTGAACCAGTTTTGCTTATATGAAAAACATAATTAAAGTGTTAATTAAAATTCTAAAGGAACAAAAAATATGTTAATCATGACGCAGCAGAAGTTGACATGCTCTAAGTCCCTAAATAGAAGCATCATATTTATAGCTTTCCTCAACAATGTGATATAGAAAGCAAAAATGAATTACATAAAACACAGAATTAACAATTCTTGTCTTGAAGAAAATGGAAGTCATAAAACATTTTGGAAATGATGAAATACAGTAAAGTGAAACATCATGAGATTGAAACAGAAAAGGTTTCTTATATTTTCTTTCCAGACAAGTAGAATTTGTGAAAATTAATTCCTTGTGTTCTCTTGGTTTTACAAGGCTACATAGAACAACATTAAGGCATAGTTAACCCATAGAAAAGCAGAGAAACTACAAGGAAAATGTCCAGCTGCACATTGTGAGGAAATCATAGCAACACAAATCCCCAAACCAGCATGATACCTGATGACATGTATGAGGTGTGTCCTCCCTCTTCAAGGTGAGAAAATGTGAAGGGCATCTGCAGTGAGACTGAGCATTATCTTAAAATTTCAGTCATTCAAAGGAAAATCACTAAGAGAATTCTTAAATTGTAAAGAAAATAGTTGATCATCATCACAGGATAAATAGTATGCATAGGAAACTGGGAAGGCATGTATTTGGAGAAGTCAGAATGACAGTAAAGAAGAAGCATCAATTAATTTGTGAAATTATGGAATTTTTCATCCTATAGGGAGTTTAGATCATGTTACTTAAAGGATCTAAACTGCTTTAACATGGGACAGTTGCTCTGGAGTTTATTCCAAATATCTTTGGAAGTCAACAAAACAATGTAAAGGATTATTAAAAAAAGAAAGTTGGTATTCTAGCTTCTCATGTTTCAAGGATAAAGCAAAGTTTTGTTTGTCTTTGCTTATGACAAATGACAACAGGATCATGGGAACTTCCATTGGGTCTGGAAGACATATTAAAGCAGAGTTAGTTTCATTTTAGGAGAGTTGTTGCAGTCTTTTCTGAGGAACTAATCAAACTGGTTCACATCACTTTGTAGTCTGCATATAATGGGATGGATGATATTTCTTTCACATGATGAAACAAGCTGACCTGGACTGTGCTCCAGGATGAAGAGAAGTGAAAGCCGGTGCAATGGGAGGACATAGGCGGTAGACCCAAAGGAATTTGAAGCCTGTTGTAAATATCTTGGGGAACAATGCTAATCCTTTAACAATAAAAAAGAATTAAAGTGGATTTGTAATAGGAAGATACATACTGGTATTTCTAGTAATTCAAATTAATACTTGCATTGTGTTTTTTCAAATCACAAGAGACTGCAGGTTAGGCTAGTGATGAAATCTGAGTTCAGAGAAATCTTAGTCCCTTCTGCTTTCTCAGGGGACATCATACAAATGTTTCTGTGTACATTTTGGAGAATAAAGAAAACTGAGCGCTTTTTGGCATCTAGCCAACCTCCGCTGAGTGTTCAACGTATTACAGTTGAGCTCGGAGGACAAGCAGCAGGACTGAGCATTCACAGTAAAGCAAAAGGAGAAAGGTTCACCTGTGCTCTCCTGAAGACCTTGGCCTGTGATGCCCACATGATGGGTGAGAGGTCCTCTTATTCCTGACTTCTGCATAATGCTTTGAATTGAAGAGTGCAAGGAAGTGAGTGTAGAACATTTTACCTCTGATAAAGAAATCAACGAGCAATTTAATAAATGTTTTTCATGTGATGTGTCTGCCCCCTGGGGTTGTCACAGAATAGCTTTTTTGAGAAAAATAAAGATAGATCTCACTGAACTTGAAAACCATCCTGTAAATCTCTTTTTTTCAAGTTTTCAAGTAATTCAGATAAAAATGCCAAGGCACCATTGGCTTTTGCAATTTATCATGGATGAGTTTGTGCCTGGAATAGGAAAAAGAATGTCCACATACAATTGCTGAAATAAGTTAGCCCTTCAAAATCATACCTCTGTTTTAAATATTAAAAATGAATGTTGCTCTCCAGGTTTAGGTATAGCAGTTTGGAACCATAAATATATTAAGTTGTTCTTTCTCTTCTAACATGATCTTTTCTCCAAATCACAGAAGTATATATTCTCCCCACTATGAAACAAATGAAAAGTAAGGATATATGAAAAAGATAGAGCAGATTGCAGTAATCAGGCACAGGGCTTACTCACACAAGTGTACTGGCTAGTCACAATTTACAACCAGACACTCCATTCTGTTTGTTCCTCTTTTGCTTCCTTCTGTTCCCCCTTCTCATGCATATTGCCTCGTTAGTTGAAGCAGTCCAAACAGCAATCTGAACCCTCAGGTTCTCATCCTTACCATTTCCAAAGTCGTGGTTTGCTTGCAGTTTTGTGATCAAAAGATCAATTCACACACTTAAATTTGTGTGCCTGATAAATGTTTCCTGTCTTTGTTATGTTTTTCTGTCAGATTTATGCCTCCAAATGTTTTTTTTATCATCTCCCTTTTCCTTGGTGTCCCTTTTGAGAAGGTTGTTGATCAAAAAATCTAACTGAAATAAACATTTCCATATTGAACATACCAATAGCAATTAATTTGACTGGCTAGGTTTGGTCGTCCGTCCCTCATCATTTACCAGTCAGGACTGTGTCTCCGTATGTTCTTGTGCATGGTTTTCCTCCTTTCTCATTATCCATTTTAGCACTGAAAATATCCTTGACCAGGCACTCTTAAAAGAGCAGAGGCTTTCTCCTTCCTCTTACCCATCCATTGTTCCACATCATTTGTGGCCCTGCCTTTAGCCACATCTCTTCATCTCCCTTCTGGCAGTTCCCTTGTGATCCAAAGCCAGGTCTTCTAAATACTCCTTGGTATTGTGTATATTTGCTAGTCCTGGTCAGTAATTTCTAATATGACAAAAAAAGGCTGTTTTGGTTCAACTCCAGCTGGAAACCAAGCACCAAGCAGCTGCTCGCTCATTACCCCCAAGAAGGATGGAGAGAGAATAAGAATATGAGTGAGAAAACTCATGAGTTGAGATAGAGACAGTTTAATAAGTAAATAAAAGAGCTACACAGACAAGCAAACCAAAACAAGGAATTAATTTCCTCATTCCCATCATCAGACAGTTGTTCAGCCATCTCCAGGAAAACGGGGCTCTGTCACACATAATGGTTATTTGGGAAGATAAACACCATCACTCCAAACGTTTCTCCTTTTCTCCTTCATTTCCCCAACTTCTATTCCTGAGCATGACATCATGTTTAATTTTCATGATTATGAAATATCATCTTCATTGTTTTTAATAGCCGGATTTTATAGTTTAAAATATATTTTTATTTTTTACTTCATCATTAACAAAGAAAATAAAAATAGGGAATATTACAGATTGTATTATTTACATATACATGTAAATATAGAAATATGCAATATATTTTGTCACATATAATGGTCACATGATCAATTTTTGCAATATATCTTATTTCTTTCTATATTGGAGGATAACAAATTATAAACAACAAATTTAAATTAAATCTTCTTTTCAAAAAACATGCAAGTCTCACACTGTAAGAGGCACATAACGATCACTGAGTCAAGCTCTCTGCTCCTTGCAGCACTACCTAAAACTTAGCTGTATAACTCACAGCCTTCTCCAGGTGCTCCTTGAACTCTGACCATCTTGATGCCGCAACCACTTCCCTGGGGAGGCTGTTGCAGTGACTGACCACCCTCTCAGTGAAGAAACTTTTCATAACATCCGATCTGAACTTCCCCAATGCAGCTTCCTTCCATTTCCTCCTATGCTATCACTGGTCACCAGAGAGAGGTCAGCACCTCCCTCTCCACTTTCCCCCTTAAGGAAGATGTAGATTGTTATGAGGTCACCTTCTGACTTCTCTTCTTCAGACTAAAACAAATTACTTTAGCCACTCTTCATAAGTCTTGTTCTTGAGGCCATTCACTATTTTGATTGCTTTCTTTTTGATACAGTCCAAAAGCTTTATATTCTTCTTAAACCGAGGCACTCAAAACTGCACACAGTACTTAACTACTCTGAAATTCAATGAGGGCAGATTCAGGGTCATGCATTCAGGGAGGGATAACCCCATGCAGTACAGGTTGGGGAAAGCACCTGTGGAAAGTCTGCTGAAAAGGAACTCTGCAGAGAAGGACCTGGGGGTCTTGGAGGAAAGCAAGTTGTCCATGAGTCAGCTGTGTGCCCTTGTGGCCAAGAAGGCCAAGAGAATCCTAGGGTGGATTAGGAAGAGCACTGCCAGCTGTTCAAAGGAGGTGATCCTGCTCCTCTATTCAGCCCTAGTGAGGTCACATCTGGAGTGCTGTGTCCAGTTCTGGGATCCTCAATATCAGAGACAGATGGAGCACCTAGAATAGGTCCGGTGGATGGCGGCAAAGATGATCAACAGATTGAGCAACTCTCTTACAAGCAAAGGGTGAGGGAGCTGGGCCCATTCATCCTCGTGAAAGGTGTCTGAGAGGGGACCTCACCAATGTCTATTGGTATCTGAAGGGAGGGTGCCAAGAAGACGGTGCCAGGCTGTTCTTGGTGGTGCTGAGCAGCAGGTCAGGAGGCAATGGGCAGAGACTGACGCACAGGAACTTCGATCTGAATATGATGAAGAACTTCATTACTGTGTGAGTGACCTTGCACTGGAACACATTTACCAGAGAGGCTAGGAGTCTTCCTTTACTGGAGATATTAAAGAACTGGCTGAATACAATCTTGTGCCATGTGCTCTAGGATGACCCTGCCTGAGAAGGGAGGTTGGGCCAGGTGAACCACTGTGGTCCCTTTTAATCTGACCCATTACGTGATTCTGTGAGGTGAGGCCACACCAGTGTTGTGTAGGGCAGGACAATCACCCTTCTTGACTGGCTGGAGATCCTGTGTCTGATGCACCCCAGGACACAGCTGGCCCTTTTGGCTGCTGAAGAACACTTTTGACACATAGTCAGCAACCCCCAGGTATCTTTCCAAGGGGCTGCTCTCCAGCTGCTTGTTCCACAATTTGTATATATTTGTATGTACTTCCAGAATCAAGTATTTGATGCAGCTGTTTGTAGCTTATCTGTGAAATAGAATTCTGGAGGAACTCAGATGATGAATCTAAAATCAAATGTACAGTGTAGTTGCTTCCGGTGCATTTAATCAGAGAGCTCATATCTCTCATATAGAAAATAAAGAAAACATGAAATAAAATTCCTAATATCAAGTTTGAAAGATTATAACCAAACAGATTTCTCTTTTATTTTTTTCTCTCCAAAGTTTCATACAATTTCAACTAGACAAATAAACTCTGGATGTATCAGTTTAATTACTATACTCATTATTCAGTGCAACTATATTATTCAATTAAATTGAAATTAAAACTAAATTGAAATTACAATCTGAATAAACTACTGCAGGAAGTTATAAGTAATACTGTATTTGTGCTACACTTCTGCTGCATTTCATTTAAAATTCACATGAAAATATAATTAAATCTGTATTAGTAACTTACTTTAGTTTTAAGTTAATCATATTTTAATGAAAACCCATGAAGGAACAGGAAAATCACAATTAAGTCAGCATTTTGTATGCAGGTCTAAAGGCAAGTCCTTAGAGTCAGGATTTCCTCAAAGACTATGCCTTCCATGTGTCTTGCCTGTTATAATGAAAATGAAGAAGGTAAGTAATGTATACAAGGGCAAGCTTTAGATGTTTGTTGATGGTTTGTAATACCCTCATGTCTCATTTCCAAATGATTGCAAAGCAAACTGCTCCTCAGTGCAATATCAAAATCTGATATAAAAAGATATCCAAATGGCTGTTGGGATGTCTTCAGCTTTATGGAATATAACTTCTGGCAGTATTCCCTGTTAGGATGGTTTATTTCTTAATTGTTATCATTATAAGAAAGTATTAATATATTATTACACATATATGTGTATATATATATATATATATGTAGTAACACATCAAATCTCCAGATTTATATTTGACACAAGGCAGTGCACATAAGGCCATATATTGACATTGTGCTTCTTATTTATAATCAGCCTGACATGCACATTATTTTACAGTTATGAATCGAACATTAAATACATGTTTTGCTGGAAATTGTACTGAAAATGTTTATTAAGCTAAATTTAAAAAAATTATTTATGATTATGTTTAAAACCAGTTTTATTAAGGAAAGCTAACTTAAAATGTATGGTCAATGTTTGAGGGTGAAAATCATGGAGTTTTTATGGGGTTATAAGGTATTCCCATTACGGCACAATCATCTACAAAATGAATTTGTGTGGAACAGCACATGCAATAATTGAAGTGGTACAGCTGTGAGGGAGCAACTTACTTGTTCTACCTAATAGTGATCTAGTATAACTAGAAAGATTCTACAACTGCTCAAGAATACTTTCAGTGGTCTTCTTCATGTATGGAGGTGATGAACAACCAATCTCCAAAAGCAGTTTTGATATAACTTATTTCAATGAAAACTTAGTGTTTAACAAAATGCATTCAATTTTAAATATTGTAGTTTTTGTTTAAATTTTTGAGAAGAAAAAGAAGTTAGGTGCACTTTAAGCTGGCAAATTACTCCAACAGTTAATGCAACAAGATAAAGACTAATATACAACTTTTTTTATGCTAACAGAAAAAACAAAGTGCTGAACTGATGGACTTCTCTGAAGAACTGTTGTTTACCACATGCAACAGTTCAATTTCCTTTTCCTTTTTGAGGCATTTTCTTAACCTTCAGAGACTTAAGAAGAAGCAGACGGCTCTTCAGAAAGCTGGGACTATGGATTTATTGCCATGAACCCCAACACATATATGTGTATATACCCATTTAAGAAAATCCCAATTAAAAAATTTCTTTTTTATCTGATCATTTAAGTGATCTTTGATGACAATGCAGAGTAGGCAAGAAAAAAACTGTAATGCAAGCATAAAAAAAAGCAGAGTATGCCAGACAGCATTTATTATCAAAGCAAAAGAAAGCATGAATGCAAGAGAATAATTACTGAAAGTGCATGATCTATATTTTTATAAACACCTTGCAATACTAAACCAGAACAGCATCGCTAACACCTTCCATTATTAATGAGCATGCAGCTCACAAAAATTTCCCATTGTTGTTTTTAAATACAGATTTTTTTTAATGTCTAGTAGACACTTTTGAATTTAGATAACTGAAGGAGAACGTTACTCTAGGGAGTTATATATGGGATGCATGTACTTATCCACAAGGAAAGGATGATCCTCTTAGCTACAAACGTAACTTTAAGAAACAGCTTCTTCACTTACACAGCAAAATCGTTTAAAAACAAATACATCTGAAACCCTCTGTCTCAAGCTTAGGTGCCTGATTTAATACTAAATCTATTCAGTCAAAACTTCACTGCCCCTACTGTTGCTAACCAGTACTTTTTTTCTGCACTTGTATAGCAGCTGTTTTTCTGAAGACTGAGAAGAAATAAGACCTTTTATCTCAAAGCAGTTGTCAATAACATTACATTGAGCCACTGGTAACGTAATTCTCACAATATTTTTGTAATCATTGGCAATTCTTAATGAATGACAGAACAATTATTTAAATAAAAGTGCTGAGTACTTTAGTTGAGTGTCAGAAAAACTCACAGAAAATATTTGCCTGGAAAATATGCCATCACTTTCCTCAAATCAATAATTATAATTAAATTACTATAAAGTGACCCAGAGTCAGTCTTTCTCTTCCATCAGTTAGCTTAAACTAACGGAAAAAAGTTACTTCTAAATTATAACAGATTAAGAAAATAACTTTAATACTTCAAATAATTTATGTATTTTCATATTCCAACTGTACAGTAAATAAATTATACTGTATTGTAAGACAATAATTACTTTTGCTTACATATACTAGAGTGCCCTTTAGTACAAATATCAGTTTCTGTGAATTGTTAAGATTAAAATCAGAATAAAATTGAGAAAGCAAGTAGGATAGAGGACCTACTTATGAAAGACTGATTGTGGCAGCTCTGGTCCCTTCAAATGTTGGGAATATTTTTGTAATTGGCTCTGGACACCTTTTAGCAAAAGTTATTACAGCAACCAGTCCTACTAAGCTTAATAAATTATAATTCTTTCTGGAGTATTGTCACAACAAATAACAACAATGGGACAGACAACTGTTGTTATCAGCCTGTGGAGGTCAGGCAGAATCTTATCCATGAGATTCTATTAATTTTTTTCTTTTGAGCATCTGAACATTATTGGGTGCCATCACATTTATTCAAGGTGTGACTGCAGTTGCACGCTTTCTATTTCAAAAAAGTATGAGGTAAAAAGCAAGTGAAAACTGAAAGTCTACAGATCTATTTATTGATATAGTAATTATTGATCTAGTAATATACTGGATTTATCTTTTGGCATCGGACTACTCTTGGTGCAGATACTAAGTTGATGCTATAACATAAAATTGTAAGTTTTTCTTATGTCTTTTGCAGGAGAGAAGTCTGCTACATTCATTCTTTCTGGTAAAAAAAAAAAAAGAAAAGGAAAGAGTAAAATACAAATAAATAAATTTTAACTATTATGGTCTGAAGCAGGATTTTTTGACATTAAAATTGGAGATAAGCTAGAAGTTGTTTTCAAATAGGCATGGAATAGTGATCATACAGTCACAGCCACTAGAATCTCTGTTTACATATTTTCTCCATCTATCCTATTCATAAGTGTAAATGACTGTGATGATGATGATTTTGCCACACGTAAGAAATTTTTCTTACTGAAAATCCAGATTTCCTTTACTATGAGAGTGTTTCTGAATGTTGCTAAAATATCTTGTAAAAGCAATTGCTTGAAGACAAGTTGAGTAAACATTATCCTAATGGAAAACCCACATTTATAGTGCACTTGGAGAATTAGGACAAGGAAAAACTGATAAACTACCTCAGATGTTCTTCTTAATGGATTTCTGTGAGTAACTTTTTTTTTTTGAGCATGAAAAATATTCTTTTAATCCCTCACTTGCAAGAATGTTATAATTATTGTTATTTTAAAAGAATAAAGATATAATTAGTGACTAGTGTGCAAAGGTGAACATTATTTTAAAAAATTATTTTCAGAAGTCAGATGAGTATTGTTTAATGGAGTGATTGAATAAATGATTCATGAAAGAAAGAAATGGTTACAGTTTTTAAAAAAAATACTAAAGGAATAGTGACAAACATAGAAGCTCCTATGGGCGCAGAATAAATGCTGTACCAATGCTGCACATTTCCTTCTCTTTTGCTGCCATGCCCTAAGGGTAGTATCCCAGGGAGTCCAACTGACTGACTTCTGGGAAAGGTGCAATTTTGCATCCTAAAATTCAGGCTCCTCACTTTACTGTTCACCTGACCCATATTCTTCATGATCAGTGTATGATCACTACAGCTCAGGCTGCCTCAAATGATCAGTAACTTCAAACAGAGAGAATTGATTATATGTACATAGTAGAAATGAGACCTATGGTTTTTACCTAAAAGAGGGTAATTACTGAGCCCCAGCTTCACAGGAAGTGCATTTGCTCTGCCTAAGATTGGGTGTTGAGCCTACAAAACTAGGTCTGATGTGGTCACCACTGTTATCTGACAGCTCTGTGTTCATCATACCCATTACTATTCATAATGAAATCTTCTTAGAAACCTTCACAAGAAGATAATAAGCATACTCACTACTTGTTATATTCTGGGTTTTTTTTTTTTTCCTTCTGAGACCTTTCAGATTATTAAGATGGCAGTCTGCCTATCAACAGAGACAGACATATGCAAGGAAAATCTTTCTGCTTTATCCTACCCAATAGTCTGACCTTGGATGACAGGTATTTTCTTCAATATAAAATGTGGCTATCATAGAGAGACCTTCAATAATGTTTATGAAGGCAGTTCTATTTTTTCTTATTGGTTAGTATAAAAATTATTCAAACATCTCAGATATCTCTGAGTCCTGAAAAGTTGTAAGTTTTACCTCTAAGTATTTCAGAAGAAATCACTCATGACTCAATTATTTTATTTCAGTATTTCAAAGTAAGAAGCACTAATTTTTTATATATTTTAATACTACAGCATTAGTGTTGATAGAATTGCTTTTGAAGAAGAACAGGATGAATGAGGTAGCAGAAAATGGTCTGTTATAATTCCTGCAAGACACTTCCTTTGATGTACTTTCAGATGGTTAAGTTTAATATTATAGAGACAAATAAAGAGAAGATATTAATATGGGTATGTGCATCTATATCTGTGTTTACTTGCTGCCTAATTTAAATAAGCTCACATATATGTGTATCATATGGGAAGATATACTAATATCAGTATCTATCCCACCTTACCTTAAGGAAGTAAGGAAGATATCTATTGGAACTTCATGGAAAAGTAGTTTTCTATATGGTCAGTGCAGAGAAAATCTCCACCAAAAAAAGTCAGATATTTAATGTATTTTCTCTCTAGTAACTTTATAGGGAGCTTAGGGCAACCCTGCTGCTTGTTTCAAGTGTCTTATTTTTATACTTAAATAGGTGGCACTGTACACATGGCAGATGGGTCAAGGCTATAAAAAAGGTAAAAGAAGTAGTTTTGGCCACATCAGCTTTTCTGTGACAGCTCATTTGTGTGTAGGAAAAAAACCTTATACTTCTCCATGCCTTTTTCTGATCCTTTCCTTTTCTATATCCTTTGGTTAAAGCCTTCATCAGTGAAGGCTCAACAATTCAGGAATTTCAGTTTTATACTGCTGCAAAGTCCTGAGGGTTTAGAAAAGGCTTTTGATGGGAATCACTCATGAATATTTGTGATATTTTCTACTGATTCCCAGAAAAAGCTGTCAGCATTGTTAGATGTTTTTGAAAAGACAGTGAACATGGGATCATTAATAATGGTGAACAGTAGAACATGTGACAGTGATGGGAAATAGGTTATGGTTGTTATGATAATCATATGAACACAAATATCTATTGGAAAAAAAAACATACGTGACTGAGAACGAACACACGTGCTCTCTTTATTAGCTATATTAGCTATATAGATCTATATTAGCTCAGGATAATGTAAATAAATATTAGTTACATCTTCCTTACTGTGGCCATCTGTGTTCAGGAAAGATTTACCACAGGAAGTGGTGGTAGAAATTTCTCAAGGACCAAGTACCTTAGGGGCATTTCTTACTTATAACAACATTTAACATTACACATGGGTTCCCAAGAGTTCTGACATTAATAAGCTACTTAGGGAGTGTGTTGAATCAGGGGACCCTTTGACAGTCTTAGTTGCAATCACTTCCTCTTCGCTTTTAAGTATGTTTTGGCTCCTGGAAGTTTCTGTAAAAAAAGGGAGAAATGAAAGTTGATCAAAGGTAAGCATTCAAGGAAAGCTTTTCAAAAGCAGATAGTCTGTGTGTACTTGTTCCTGTGTAAGGAACATTAGGCTGAGCTTGAAAACCTTTGAAAATGTCTACCTCTCTCAGAAACTATGATGTCTTCTAAATAGTCAGTACCATTGTATGCCCAAAGGATAACAAAGGCCGCTGGCATGACATTATTAATATTCAAACTTAGGTGTTGGAATCTAGATAATGCTATAATAAAAATAATGAATCACAGAAATGGAGAAATAACTACAGATAATGTGGTTATCTCTCCAACTTATCAATATGCTCATCTTCCACAAATAAGGAAAGTAAAATGTTAATTCATTACTTAAATATCTGCCTTAAATGGCTGTCATTTCCAACCAAGGCAGCATCGCAGAAAAATTCTTGTTCTGAACAACATGAAAGCAGCAGGAAAAGGAGGGAGATTAATAACAGAGAGCAAGTACATTCAAATTAATTGAGGGGGATAACTGAAAAAATAGTTGGTAATGTACATAAATAGAAAAATAACACTAGAAGAGTATTACCAAAATTATAGTCCAATTACAGAATGTCTTTGGGCTTTGAAAAGGTTGAGATGTATTCTGATATAATCACAATTCTGAGAGAGGCTTGTGACTGTTAACAACCTCTCATGAGGAACAAGGAGAAGCAAAATGGAGACCACAAAAAGATATTTAACTCAGGATCCTTAAACTGTTGTTAAATTAAAATATACTAAAATGTAGTCAATATTTATTAAATATTAATGTCAATAATATAAATATTAATATGATTGACTAAATGGGAAATAGATTACACTTCTGACCCTGTTCTTCAATGAATGGAGGTTTTATGTTGGGTCTTTTTTCCTGCATGGGAAAAAATCCTGCAGGGTACGCAGGATTCCCTGAATTTATAGACAGTGACATCATTATTCTCAGGAGAAAAGGTTTGACCTAAGCAGAGGAATGGATGTTATACGACTGCATGAACTTTAAGGTAATTAAACCCCATTAGGGATTAGGTAAATGCTAAACTTTTGAAATGCTTGGCTGTAATTTTCACTTGATTAGAGACTCATGATATAGATTCACTGGAAGTCTTCTGGCATCATTACCCAATAGACTGCTGAAAGTACATTTCAGCAGTGTCACAATTTCTAGTGTTGTTTTTACCCATAGCTATTAAAAAGATGCCAGTATGTCTACAGATCTAGCCTCTATGAACTTGTATTAAATAGTCATTGGATAAAGCATAAAACCAATATAGAGGCATAGATTAAAAATGCCATCTCATTCTGTCCAAGAATTGTCCTAGCCACCAGATCTGAAAGGTCATAATTAGTCATCTTCACTACTTTTTTCTAAAATAATCAGTCCTTAGGTCTGTTATATAATGAGGAACAGATGTATAGGAATATGTCAGTCAAAAACCCTGAGAGAACTCCATTTTGATTCATCTTACAGAAAAGAAGAGTATACTATATCTTAAACACATATTAAATAAAATAAATATTTGTTTGGCTTTTGGTTGATTTCTTGTGTTTGGTTTGATTCTTTTTCTTTTTGAGTGGGTGGTGTGCTTTTTAACAGAATGAGGTAAAATAGCAGAACAATTATGTGGTAATAATTCTGGCCAAAGATATTATTACTTTTTAAGATTAAGATGCAAAAATTCTGGATAATAGGTTTTTAGTATATGCATTTCTGGTTTTGGAGAGTCTTGATGATCAGATTAGGGACATTTCTATTCATGGCACTGATTATTGAGAGTTCCTTTCCTGCATGTTTAACCATTTCATAGAATCATAGAATATTTAGGATTGGATGGGACTTTCAAGATCATCTAGTTCCAACCATCCCTGCCATGGGCAGGGAAACCTTCCAGTAGACTAGGTTGCTCAAAACTCCGTCTAACCTGGCCTTGATCATTTCCAGGGATATGGGCATCCACAACTTCTCTGGGCAACCTGTCTCAGTGCCTCACCACCCTCTCAGTAAAGAATTTCTTTCCAATGTAAATCTGCCCTTTTTCAGTTAAAAGCCATTGCCCCTTGCCCTGTCATTATACACCTTGGTAAAAGTTTTTACTCTTTCTTATAAGCTTCCTTTAAAGTATTGGAAACCTTCATGAAAGGGTCACTAGAGCCTTCTCCAATCTCAACTCAAACAATCTCAAATGTGAGAGGTGCTCCCGTCATCTGACCATATTCATGTCCCTCTGGACCCACTACAACAGGTAGTTATCTTTCTTACAAGCCCTCAAAGCTGGATGCAGTACTCCAGGTGGGTTCTCATGAGAGTGAAACCTGCTGGCTGCACTTCTTTTTATGCAGTGCATGATACAATTGTGTTCTAGGCTGCGAGAGCACATTGTCACACGCTACACACAGAATGCAATTGCAAGGCTTTTGGAATCTGCAGTGGTAGTCAGGTACTCAAAAATGGTTATGTTGGTACTGAATGTTGAAATATTTAGAAGTATATTTACACATCTAAGTTGTACTTCTACCCAAGAGATGTATTGGATCTAGTGGATATGCTCAAAATTGGGTTGAATGAGGGTGAGCATACTGAATTATTCACCTTAAGCAAAACAAAATACTGAGATTATGAACATCCTGCAGATAACACTAAGTTTATATCTACAGTGACAACATATTTTTCATAAAAAAATCCCTGTTCTTCAGCAGGAATTGATCAGTAAATCAAAACCAACTTTACGAGGCCTCTGTATCTACAATATTGTTTGGTCGCTTGCTTTTCCTTTGGAATAATTTTTTTTGATGGCTTAGACAGAACATCAGGCAGGCTGTTTGAAGAGATATGGTAGATCAGGTACTTCTGCATTAGGTATTGGAGAGCATTTGATGAGCACCTGGAACAATTTCCAATTCAGTTTTCTCTATAGGAAGGGCTGAGCTTTTTTGGGGGGAGAAGAAAAAGGTAGAAAATAATAGTTCGCTGTCATCAATCCTCTTTAAAACTGCGTCCAAAATACGACAATGATTGGCATGGCATGATCAAGAAAATTTGTTCAAAAAATATATTTATGTTCCAAACTACAGTTTAAAGTAGATGTGGCCTAAGGCAATGTATCTTTGACTAAAGCTTTACGCAACAAAGAGAAGTGTTTTGGAGATGCTATTTTCTGAAATTCAGTTCAAAACTGTTGCAAACTAATGTTGCTATGGAACTCGAATTCATGATTATTTTTTAAGTCTGTCCCTAGGAACTGGCATTTCTTTCTTTTATCTTAAATAATTGATTTTATTATTCTATTTAAGCAATTAAAAATTCAAATAGCGAAGTTGCCAAATCCTAGGCATGATTTCTGTACCCACTGATAAACCTGTTCTTGCCTTTCATGTGACAAGATCAAGCTCAAAAATATGATATATCTGATAATGAAAAAAGGGTATGTGAACTAATCATAGCTATGTTAAGGTTTCCATGCCCAGAAATGATTAATTAAATCAATTACAGTGTTAGAAATTTTTCTGCATTATAGTAATGTATGATTCCAAGAATAATTTTACTTGCAAACAAAATATTCCAATAGTTGACAAAAAGAAGATACTGAATCAAAAGATTGAGAAAATATGTTTCTATGTTCAGTAATTTACAAGGGTGTAGGTCTTCAAATATTGATATAGTTGTTTGATACTTGTGTAATGGAAGGTTTGAGGTTTTGTTTTATGAGTTTTTGTTTTCCTAATCTTAATTAACACATTTAAAAGTTTGAAAATCCTGGCAATTAATTATCACTGCAAAAGAATTTTGTCAAGAATGCTATAGAATATTTATCTTATCTCTCTAAAATATTGCTTAGTAAGAAAGGCTGTGTGTATGCAATATTAAAATGTTCTTTCTTTTTTTATAAATGAAGAAAAGTGTTAATATATTTTCTTACCCCGGAGGAAATTTTATCTCAATAAATAATGATTTGATGCCATACATATGCCAAGTACTGGTTAATCTGAATTCACTTTCAGTTTCTAATTAGACATCTGTTAAAGCCTGTAACAGGAAATCTAATAGAGTTGTGTTGCAATTTGTCAAAGAGATTAATGATTCACAGTGTTAAAGTGTCTGTAAATGGAGTTCTTATGTGAGTCATTATATAAGTTGAAATTAAACTCTTTGGCTTTTATGGAAAATGTTTCCAACGTGTGTTATTACCAACAATTATAGCATCAAAACATCCCAAAAAAGAAAAAAATTTAAATGATAAAGCTATTTTTTTTCTTTAATTGGAATACTTATGCTTAAAGTAACCGCCAAAATTTATGAAAATCATATTCTTTCTCTTTTTTCTCTTTAGCAGTTTGGCATTCCAAGATTTTAATGAAAATATGTATATAACTCTTAGGTGTACATTTTCCAAATTGATGGGAAATAACATTAATTATTTGGGTATTACAGAATTGCACAAAAAATTCTCATATATTGAGCTTATTTATTCTAAGAATTGCAAGTACAGGATGCATATTATGTCCCTTAGTCATTTGCAGTCCTTCAGAAGTCAGCAGAAACTCAGTATGTCAGTTAAGTATCACAGCTGAATAAAGCAAGTTGTTTTTTTTTTTTACTGCCTTCAAATTTAAAGTATTTTTCAGTAATTGGTAAATTTGTTTCTTATTCTTCTTTGGGTTTTATGTTTTAAGAAACATTCTGGAAGATAAGGACAGAACATTTCCTTTGCCAAAATAAATGAGCAAATAAATAAATAAATAAATCTTGTATGTAGGAGAAATTACCACTGGCTTTGAGATGCCAGTGACTTAAAAAGTTATTGGGTGAAAAAAATGTTGACAATCTGTTTCCTTACTTTGCAGAGGAAGTCATTCATGTTCCATCACGTGTAATTCCCTTCACATGTCTTAGAAGGCAGACGATATTCAAGATTTTCTCCTGACGCCCTCAAAAGAAATGTCTTTTTCCTACACTGTCTAGGTTGTATGTGGCAATACCTAGTCCTACTTGCCATGTAGATGGATGGTGCAAAGTAATGCAACTCTGCCTGTAGTCCTCGCGTACCTTTTTAAAATGTAATGAACTCTAGAATTTGCAGAACTGTGTATTTTTTAATTACAACAGTTCCTTATTAACAAAAACAGAGAACAATTCACAATTGTTTCCAATTGTGAAAGGACATGGTGAATCAGAGAGAACACCATGTACAAGGTCGAAATTCCATCTGCTTTGTTGGAACAAAATCGGCGGTATTCAGCATGAGATCAACAAGATCCATTTCATATGGATTGTGCTTCAGAAGGTGTCATATTTAGAGTAGTTTATAAAAAAATATGAAATATGACCTTGTAAAGGTTCATATATACTTTCCAACATACTTGACTTAAAAGAAACTAGAAATCATGATATTAAGAGGCAACACATAATTTTTTTAATGGAGACAAAAAAGTTACCAATCCAATATCAAATGAAAACAACCATCAGCTTGTACTTTAATAATGTCAGGGAACAACTTAAATCCCATATCTGCCTTCAAAATCAACCAGAAATCTGAAAGTAGAATATGAAAATTGCAATACTACCACAGATACATATAATTATGCAAAATATATAGAAAAAAAATTTGACATATAGTGAATAAAAAGTTAACCCACAGAATAGCAATATATTTGAATGCTTAAATACATAGAATTTCATTTTGGAAACAAACATAAAAATACTCTCTTTGGTAGAATATTTCAAACATTAATTTATTGCCAAAAAAAGAGTGCCAGCTAAGGATCTTATTTTTAAATCTTTAAACTCAGGATCCAATACTACACCTCTCATCTCGCACTAAGTTACATGATTAGCATGAAATGGATGTTGAGACATTTTTCTATACCATTACAAATTACTGGAACTGAAGGAACTGAGACGTGAATTCCTCTCTTCATGTCAAATGTCTGAATTAAATCAGGGGTTTTTTCTACTCATTTAACTACATCATGCAATTTAAAACATTTTAAGCATTAAAAAAAGAAGACAAAGCAAAAAAAAAATCAAAACCCATTGCTAAAAAATCAAAGCTAAACTGAAGTGGGTAGTTGAAATTGTCACGAGGAAGTGAAGGGCATTCCTGACTTTTGAACATTGTTGATAGAGTTCTGGCATACTTGGTTATCCACACTCTTTCTGATATAATTGGACTCTCATAGAAGTATTAATATACTGCTTTCCTTTTTGTACAATATTTGCTTCTCACATAGTGTCTTACATGTAGTTAGGTACTCACAGACTTAAGCTTGTGTAACAGCTCAGAACTACTTAAGTCACACTGATCTTAAAGATTTAACTGCATGAATGGATTTCATGTTAACCACGGACAAGTCATCCAACTGAAAAGTCACACTTGAAAAGGGAATGTAAAACCTAATTGGATGTACTAGACTACTCGAAACTGTTACTCCCTAGACAATTTCAGAATGCATTGCCAAGAGCCTCTGAAATGCAACCACACAATGTAGGCAAAGGGCAAAACTAGACTATATGCCTGATGTGTGATATCAGGAGAAAGTAGTCCCTTCTGAAAACACTGTCTGGAAAATGGTGACAAAACTACAGGAAAGTAAAAATGCCAAAGACTTATCCATCATGTTCTCACAGATATATTTACCACTTCTATTTAGAAACTTGCAAATCAGCCTTTTAGGTGCTACAGGTAGGCCATGCTGAAGTACTAATAATTTGCTATATCTTGTTCTTTTACAATGACCTGTTACACCTGTGTCTACACTGTCAAATTTAAATCTGAAGGACTGATAGTCACTAGCTAGTGGTGTATTTTCTGACAAATTCCTTATTAGGTCAAGCACACTGAATTTCCATCAGAGATAGATTATATCCAAGTGTCTTCAGTACTATTAAAAATGTCTGGTACTTTTTTTGAGCAAATACACTTGCTGCATGTGGTTCTTGAATCTAATTTTAATTCTCTATAACATTAATCAAATTATGTCCCTTTCCATCTGCAAATTAGGAAAATTCCTACATTCTTTTTTTCCGTGTAAAGAATATAAAAAGTTTGAGTAAGGGGTTGTCTTCTGAAAGAATATACTGAGATAAAAATTAATAACAACTACTTTCAAAGTTGTCATAACAAACTGCTTTTCACATGTTAGATAGACCTGGAATAGATCATTAAAGGCTACAACATAATTTATTCTTAAAAGTAGTTATAATTCACACTGTAAACTCTATGAAGACCAAGGGAGCATACATTCCTAGATCAGATGGAAGAACAGGTACTCCTTAGATCCAGGTCTTGTATCCTGTGAAGCAGTCTGGTGGTCTGTCATTTGGTGTATGTCTGGTTCTCATAGGCCTCTTTAGCTCCCAGTAGCCGCTGTGCTAATAGCTTTTCATTCTGGAAGAGTAAATATCAGAAAAACAAAGATGTCTCAGGCCTGTATGAGACAGAAAAGGAATCCTGAGCTGAGATGCGAACCTTTAGCAGGATATCATTAAATACCATGGTGGAGATAGGGCTCTTAAACAAAACTAGGCCTTGATAGAATTTTATTTTGTGTGTGTAAATATTATTTGGCATTATTTTCAGTATAACCAAGAGTAACCAAATTGCAGATCTAGCATAGGTATAAGCCCTTAGAATACCTCTAAACCAGAACTGAATTGTTGAAGTAACAAGCTTCTGTTTTAACACAATAAATATATATAGGAAACCAAATAAAACATTTTAAATGAAATAACAGTTCCATTAAGACAGCTGCAGAGCAAGCAGGAAAGGCATTGGTCACTGCAGCCCAGTCTTCCCTTGACCTTCACATTTCGCAGCCTCTTCTTGTTGGTAAGACTAAGGTCCAGCATAGCATCTCTCCTCATTGGCACCTCTATCTATCATCAACACACTCCAGGAACCCTCTGGATTGCTTATGGCCCACTGTGTTGTCTCTCCAACACATACCAGTGTGATTGAATTGCCTCACAAGTACCACAAGTTCACGAATGTGAGGCTGCACCTATCTGTCTATAGTGGGACTCGTGCATCTGGTCTTCCTGGACAGGCCATCTGTAGCATCCCTACTACAATGTCACCTGTGCCTGCTCTCCCTTTATTTCTGACCCATAAACTCTCTGCCATCTCCTCATCCACTTCAGGTGAAGCTCCATGCTGTCCAACTGCTCACTGACATGGAGGGCAACACCACCTCCTCAACCCCCCTGCTTGTCCTTCCTGAAGAACCTGTACCCTTCCATTCCAACATTTCAGGATAGGAGACATCCCGCTGCATCTCCACGATGACGGTAAGATTCTAGCCCCACAGGCACGTGCATGGCTACAGTCCCTTTGTTTATTCCCCATGCTCCTTTGATGAAGCTGACCTCCATGAACCCTCGGCAGAGCAAGTTTCTGGAAGCAAGTCTCGTCATCTAAGTAGCTGAACCCCTGACCATGGCACCAGTCTTGTAGCCATTTGTTGATTCTCCAAATTTGACTGGCTCTTTCAGACCACGTCTCTTTGGCCGGGAGGCTTGTTAAAAAAACAATGTGTGTTCTGGAGTCCCTTGCCACCTCTCTCAGGGCTCTCTAATACTTTCTAATTTAATTTTTTGCTCCTTAGGCTTTTATGCCTAAACATGGGAACACGGAAAATCATTTCCATGGCAGTGATTTTTATCATGAATACTGGAAAAGCTATGACTATCAGAACAGCTATACTTCTGCCTTTGTTTTTAATTATTCTGAAAGGCTTTAGCTCACTTATGCTCCCACATATTAATAATTCATTTTCATATTAAAATTAACCATGGCCACACAGCTGTGCTGCGTAAGATGACTATGAATCACAGGTGGATAAAACTCCTTGGACAAGAGTGAAATAATGGAGCTCAATGTAAGTGCCAAAATACAGGTCTCTAGTGTAATTTGAGATGAGTAATTTTAGATCCATGCCTGGCTTCTATCTACAGTAGAGGTGTCTCATAAATCAAGTGTCACATCTGACAGTGGCATAGGGATGTCTAGGATGCCTTAGAGTGTTTTAGGTGGCCCTAGGCACACGTGTTTACGCAATCAATTTGTGTCTGCGGTATCAGATGCTTACTGTAGTATTTTGCCAGCCCACTGTTAAAAGGCCATAACAAATCTGTACTGGAAGATACTTGTGAAATGTAAATTTTGATTTATAGAAGGTTTTTTTAAATATGTAATTAGTGTTGCAGCCCTGGATTAGTTACTTTAGAGCCCTGGATTGCATGCCTCCTGCAGAAAAGAGATTTCAGGACAGGAAAACATAAGTCCTAAAACTCTTTTGTTCCATGTGTTCCTCTAGAAATTTTAGCATATGATGGGCCATATCTGAAATCCTCCATTTTAAGCTCAGTGAGCTTATAATGTGAGAGTATCTGTGGCAGTCCTGTGGCAATTTTGGACTCCTACTAGGCAGTAAGAACTCATTTGAAGTTGGGAAGCCCCCTAGAGGTATAATGGATCTGGAAGATTTAATGTCTTCTCCTGAAGTAATTCCTTAGCTCTGGGAGGATATTTATTTGATTTGGTCTGAATGTAACATTTTTCATGGTTTTATAATTTCGTTGCTTGAAAGAGACAGTAATTAATTCGACAATACTTGGCAAAATTGTTGAGACAAAAGTAACTGTGAAGAAGTAACTCGAGAAGTAACTGTGAAGAAGCAACTAAGTTTATGACCATAAACTAAACCACAAGAAATTCTACCTCAACATAAAGAACTTCTTTACATTGAGGGTGGCAGAGCTGGAACAGGCTGCCAAAGGAGGTCATGAAGTCTCCCTCTCTGGGAATATTCAAAATCCACCTGGACTCATTCTGGTATAACCTGCTCTATGGTTTAACTAGATGGTCTCCAGAGGTGCCTTCCAACTGTTCTGTGATTCCGTAAATGAGGTATTATGAACTAAATTTCAGTTTGATCTCTGCCATGGGAGTAGGGTGGCACTGTGAGTAAGGTGGGAGATACTTTTTCTGTCAGAATCTTCAAGGTATCAGCATCTCGAACCTCCAGAGTAAGGATGTCTGTATGTACTCAGAACTATCCTGTGTCTCTTAACATATACACTTAAGTGGGTGAGTATCACACTTTCTTTTTTTTTTTTTTTTTTCCAAACAGCCCCTAAACTTTTGCAAGGTTGAAGTTAATTGTTTATTTCTGCCAGCTTGTTGAACAGGCTGAATGCCAAATCTGGGTGGTGGCATCAATTGCCGTGTTGTATCAGTTTTCCTGTTAACAAGGGCAGTTTGTTTGATGAAGCTAACTTGCTATTCTAGCCAAATTTATTTCCAGCAAGGCAGGATTATTCAGCTCCTATATATCAAGTCCTAGCCAGCCTGTATCATGGTTAACACTTCAGGATAGGGAGCTAACATTGTTAGCAGTCATTTAGTTCAAGGCAAGCAACAACAGAGCATGACACAAAATATCTGAGTCCTCATGGTGAGAGAACAACAAGAACCATATCTAGATGTTCATAAATCTGCTTTTTACACTTTTTCCTCAGATAATTGAAGGAGAATAGCTAACTAAGCCCTTTCCAATTCTGCTAACAGAAATGAATCCCTTCTATACACACACACACAGAGTAAAACAAGTACACTCAATCTCTTCTCTGCATACATATAAATTAGACAGTTGGCTTAGATTGTGCAGTTCCATTAACCTTTGTGAGTGTATTTTCCTCCACCAATTAATTCGAGAATGTAGTGGTTTGGTCCTGACTGGCAGCTAAGCAGTACGCAGCCATAACTTCCTTCGCTACCAATATCATGGGGAGAAATAATAGGAAGAGCAAAAGACTCCAAAAGTTGTGGACAGGATTGTGGGGCTGACTTTCAGTGGGACTTAGAAAATTCAGCATCAGGCCCTGGCTTTCCCAAGGGAAAGCAGTTTCCTTCCTAAGGAACAGCTCTTTGAGGAATTTCATGTTCTCAAAGAAAGATTGATAGAGGTTTTGTAAGCATCTGGCATTCTCAAAATAACAGGTGCTGTTTTTCACTTTAGTTTGTTCTATCCTTGTGTGTGTTCTCAAAACATGCTCTATCTCATCCGATGGTGGTAGAGAGGCATTGTGTCATTTAGCCAATCAAATAACTGTTAGTGAAAGACCCTATAAAAGGGATTGCATGGTTACAATGAAGAACAGCCTTCTGATTCAACAAGATCTTGGAGTCTTTCTCTTCATCCTCTGAGACAGGGAAACACCAGATAAAAAACACCAGATAACAAATAAGGAAAGAGGAAGAGGAAAGAAAGGAGAAATGCAAACAAAAGAAGTCATGCAAACACAATTACTTCTCTCTTCCCATGGAAAACCGATACCCAGTCAGTCCCTAAGCAATGGCTACCTATCCAAAACACTCCTCCCTTCGGATTTTAGTGGCTGGAGATGGCTCTATAAGCAGTAGTCCTTTGGATGTTTGGGTCAGCTGTCCTGGTTATGTCCCCTCATGTCTTCTTTTACATCCCCATCCGTGGTAATGCATTGTTTAGTTATTATTTTGCACTGGGTGGTTTGTTCATTTGCACTGGGTAGTTTGTATGTATTTGCACTGAGAGGTTTGTGTCATGTGGGTTTATCTCTGCACTCCCCCCTCAGGTCCCTGGTGTTGGTTTCTCTCCCAGGCTAATTCCTCCCTTGACCCCTTCCCTCAGGTGTTTCTTACCTCTGCTCCCTCCCTCTGTGTTTAAAAACCTCTTCCCTCGTGGTTATCTCTCTCTCTCTCTCTTCTCCTGGAGTGGTTCTCCATTAAACTGTGGGACAGCGGTCCCGAGAAGAAAGAGCGCCTCTCGTCTTTTGCTTTTGTCCTTGTGGGATTTATTGGCGAGGTCCTGAGCTAGCCAAAGGGATGCCCCAAAAACCAGAAAATACCAAACCCATCTGTGTTGCTGGGAGGGTAGCATGGGAAGCAGAGAAGGGCCTGCTGCAGTGTAGGTGCTGCTCAGCAACATCTAAACCATGGTGTATTATAAACATCATTGTGAAAACACAGCCAAAGCACTGCACCTTAGCAGACTGCTGTGAAGAAAATTAGCTCCAACCCAGCCAGATCCAGCACAAAGAAGAAAAAGTAGATGAGCAACACTGTACAACTGACAGAAGCATCATGTTCCAAGATCCTGGTTCTCATGGGTGACTTGAAGAAATATTGGCAGCAGGACTAAATCAATGTGTATAAATTCCTGATGGATTGGAGTAAAGAAGACAAATTCAAACTCTTCTCAGAGGTATTCAGTGACAGGACAAGGGACAATAGTAATTAATTTATCTACATGACATTCAGATTAAATGTAAAAGAAGAAGTCATAATGGGATTAGTCAAACCCAGGAACAGATTAGTTTGAGATTGGGTGGAATTTCTATCCTCTGAGCCAGTCAAAACCTTCCTGCACATAGTAGATATCCAGCAATATGAACAACCTGCCCTGGCAAAACCTTTTCTGACCGGAGCAGTTTGACTAAATGATCTCTAGGTGTCTCTTTTAACCTCAATAATTTTATAACTTTAATTAGTTCAAAAGAGAGTCAATATGTACAGTGTTCTAACCCTAAGAACCAATTTGCCTTGAAATAAATTACAATTTTCTTGTATCTGTTGTCTTCCTGCCCCTTCTTGAGATTTCCTCCTCTTCAGACAGGAGTCCTTCATTCCTCACACATCTATCCTTAGAAGACCCATACTTGTCCCCAAACAAAGCAAAAGTGTGCAAAGGACTCCATAAATATCTATAGAGAAAAGGAACAATACTACTTAAAATATAACTATAAATATTTATTAATACAAAGCACACAAAAAATACAGGCTGGTACTTCCCTCTCCAAATGATTTTGAATGATTAAAACATTGAGATAAAGTGAGTGGGATTTATCCATAGATTCTTGCGACTAAATTTAAGCAAGTTTAGGATATCTGCCAATGTAAGGGTCCAGAGGTTGAGTGAGGTGCCCAAACTCCTAGAAGCTAGCACAGCTGAGATAAGTATGTGAATGTATGCTGATATGGATCAGAAAACCACATTTAATTGTGAACCTTCATATGTGCCCTTTAGGGATTTTTCTAAGTTAAATAAACATTTTTTTGCCACTGGGTTCTGACTGTGATCCAAGCACATTTCTTTTTTCAGAGTCCTAGTCATGTCTCTGGGCCTTTCAATCATTATCACATTTTTATAGATGTTAACAGCAGGTCAACATACTAACCAGCTAGCTGAATAACAAGTAGGATTCTCTGCAGCCTGCAGGAATAACATCTTTACAGAATGCATACAGACATATTCACAGATACAATGTGTGAGGCATGTTCATGGGGTGTTGTATGAAAGAAGGGAAGTGTCCTGTGATGCCCTGTATGTTGGAATATGGGGAGAGCACTTAAACCAGCAGTACACTTGTTCGGAGGGAGCAAACAAATTTTATAACTGCTTTCTGACTTTCTCCTGAAGGAAGCTTTCTGGTTTACTAAAAATAAATGTACAGGAAACAACTAGCATAAGCCTAGTGCAAAGGGGCTAGGGACCAGAGCTCTAGGGTGAAACACAGAGTCAACAACAGACCAGATCAACAATATCAACATGCCCAAAGTCATGGCACATCAGCAGGTCATGTTGGAGGTGGGGGTGGGTGGCATGTCAGGGAGGGTATGGCATGGCAGTGGGGGCATGGCACAGCAATTTGCAGGGCAGTTTGCCCAGGCAGAGTGAGGGGAAGGGCTCCTTTCCAAGAGGACCCAATTAAGGCAGATAAACAAACTCAGTATCTGGTGCAGAAGAGCACAAAAAGATCCTTTCAGCCCCAATTTCATTAGCACACTAGTATATGCCTCCTCAGTCATGGTGCTGACACGCACTGTGGAGCTCATTCCCCTGCAGCTGCTGCAGTCACTGCCCAGCCATGTCAGAGGCCTCCAGCCACACTGATCTACTGATGGCAGATGGAGCTCTCCAGGTCACAGGTTGCCAGAAGTGTCTGATGCTTCTCTGTGAGGCTGGGGCAGAAAAAACAGCTCTTTTGCTGAAGAAATAGTTCTTTGTACTGTGGTTGAGGAGCTGTGTCACCAGCCAAGATAGTCCCTTTTCTGATAAAACAGTTTTACTTTTATACTGTTTTTAAGCATTCTCAAACTAAGTGTAACTGCTCCCATCACTCTGCTGGCCCCCATCAAACATCCCCTGACTGTGAGAGTAAATATTTATGTGAAGGAGAAGGGAAGTTATGGAGGCACCCACACGCCCCACATTGTTGAATGGTCCACTCAGCAGCAGTCAAGTATGTGAGTATAAGTGATGTGCACAGGACACACAAAACTGTCTGAGGGGGCTTGAGAAGAATGTGACCATCATCAGGATGGTCACCAGGAAATTACAGACACTTCAGAAGAGGTCAATCTTAAAAGAAACATGAGAGAAGAGGGGCATTTGAGACATAGGGAGAGACAGTGGAGAGGAAGCAGTAGTTACCACAGGGAGTCTGTCCCTGCCAAAAGTGTCCCTGGAGCACCCTGACCCTTCTCCAGACCATATAGGGCAGCCTGCCACGGGTCACTGGGAGCAGTCAGCATCCAGAAGCAGGCTGGCAGAGTGGGGGCAGCACATGGGACCCCCACCTCTCAAGTTGCCTCACCAGCAAGTGCACCAGAAGCGGCAGTGATATGCAAAAATGGGGAAGGAGTGATAGAAACTCCTACATCCAGGGGATGTACGTGTCCATGTGTAGCCCTACAAGGATTAGCCCTACAAGGCTTTTTATATATTTGCAGATGTTTATTAGCATTTTCTATTTGAGCTATAACTGATTTTTCTGTTACATTAAGGATATGGATTCTGAATATATAGCTAATGGATAGATAGTTAGTTGCATGTCATTAATTAATCAATAAACTGCTTCAATTCTCAGAATTCATCAAAACAGCTAGAGTCAATTAATTTTTATCAGGCATTCTTGCAGCTTTTGGAGCTTGGTGAGGTTCTAGAAATTATGATTTCTCAGAAATAATCTCCACCAGGTTCAACACAGCTTTGAAAAATCCTGCTTTTGTTTTAAGCTTTGTAGCTTTCTACCTTTCGTGTCAGCATATGGAAACTGAGTAGAAAGTGTACACCTACCTTCTGCCTTGTTTTCCCTGACCTCTCCAGAGAAGATCACTGTAGATGGCTGTGACATGCTCTTCTCGGACATACTTTGTATAGAGCATCTCAAATATAGCTGCAGGCTCAAAGGGGGTTTTTGACCTTGAGCCTGTAACTTTTACAGTACTTAGGAAAGCTTAAAAACAAAAAACAAATCCAGAAGATGATTTGCTTTAATGGACTGGAATGTCTGAAGTGAAGGATGCAACCTATCTGAATAATAACAGAAAAGTCATTGTTTGCTGAAAAAGAAAATACTCAAAAAGACAATAAAGTTGAAGATGACATTCAGAACAACAAGATTTGGGACAGCAGTATGTGGGTCCTGAAATTCTGAGGCTGTTAAAAAATACACTTTTCCCAGTATAAAACCTTTTTATTGTGGTTACCTATATTCTAGTACACGGAGTTCTTTTTCAGCATGATTGGATGAAGAACAGTACAATAAGTGATTTACAGCATGATATGACCTTTCTGTAATGCAAGTTGGCACTGAAATTATGTTGGTATCCAGTGCAATGACTTTTAGACATATCACACACACTACCCTTATTCAATTTTCCCACTGTCTTCACCTGGCATATAACACTTTCAACTACAGCCGTAAAAATAGCAAGGTGTCACTTCAAGAGACAAAAATATCCCTATGTTAAGGCCTCAGATGTGTCTCAGAATTAATTCTTATTTCTTTTTCTCATCCAGGAATGAACATGCCATGCCTCCATTGATTTTTGATGGAATTAATATCAAATATTTTTAAAAACACTGGGAAAAAACCTCATGTACTATCTACCCAAGACTGTTGGATGTTGGCCAAACCTTTAAACTTTAAGGGGTAGGTTGCCTCATTCATTTTTTTAATTGTCCTTTGGAGGTACCAGTCATTTTATTTTGATTGAAATGGAACTTTGACTAATAAGCTGCTGCCATGCTTGCCTCTTACATGCAGCTAAACTGAGATGGAATCTAGGACAAGGACTTTAATTACACAAATTTATTTAGAGTAAAGTGGAAACTTGATAAATTGATAAATCAATTTTTACTTTCATGCTTTAATTGTACCTTAAGTGTTTTTGTTTAGTTTTTTAATAAAAAATTTACATATTTAAATAACAGATGTTTTAAAAGTCGTCACTGGGATTTGTTTTCCAATGCACAACATTGTTCCTCTTTCTAGCAGTTAAAGTGACCTAAATTCTTCTTAGCCACTTAGCATGATTGTATGTAGCTTTAAATCCTGAGACTTGGCAATTTGTGTGGCTGAAGCAGTAAGGTAATAATGAAATAAGTCACATTGTGCTTTCATGTCATTACCTTCGAAGGATGAAGTCAGACAATCCGGAGGAAGAAATCTAAGCTAACTGGACTCTTAGCTTCTTGCTACTTTTCTAAGAGTTTAATTCATGAAACTAGCAAGGACAATGAAAAATATCTACTATTTTCCCTTATGGTGGTCATGTGGAAAATGATCATCAGAGGATTAGGGATGGCCTTTTGCACCACTAAAAATGTATCTCTTTGTTTATTTCCACCATATTAGGTTATACCACATGTAAAATGATATCATCAAATGAAAAGTCACCTAGAGTGCTGTGTGGGCATGTTAGAGTGAATCTAGTGAAGGGCCATTGGCCAGAGGACTGAAGCACATGGGATATGAGGAGAGTATGAGAGAACTGAGTTTGTTCAGCCTACAGAAAACAAGATTCCAGGAAGACTTTATTTTTTGCTGTCTACAACTATTTGGTGCTGGACAGAGGAATAGAGAGAAAAACAGCCAGACTCTCTCAGATAAGCACAGTTGAAACACAAGAGGCAAATGACCCAAGTTGGATCACAGGACAATTTGACTGTATGAGGAAATAATTCTGCAGGTGAATAGTCAAATGCTCCTGCGGGTTTCCTGGAGAGGCTCTGGAGTATCCATCCTTGTAGATATTCAAAATTCAAATGTTTAGGGCCCTGAGCCATCTCAATGTCTGTGTCACTTCAGAGCAGGAGGTTGGCCTAGGGACCTAAAGAGGTCCCTTCCATCTGAGACTATCCTATGATTCTGTGATCGGCATTCATATAAGCTCTGCTTACGCAAATACACTACTCACATGCAGGTTCCATGATGCTTTTACAAAGTGATGTATAGCTTACCTACACATTATGTGTTATTACCTCATACCTATCAATAGAGATAGGGGGTAGCAGAGCAATCATAGTTTGGTTGCATACTCAGACTGAAATTTAAGGTCTTCTTTTCACTCTCAAGTTCATGACCACACACTTGACTAATTAGTATCTTCTCCAAACAGAGAAAATGTAGGTGAATTGGTTAGTTCTTTCAGATATTCAACAAGATTTTTCTTCTTTTTTTTTTTATATAATGTTTTAAAATCAGTCTCCTGAGAGTCTTCCAGAGGGATTTAATCTTCATTTCAAAAATCACTTAACAGTTTGACTGATATTGAAGTAAGTATTTTAAAGTTCGGAGTGAAAAACATACTAAAGAAGGGGAAAAATCAGGGTGGTCTTGAATTGCAATATATTGCAATATATTTCGTAAACCTCTTTTTTCAATTGCAAATCATGAATCATTTGGGATTGGTACTAGTAAAATTTAAGCATTTTTACCTTATTGCATAAGATAATTCTATGAGTTTAAAATCTGTTTTAATTTCTCAATTCCTCTGAATTTTATTTAGACATAGTCACTAAATATAAAGGGCAAAATGAGTTTTAGACAGGACAGTTGACATTTTGGTTTTGTATTGTTTAGTTGTTTTGGTTGGTTTGTTGCTTTTAATTTTTTATTTTTCTGTTGTTCAGTTGCAAGACAATATTTTATTAAAGAAAAAATTTCAAAACCTTAGAAGGTCTACTTCCATTTTCTCCTGGTGATTACACATGAAAGGGACAGGACCTTCACTGCAGGACTGTGTCAGCTTCACTGATCTGCTGAAACCTGCATAATCACTGGTGATATTCCACCAAATCTACTACCTGAACTCTCTGGACTGTGACACCATTCTCATACCACAGAAGCCAAGTCTACACCTAACTTTGACTGGGAAAGAGGCAGATCCAGTGGTGTCCTAATTCTTGTCAGAATAGTATTCACTAATTCTTATTCATCTTTTCAAATAACATTCATCTTCTCTGAAAAACTTCAGTTTTATTTGCCTTTTCTACATTTCACTTACAACTTACTTAATCATACGCACAAGGTGGCCTTCATACTTCCTTTCATAAAAACCATCTAAAAATTTTTCTGTTTTAAACATCTACTGAACACTGAGCTGATGTTTCCTTTGAACTACCTGTCAAAACTAATGCAAACTTTTTCAGAATGAAAATGATCAGTTTAGATCCCATAACCTTATGTGCAAAAGATTAATTTCCCCATATTTACACAATTTTGCATGCCTTTTGTGAATTTTTCTTAGCTGTTACTCAGTCTCACAAGATCCCTCTTTCGATCTCAACAGTGGTTTTTTTCACTTTTCTGAAACCCTTGCAGGTCTTCATGTCTATGCCAAACTGCTTTTCCTTGGTTCTCAGTGCTCAGTGCTTTTAACTATAGGCAAATCACTCTGCTTTCCCCTTCCTGCTTCTTGCATGTGAGTGATGGGACCACTGAGAAGAGCTAATCTCACCCTTTTACTCTCAGTTCCTGAACTTATCTAGAAAACTGTCCCTTTTATCAGTATCTCAAGTATGTAAGCATTCCTCCACAAAATAGATGCAATAATGTTCTATGGTAGAAAAGGAGAAATATTCTTGAATCTGTATGAGCTGCTAATACTGTCAGATGAAGCTTTCTAGAAAAGAATCATTATGAGACATATGATGGTATGTAAATATTCAAAGACCCGGCAAAGCAAAAGGATTCTCTATTTTTGAAGAAGTTTGGAAGAAATCTGGGGAAACTCAGTTATACTTAGCTGCACTACAGCTATCCTATGTTATGCATAATACAGACATAAATATATAGAACTTTTCATACAAAAGAAAGCTGTGGCTCCACTTTTTCTTTTTTAAAGATATTATTGCTGTTAGTTAAAAATATTGCTGTACCAAGAGTGCTATAGCTGCCTGGGGCCAAGCACCAAATAAAATATTACCAAACTGTGAAAATATTCAGAAATGGAATAATTTGCTTAATATAACCACATTATCTTCCTGTTGTATTTTCTGCCAGTACACAGCTTGTTTTCACAGAAGATGAAACAGGATATTATTGCATGTTAAAAAATCATAATTACCAATATAATTTGTCCAATAGAACTCACTAATTTTCTATTTGGTAGGAATAAGTCAAGCATTGTTAAGTCAAGAATTGATTTTTTTTTTCAAATAAAAAGAACTCTGTGGAGTTCTGGCTTTAATGTTGTTCTTAATTAGCTTAATTTTGTTTTGAAAATAACCAAATAAATGATCATAGAAAATAAAGCACTTATTCTTTAATATGTAAGTGCAGCTGTCTTCATGTTTTCTGTAGTATGCTTCACTTCCCAAAGGGAAAAGAATATTCTCTGCTTCCTCGCTGCTGAGGGGTTTTTTTTGCAAAGACTGTGAGAAAACATGATTTTTTCCCATCTCAAGTAAATGCAGCCAGCCTTCCTCCCCTCCTTTCCACCTTTCCTCTTGGCTGTGGCTTTTCATGTTCAGTCTTGGAATTCCTCCATCTGGAAGCACAAAATCACTAATTCATTATTCTTGCAACAGTGAAAACGTTGTATTCCAAGAAATATGAGTTATATAGTTCTGTGAAACATATTTTGTTCTTAGCTCTAGGAAGATAAGGAAGTTAGATCTATTTTTCTTTATATTAGAAATGCCATGCCCTAAGTCTGGTTGTTTTTTTCTTGGTGTCTGTTTTTTCCTGAGGGAAACTTTTCTCATCTTTGGGGTTATGACAGAAAAAGCTGAGAATTCATAGCTTAATCAAGCAGTTAATCATAATTAAAAGCGAATTGTAGGTAAATGGCAGCAAAATATTTAACACAAAGGTAGAAAAGAAAAAGATAGTGAGGGTTATTTTTAGGGTTTTTAAAATGCACTTTAAAAGAGTTGTTTAAACCCTAAAGCCAGATTAAACTCTTGCAAGTGCAAATAAATATTTGTGGACAGAACAGGACAGAGTCAAACCACTGTCTCAACTGGCAGTATAAGTGTAAATATAATCCATTTATCCCTTCTGAAAAAAATTCAAAATGTTATATTCCCTATAGATTGACAGTTTCAAAATAAGATTTCTACTACTATTTCTCATATCAATCTATTACTGGTATGCAGTATTAATCTGGCAATGACACTAGGTCATTTACACGGCATAAGGTGAATCCTACTTTCTTAATAGATAACTCATATTACAGAACAGGGAAGTAAAATTGTAATTTGTTTTTTCTTTTTATGTTTTGGAGACTCAATGCTTTGAAGAAAAGTGAAAAGAAATACTCTCTCAGGGTCAAAGTGAAAAATGCTGGTGTTAGTAATGAGGTGCTTCTTGAAGGTTATCAGTACCATTAATGGCTTTTAAGTCCATCAAAACAAATATCTGGAGCTGCTTGGCTCTTTGTCAAATTAACGCTAAGGTAATACCTATATCAACACTTCTTGTGAATTAAACATGTACATTATTACATAATTAATAAAATTTTGCAAGCCATATAAGGTTTATGTAGTAGTTGCAGTTATTTCTTATATATTATTCCTCGGCATAAGAAAGAAGTAAAAGAGGAAAAAACCCAAGCAAACATGAAAACCAACACACATGCAAAAGACTGAATTGCTCCATATTTCTCTCTAAGAGATTAGTGGCAGAGGACACAGCAGATTTCAATCCTCTAGTACAATAGCCAGCTTCCACAGCCTCAAGAACAAATAGTTCTGCTCCTGCTCCTTTTATTCATCTTCTGAGATCTACAACTATTCTACTGACAATAACTGATTTAAAACAGTTGGTGTTTTCTAGAAACCTGATTACACACTTTTAACTTACTGAATAACTGGTATAAGATAACAATCTATAGTAAAAATAATATGACTAAAGGCTGTATCCTAACAGCATTGGTCCAAAGGAGCTGAAGTAATAGTGGCAAGATTGAATATGGGCTTTTCTACATTTTGATTTTGCAACCATAACATTCTTTTAATAAAAATTTACTCTGCAATTATTGAATACTTAATTTGAATTATGCAAGCATTTACTGATATAATATATTACTATCCTGTCTTGTATGTTTTAATAATCTGCCAAAGAGGAAAATAACCACAAGTTTTCATTGCTGTTGTTGAAGTATTACTAATACAAAAAAAAGTTTTCCTTTAAGATACATTGCAAAGTCTGAAGTTTAATCTACACATCAGTACAGTAAAAATTTTCCAAAAAAGCCCATTTGAAATTGATCATTTGATCATTTGAAGCTCTGCTAGCTTTGCTGTCTTCCACTTTCTGAATCAAAATACTATATGGTGTTACTTCAGTGCAATGTTATAAAGGGGGAGATATATGGGGAGGAGAAGTGATGATGTAAATTATTTCTCATATTTTAATAATTTCTACAGCTTGATTTTCGTGGGATATTTTTGTGTTTCATGTGATGTTTTTGTTTGTTTTGTTGTTGTTTTGTTTTTGCTTTTTTGTTTGTTTGTTTCTAGTGTTTACATTATGAGAAGAACATAAGTTTCTTAACCTTTCTTGTGGTCCACTGAAGTGAAGATGTGGCCAAGCCAAGGCTACTCCAGGGTAGGGTCTCAGGTTCAGACTCAGTGACTGAAAACAGGTCCAGGCAGAAGAGTGGGGCCATGGGGATGGATGGGGCCATGCTGAGATGTCAACAAGTGGATGTGACCCCAATCCAGTCAGATCCTTCCGTGGCTGGGCAAGGCAGAGCTGGGGTGCAGCTGGGCATCAGTGCTGCTGCAGAACTGCTGGAACAGACAGGTCTGGATGGCCTGAAAGTGGGTCCTGGGGCCATGGGCACTTTCAGTTGTAAAAAGCCACTACAAAACAAGACATTCAAATTCAGTTATTGATTTATATTTAACAGATCCTTTCTTTGCTGCATTGGTGTCTTAGCATGGGATGTGAGTCTCTTAGCCAAGCCATCTCCTCTGTAATCGATATTGATCTCACCACTGGGCTAGTCCCTGAACTTTTAACTCTCCTGTTTTTATTTTCCAGCAGAACAAATGGGTACACCCATGTCAGATTCTCCTGGGTAAAGCTTTTCTGTCGCTTTGTTTCTCCCTAGGCTTGCAATCAGTTTGTTTCTTCACTTGTTTGATTTGATCTATTTCTGTTTATCGATTCTTCACAAGTGCATGCTTTTATGCTCTTCAGGATTACTCCAGAAGGACATTCATGCTGAGGCAGGAGAATGAGGTGCTTCCTCTTTGTCCTTGTTACCAATTTTCTATTTATATTACCACTTTATTTCCATGACATTCCCTGACAGGCTGTTACAGTTAATTGGTTTATTGTAACATTGATGGACTTCAGCAATCATATGTCATGATTTGTACACGGAAACCACTAGATTAATACCTTTCAGACTGTACAGCACTCACAGCTGTGAGTTATTATCATAGAGGATAGCTTCAAAATTCACTTTCTGGTAATCTGTTCTAAGGGTTATGTCAGTGCTTTACTGTGGCAAAAGGCACTAAAAAACATTTTTATAAATACATGAGCAACAAGAGGAGCACTAAGGAGAATGTCCATCCTTCATTGCATGTAGGATGAAACACAGTGACAACGGATAAGGTAATAAATGCCTTATTTGCCTCAGTTTTTAACAATAAGACCAATTGTTCCCAGGGTATCCAGCACCCCGAGCTAGATGACAGGGATGGAGAGCAGAATGAAACCCTCAAATAATCAAAAATTTCTGTGAGAGAATATGCAGCAGTAACAGGAAATTAATCCTCTCAAAAATAGCCCATTTCAACTGGCATAAAATAGTAAAATATAAATCATCTTTGCATCAGAAAAATGAAAAAATGTAGGTTTTTATGAACACATGTAAAATGTCCTTAAATATAAATCTCAACACATCTAAGCCATAAAACTATACTCATGAACGCTTAGTTCCAGGGCAAGCCTTTAACAGAAACTTTTTATTACTTGTCATAAATTATGTTGTAAGAAATTTCCTAAAATAAAGCTTTCAAATATTAAGTAAAAAGTTTTCCACTAATCCAAAACAAAATAGATGTTTATCCTCAGAGTTAAATATTTAGAATACAGAAAAGTTTTTGGTGATGAAAAGGTAAACTCTACTTATGCTTGATTTCTTTTAAAGATACAATCTAATTCCAGGACCATGATACAGTTTAAAGGGAAGCAGATGCTATAAAAAGTAAAGTTGAGGTGGCTTTCTCCTTAGCTTGCAAAAAGTATAATACAATTTTAAGAACATAATACGGAAGGAAAAACCATAAGTCTATCCTTACACTCAAATAAAAAATAATAATAATAATTTTCAAAAAATTGTAGATGCATACTGAAATTAATATAAGAACTTCAGGGTAAAAATTACATGGTTTTACATTAGGAGTAGGGTACTAATGTCTTTTATATGAAAAAATGCTTAAGGGTTGTAGTGAAAAGGGAATATTAAAATAAGATAGGTAACGGCAACAAATAATTCTAAAGTTTAAGAAACAGCCCTTGCAAAAAACATTTCTCTAAATATTGGGTTTAATGATTTTTTTAAATGAATTTTGGTTTTCCTAAAGCGAATGTGAACATGCTTTCAGAGTCCAATATTATCTGACCATGTTCTCGTAGATATTTCACAAAGGGAATAACACCAAATTCACTTATTTGAAGAATACTTGATGCTTCACTTGATTTAGCAGAGTGATACAGCAATGTAGTGAGATCACAACAAAACCACTTCGTGGCAATTGCTCTATGCAGTTAGATCACAGCCTAAACATGATTCCCATGACCAATCTCCACATGCTCTCTATCACATCAGCAGGCAGCCCCAGTCACTGGGAAGGAACATAGAGGTTCAAGCTTGTTGCTCTTTTCAAAATATATCATGTTGGTCACTCATTTTTTTTATACTTTAGGTTTGGTTGAGGCATGTATACATCTCTCCCATATTGGCCTGTCTCAGTCAGGAAGACATTCACAGCTTCTCTTGCTTTACCTAGCAAAGGGTGTTCATACAGAGCTGCTCCATCCAGCTGAGAAAGAGACAGCTGATGCATTTATTTAAAGTCTTCTGGACACACTCTGGTCCCTTTGTTCTTTCTTTACAACAGCTATCTCACTCCCCTTATTCTATCCTGAGCTTCTCAAGTGCTTGTGCTAATCTCCTCTGTGCCTTCTTCCATGCTAGGGACTTTTTGATCAGTTATACACACTCACTGGCACACACATATACAGTAAATATAATTTTGACAGAATTTTGGTGGTATCAGTTATTTATAGAATAAATTTGTGCTGTTGAAGAGTGTGAATCCTGAAAGTGTAAGACCAGTGCAATTAATTGGGCATTACAGTTACGGAGATGTGGAAAAATGTTGCTTTTAACTGGGTATAGGCAGACTGATGAATTTAAAATAGGAACTGCATTATTTTAGCCATGTCAGATATTAAAGTTTATGAACTGTATAAATTAATGTGGTTGGAGATTATAGTGCTTTCCATGACCCTTTTCATGAGACTTTACCTTCTGTCTCTCTAGATTATATGAAGTGAATAAAAAGATGCCTAAAATTTAATTACTTAGATTAATTCCTGTTTTAGGTACTCCATGTTATGCACCATAAATAGCTTGCTAAGTTTTATGTCATTTGAAACATGCTGTCATTTGCTTCCAACACAGCACTTCTTTTTGTGATTCTTGTAGTCAAAAATTTCTGCAATTTTCTACATCTGCCTCCATAAAAGCAAGTTTTTCATTTCTACTTCTGATTAGAGGGAAATTAATTCCCTATCATAGAACCAAGGAAGTTACACACTTTACTGTACTGTTGCAGTTATCTCTGGGTTATCAATTTATTTAAATAAGATGTGAAGAGATTAGTCATCTAGACAGTGATGATAAGCTTTGCAGGATAGTAGCAGGCAAAGAAAATGAAATAGAAGGGTATGATGGGTTACATTCATCCAGGATTACACTCTCAGGTGCAGAATCCAGTACTCATTATGTAAATTTCATGTGATGGGTAATTGTCCAGTGCTCAGGTCTATCATGATCTCTCTGTAAAGCCTCTCTATCCTTAACAGAATCAACAGCTTCTCCTATCTTAGTATTGTCAGCAAACTTATTTTGTGTGCATACAACTCCTGTGTCCAAGTTATTGATAAAAACATTAAAGAGAGCTGCCCTAAAGCCGAGCCCTAAGGAACATCACTAGTGACTTCCTGCCAAACAGATTTTACCCCTTTTCTGTTTTGCTGTCTTAGTATCTGTATTAAAATATTGTCTTCAACATGCTTCAGGAATTTCCTGGACCTGTTTGTGTATGACACATGATAGTCCCAAGTTAAGATCTAGGAAGTTGAAGTCATCTGTAAGGCCAAGAGCAATTGATCTAGAGATTTCTCTTCATGCCTTATATAGTAATACACTGATGTCATCATAGTGGATGGATGACCTAGAGTAGATTCCCACAACAGCATCTACTTTATTAGCTTTTCCCCTAAACTAAACTCAGAGGATCTCAACCGTGTTGTACCTAATTGCAAGCACTGTTCAGTGTAATCCCTCCTTTACATGAAGCACTATCCCTCCTCCTCACTTGTCCTGGCTATTTATCCAAAGAGACATACATTCAGTGGAAAACTCTTGGATAACTTGAGTGAATACTAATTTTCACTGGAATTTGCAGTCCTAACACCTGTAGGTGCTTTTCAGAAATTCAGTCCTACAATTAATGTATCCTAGATCAATATCAATCTATAGAAAAATTTTGAATCCATAGAAGAATTTATTGGTTTTTTACCTGTAAACAAAAGGTAAATAAAAGTTACCTAAATGGCAGTGAAAGGGCCCAATCCTTTCCAAAAGCAGATGAAGTTTCACTGTGTCTTTTTAACCCTTGCAAATTACAACAGGGCAGTTACACATAAAACAGTTTACTATTAAGATGTGTGTTCATAATCTAATATGCAGACCATAGGTAAACTGATATATCATATGACCCATCATAATCATGTAGCCATAAATATATGGATCTTGAAGATACTTTGAGGAAATCTAGTTTGTTGAGGGAGGATAGTCCCTTACTTATTCAGGATGGATAAGAACACTTCTGTTTTGTTTGCTTAATCCATTCTTAAAAACCTCCAGAAGGGGAGACCTCAAAAACTTGTATTTAGAAAATACTTGCTTTTTTTCCCCTTGTCCCATAATGTTTCTATTACCCAAATTGCTGAAGAAAACAATTACTTCACCAGTTTTGCTGCAACATTTTCTGAATTGTTTGAATCTTCCTAGATCTTCTCTTAAAAAGCATGTTTTCTGTTTTCTTCTCAATTCTACTAAATTAATTTTTTCCTTTCCTCCAGACCTCTAATATCTTCCTTAAGAGTTGGTGAACGAAAGTCAACATAATAAGGTATCTTCCTTCCTGAATATTTTCTTCATTAGGGAAATTGGGGAAGAAAGGAGACAAAGAGACTGCTTTAAAAAGGTAAGATTTTTTTTTACATCCTTATAAAACACACTTTACTACATTTGCAGTGTTACCAACATCAGATACTAGAAATTCACTTTTCTTTCACTATTTCTATTTGCTATTACTATTTTTGACTGACATACAACAATTTTGTTAGTCTGCCTCAGAATTAGACTTATTTTTTCAAAAAATACTTTTAGTCCATTATAACCTCCACATTCTTCTCTACAACTCTGCCCAGCCATTTTCTCCTTATTTTGTAGCTATGTATTTGATTTCTCCTTTCAAATATTTTATTAAGTTTAATCCTATTGATCTGGGGGTAGTTGTCCAAAACATTTATAAACTTCTGACATCATTTTAAGTAGCAATTTTAACCACACCACTCTGGGCATCATACACTGCTTCCATCAGTCAGCTAAGCAAATAAAAAAACTGAATAGTACTAATCTCATAATCAATATTTACAGGACTTTGAGGAAATACATTACCAACTAGGTAGTAAACCATACTTAATCTCTTACATTGGTAATATTTTCTTGAAATAATTACACAGAGGTAAGGTGTTTTCTGTGAAAATATCTTCCTCAGAAGGGAAGCTGAGTAGAAAAAGAGGCTAAAGGAAAGCACTGTTAAGATTTTTCTGACCTAATTTTCTATCCATAAAGAATTGTGATCTAATGCATCTCAAATTTAGAGTGAACTATCAAGTAAAAGGAAGATAATTGAGTACTTCCTGTTTTACTTACATTTTATGTAGACTATAAAATACTGAAACATATCAGGGAATCTTATTCAGAGTTGTTTTCAGTGTTAGACACAAATAAAAAAACCCTTTTATGTTTGAAAGTAGCATGCATAAGTCTTATTTTCTGCAAAAATTTATATTTTTCCTATCTAAAAAAAAATATCTTCATCAGTGATCTGGTTATTGATGATCTACTGTGTGTGGAAGGAAATACTGAATTTTATATTTATGATTTTTTTTTCAGAAAAGAAGCAGGATAAGTTTCAACTTTGATTTGTTTCTCTTTGCTGTTCAAGATATCCAGAAATGTCATTAAATATATTTATCTACCATTATGTACATGTGTTTCTGAACATTTATATACACCAAAGAGTTATGTGTTCAGACATGACAAAACACAGAGCCTCATTTTATAAGGATAAAAGTTAGGATGCAGATGCAAAGCACTGAGTTAAATAAATGGACACCTACTTTTCTGAGAGGGAGGAAAGCTGTCCTTAATATTAGACAGATCATGCAGTTTCAGTACTTTGGCTTTCCAAATACAAGGAAAAAAGTTTTGTATAAGAGAGTGATTAGATTACTGACAGATCGAAATGTGGCTAAAATAACTTTAGGCTATATGGTGCTGCCAAAGCATAATGTACCTAACTGCCATCACTGCTCTCAAGGAGAAGCTTTCTGTACATACATATTTATACACATACCTTTCTTTTCTCATATGACAGCAACATCTTACAAGGACAATGAGACAGATTTTTAAGGCATTTAGATGGTTATTGTCTGCCTTGAATGCTATGACTAAAAATCTTTTCTAAAACTCTGTTATACAGTACACTAATAAACCTGTAAAATACAAAATATATATTTTTAGTGAAGATTTTTTAAGAATCACTAAATAATGCTTGCTCTACTAATCAAGGAAACGTGGCAACAGATACAAATCCTGAAAATGAGATAGGATTTGAAAAGGAACAAAATGAGACCTAGTTCATCTCTGAATCTGTCAATTCATTTATTTTTATATCTCCTGGATCAGGCTGAAATTTCTTAATGTACTTTCGGCTTAAACATCATCTAACCATCAAAAGTATATATTAGGAAGCATGAAATTACTCTGTTCTTTGCTCTTCAGTGCCAGCTGCAAGCTTGAATCATAACAGAAGTAGGACAAATACAGAAATCAAGAGAATATCACTAAAGCTAAAGCCATGTATGGTCAGAGCTATTCTTTCTAATGCTGTTTAAAGTTCACTAAGACCAGCTTTGGGTTTTTGTGGATGTGCTTGACAAACCTGTCCCTTTAATAATATTCCACTGTTAACAGCATGTGGGAAGGATCTTAGCTGAAAGAGGCTACTGCCTGTCTTGAACAAAGGTTAAAACATTTATTAGCAGTTTCACTGACAAAAGAGCTACACAACAAAAAAAAAAAACCCATAAAATATGTTACATAGCAAAGGACTTTTTTTCTTGACATCAGTACACTCCTGCAAGATTATTCCTCTATACTCTACTATCAGTTAAAAGCAAGGTCTAACAGCTAAAAGAGTATTTCACCCTGCAGGGAAAACAGTAAAGACAGCCTGCTCCTGCTGTGCCTGTACTTGAGGCTACCTTGCTGTTGTTGTCGTACCAAGAAAGGACAAAATGATAACAAGTATAGCTCTAAAGAAAATAGCCCAGTTCTTTACACACAAAACAATGCAAGAAATCCACTATGTTAATGTAATTAAAATATGTCCAATATTCTTCATTCTGAAGGCTCTATTTATGCCAAGTAGAACTTACTATAAAAATTGGTTTAATACCGATGACAAATTTGGTTTAACACATAGTTAAACACAGATGCCTTTTCTGCTTCTGTTTCTGTTTCTGCTTCTGCTTCTGCTTCTGCTTCTGCTTCTGCTTCTGCTTCTGCTTCTGCTTCCCCCACCAGTGAGTAGGCTGGGGGTGCACAAAAAGTTGGGAGGGGACACAGCCAGGACTGGTGACCCCAGCTGACTAAAGGAGTATTCTACACCATACAGCATCATGTTCAGTAAAGGATAGCTGAAGCAGGAGGAAGACAGGCACAGTCAGAGTAATGGTGTTTTATCTTCCCAAGTCACTGCTACGTGGAATGGATCCTGGCTTTTCTTTCACCTGCCTGACCATGGGAAGTGGTGAATGAATTCCTTGTTTGCTTTGCTTGCACCTGCAGCTTTTGTTTAACTATTAAACTGCCTTTAACCTAAGCCATGAGTTTTATTACTTTTATTCTTCTAGTTCTCTCCCTCATCCCATCAGAGGAAAATGAGCAAGCAGATGCGTGGTGCCTGGTTACCAGTGGGCTTAAAATACAGCAACAATTCTATAAAATATATGCAAAATTACATGTTCTATAAATATCTCATAGGATATGATTAAATAATATAAAAAATTATTACAAAGTTCAGTCCTGAAATATCTTGTTAACAATTTATTCATTCATTTTGGTTAACGAATGGACTGACAATAAGTGGCTCTGCTTATAAAGCAGCACACTAAATTTCAAAAGGTTTTTAGCGACTTACGTTACAGCAAAACTTAAAATAATGTTTTTCTTATCCTAGCAGGTTTCTTAGAAAAAATAATCAAACGCTGTTCCCTATCTAGGACCATTAGTTAAGTAACCAAGTGTGTAAGCATAAGTTCTACATTGAAGTTTTCTTGCCTGTTTGTTAGCTTCTAGTCTACTACAAGTAATGTATTTAAACATTTACCTCAAATAAGGAAATAGAAGGGTTTAGTTATTCTGTATATCTCTGTACTTGTAACTCCAAATACAGTTTTAAGATATTTCTGTATTTACTGTAAGCTAATAAAGTGAAGACAGGTAGTTTGTAAACTGAGATGTACATTAGTATAATAGTATGCAATTTTCATACAAATGTTGCGGTGTATTTCCTATATACTGCTGTCACAGGCAAGAAAAAACCTCTGCAAGTGTTAATTTTACCTATCTTAATCTTTGTTTTTTTTTCTTTTTTTAATTGCTTCCATGGTTTTGTGAACTTTCTGTTTATGGGATATTGTTTTATAACCAGACAGTCCATATCAGTTTTTAATCAAGTTTCATAATTTATATCCTTGACACTGAAAGCTGAAGTGCATTTTATATTTTTTCTGGATTAATTCCTGAGGCTAAGGTTTGCAGCAACTTTATTTGTTTTGTTTGCTTTCATTTCAATATTTTAGCTAATTACTTTCCTTTGAAGTTGATTTAACCTTGATTGTTCAGAACTCGGTCATTTAACAAATTTTTTTTGGTTGCTTAACTGCTCTTAATTCTATGGTAAAGTGCAGGGTTCTGGGTAAAAATTGCAAAAAAGAAGCGCTTTCTTACAATTAGGAAATATTTTTAAAGGAAAAGTGAGGGTATTGAAGTATGTTTTCTAGCAAAGTAAAATCACGGAAAGTTAACAAGCTTCCTAATTTCATGGTTGATCTTGAAATTGCATAAGCACATAAACTATAAAAGATTTAACTAATCTTAAGAGTGTTTATTTTTGTCATGATTTGGGGAAGAGGTAAAACTGTTCAATTACCTCGCTTAATATAATTGCGTAATCATGAAAATATAATAGAGATAATTTGCACCTTGTTGGGTCACACTCAGAAGTCATGTGCACTGATTTTCACAGAAGATCTCTAAGTGTCTAATCTATAAAACTGAAAAAATTTGTCTTATCCAAAATTTTAACTTGAGGAACATTTTCCTCCCGAGTCTTATTATTCACACTGCTTTCAGAAAACATAAATTCTAAAACAATTTTTATTGCCTCATGCTAGTCTAATCCAAGAATAGCTATAAATCTAGATATCATCTTTACAGAAGAGAAAGCATAATAACACAATTAAAAATTGTTATACACACACTTTATTCCTACCACTTTTCCTTATGTTAAGATTCCCCTTTCACTCCCTTAGTCCTGAGGCTTTGTAAATTCTCTACAAAAGCTTATGACCTGCTGTTAGCAACACCAGTACTGTATTACAGGCTTCTGTGTTTTTAAATGATTATGTTTCTATATGATTATACCAGGATTCAAATGTAAATATAATAAGCAAACTTTGCTTTACCCTTTTATTAACCAAGGAAATAATTTCTACTGAAAAGTGTGGATGACAGAAGCAGAATGACTTTTATAGGTCATCAGTGCATGGAATCCAGGCTGAGAGAGAGGTTATGTCAAGATTTTAGAGGAGACGGGGTGAAAGAACTCTTGCTGTTGAAAGCAGGAATGTCACTTTTGTGGTAAGGACTGCAAAACAAAACGGAGTAAAACAAAACAAACGAAAACAAAATTAGAGCCTTCAATGTCTGAAAAGAGGACAGGAGATGTTGCAAGCTGTCACCCGTGTCTGTGTAGTATTTTGGTTTCTCATAATCAAAACAATGAGAATACACTGAAATACACTGCAGATTCTGGAAAGAATAGCTTGTTGCCTGTTTCAGAGGCACGTTAAATCTGGCTTGCCTTTATCTGATTTGCATTACGGAATTTAAAGTCTTTCATACTACAGCGCCTCTCTTCTGTTCATTGGGATAATGCAGTAATTTGTTGAAGCTCTCTCCATTTAAGATTAGAGCATGATGTTGCACAGATAGTGCATTTCTCACAGCCCTGCTTCTGAGTATTGAAGAGTCTTGAAAATAGTGTAAGTACACCTTGTAATATCTGTTTTGAATTTAAGAACAGATTTGAGTCAGATGGCTTGAGATTAAATTCACTTTTACACAGAGGACTAGCACTCCTACAGCCCTCTCTCAGGTTGCCATTATTCATGTGAGAGGAGAAACTTTGTTCCTCTGAGGGAGTCTTTCCTTTCTTAGAATTATTGTTGTGTTACTAAAAATGTACAATTGCATAAATTTACGAAGTTAATTTCAGTTTCTTCCTCATATGTTAAAAAAGTAGCTCCAAATTTCCCTGAGAATTTCCTGATTCATCAGGGTATAGGTTTGTCCAGACAAAAGACAGGGAATCTTTTCCAGACTTTTTCTTCTCTGATCAGTGACATAGCTTCAAAAATGTGAAGTCACAGGAAGAGATGAAAGATACATATGTACATGAGGTAACATGAGGTGACATTGGGTAGGGACACTCATCTGAGAATAAGGAGTTTTGGTGTCTTCCTGCTATTATTCTTGTGCAATATATAAGCTTCTCAATGCTAATTAGTTTCACTTTCTGACATCTAGTACAAGCTACACAACACTGTTACAGCATACAAGAAGTAGGATATACAATACAGACAGATACTGCTTCTATGTGAGAGGCAAAACTGTTGCTATAGTCAACAGCCCCAGGTTTCTCTGGAGGAGGAATCAAGAGTCAAAGGAGAAGGAGGGGAGGGTACAATTTATGTATTGTACCCCCAAAATACAACCGGGGTGAAATTTGGGTCTATAATGAGTTGCAACAAAAGAAGGGGAACAAAACAGATAAAATATACCAAGAGACACCCTTCTTCTGGTAGAATCAAAATCAGCAGTAATCAGAATTATCATAAATCAGAATTCTTATTGGAAAATGCCATGGAGACATGTCACAAAAAAATTTACAGCAAGTGTAAGACACCATATGTTCCCCAAGTTTAGAGGTAAAAGTTGTACTGGGTCTGGCTAGGATGAGAGTACTTTTCTTAATAGCAGCTCACCTCATACCATGTTTTACACTTGTGGCTAAAACAATCTTAGTAGCACAAAGATGTTTTATCAATTGCTGAGCAATGCTTGCACAGCATCAAGACCACCTCTGTTTCTCACTCTGCCATGCCCCAGCATGGCAGCTAGAGGTGGGCAAGAGTTTGGGAACAGACACAGCAAGACACTGACCTCAGCTACCAAAGGAATATCCTATACTGCGTCGTACTCAATCCCATACTGGATGCATGCAGGGTGTAGAATTTCCAAAATAGCCAGAGAGTCTGTATGGGATCAGCCATTCTTCTGCTGGTAGGAGGTGGTAAGTACTCATGTCTTCATCACTTGATTGTTTTTTGGTGATTTTTTCTGTCCTTTTTCTTTCTTTTAAACTATCTTTATCCTAACCCAAAGGTTTTTCTTAGTTTTTCTCTTACAGTTTTTATTGGAGTAATACCAATATCACCGGTGGGACGTGCCTTGGCTTGTCTGACCCCTGCCTCTGAGCTTAATAGCAGCAATTGAGATGTTCAACCCCAAGAGACACTAACAGCTCACGTGGCAGTAAGTCCAGACCTGCCAAGCTCTGGAGGTGGTGGTGATCTCTGCCTGAGACACTTAAGATGAATTGTGAAGGAAAAAGGAGGAGTCCTGGAGGAGGGTTATATCCAGAGTTTATTCCTGGCCCACAGGCATCTGAATCTTGCAACAGCTCCTGCAGGACTCTATCTCTTTAACAGCTTCGTGATGGTTCCCAACTGACCGACCGCATGGCTTGCTTGCCCTCTTAACGCCGGGGGAGAGGGGAAGGGGAGGGGTTGCAAACCCACCAACCCAGTGAGGCAGAAGAGGATTTAAGGCTGAATGTCCCAATCATCCTATGTCTCTTATTTGACAGGCAGTTCTCAGGGGGAGCCTGGGTGGGGGAAGGGGATGATAAACATCTGGGTGTGGGGCCCCTTTGGGGAGAAGCCTAAAATGCTGTGTCATCCCACTGCTACAAGTTTTCCTCTACTTTCCTCTGGGGGCAAGGAGTGAGCCAGAGGCTGGTGGGTGCTTAATTAATAATTGAGGCCAACTCACCACAAAAGTGAAAACAGGCTGGAATAAAAAGGTCACATCCCAAAGAGATTCTGTTAGAAAGGATGCAAGTCTTGTGTGCTTCAGTTGAGATGAGAAAGAATTTTAATAAAATTACTAATTTGAAGGAAGCCGTTGGTGCAATGAAAAATGTATCATGCAGAACTGTAAAATGATAAAAAATAAACTACATGAAAAAAAGAATGATTAAAAAATAAAGAAAAAGCACAGAGAGGAATAGCAGGTGTGGAACTGAAAGAAAGAAATGGGAGATTAATTGACACAGAATCTTGTTTTATTACAATCTTTCACTATGAAGAGTTCTTTCTTCTTTCATGCTGATTTAAAATTCAAGCAACTTCACTAAATCTCACTGAATTAGAAAAAATCACTGAAGTAACACCAAATCAGTTTAATTCTTTTAAAAGTTAGACAATTTAACATATTAAGGAGAAAACATTTTTAGTATTCCTATACTATAGTGTAGCTGTAGACTGCATATCATACATATGAAACATATACATACTGCATGTAGACATTATGTGCTAGATGATCTATATGCACATTCTGCATACATATGTAATCTGCATATATGTAGATAAAAGATCTATAGAATATACATCTCTCTATGCCTACATATATAAGTATTGTATATAGAAAGAAAAATCATTAACAGTCAATTGTGCCTTTGTTTTTAGCTAGGTTTTTTTCATCATTGCTGTACCAAGACTCTCTTAGTCCCAAATAAATGCATGGCAATTATCATTAATCCACAGCTTATATGATAGCAAAGGGACTACATCTGTCTAGAGAAGAAGGATAAACTCTCCTTAAAACAGATGAAATGAAAAGAAAGAGGAAAAGGGGAAGGGGTAAAGAATCATAGAATCATAAATTCTATACTCTATTTTCTTTGGTTTGTTTCAGAAAAAGGAAAATAAAAAGAAAGGGGAAGGGGAAATGGAAGGGAAGGGAATTACTATTTACTGTCATTGCTCTTTGAATTATCATTACTCTTATTGCTCATAGTAAATAACTATTTACTCTCATAACTCTTTCATTAGGAGTCAATAATGGTTTCAGCAATATTGTATCACAGTGTCACCTATCATGTATTGGTGATAGAAATGAATCAAATTAAAATAAGGATGACCACGAATTGAGGAGAAATTAAAGAGAAGATTTACAAACCACTGATACTGGGTTTTGAACATTTCCTGCTTTGTGGTTCTTCTGTATATCACTATAAGTTGCAAATGCATCTACGCAGAATGCACTGGGTCGGAGAGCGACTTCCAGGCTGAAACCCTTGCTGCAGTTGTTGCTGGAATGCTAGCTCTAGGGAGCTCCTCCACCGCCTTTTCACTGAGCTACACCAGATCTTACATGACAGGGGAAGAGCAGATCGCCAACATAATTCTCTGAGGCAACCTCAGTGATCTCTGCAAAGGCTCTTACAACTGTCTGATTCCTCATCTGAGGAGAGCCTTGAAACCCAGACCACTCAAGCGGTATTAATGTCACCAATCTTTCTAAGAGCAAGACTGCACTCTTGAAATTCCAGGCAATTTTTAGCCTCTGCTATTCTCAAATCAAGTAAATAAGTAATTAAATAGTTGTTTGCCATAATTACCAGAGTTATTAATAATAAAAACCTCTAATAATTATTAGATCTGTCTATTCCATTTTATTATATCTAATCACTACATTATGTTTGACACAGTAACTTTTCTGGTGGGGAGAACAGATTAGACAAGTAAATGGTATTATTTTTGTTGTTTTAGAATACCTTTCAAATAAACAATTTTGCTCTCCTTCCATTTCTCTTTCTCATGATGAAAGAAATTTCTTAAAATTGATATCAAAGGATCTGATCACAGGTTTATATTTTTCAACCGCTTCATGTTTGGTTCTAGATACAACTAGGTTTTCATCTAAGTTGGCAGCTGCAGCCCTAAGAGGCTGCAATGGATCTCTGAGGATATATTTCAAGACCATAAGCTTGAATATCCTCAGTTCAGATTTACTTAATATTGAAACATATCTGTATTATGAAGGGACCTTTACCTTCTGGAGGAATTATTTGAATGAGGTTTTCTTGGTACAATCTTGAATAAATGATGAGCTTTTTAAAGCATTTCATAGAGTCACAGAATGGGTAAGATTGGAAGGAACAGCAGTGGGTCATCCAGTCCAATCTCTCTACTCAAGCAGGGTCATCCTAGAGCACATGGCACAGGATTGTGTCCAGACGATCCTTGAGTGCTCCAGTGAGGGGCACTCCATAACCTCTCTGGGCAACCTGTTCCAGTGCATGACTCCCTATGTAGTAAAGATGTTCTTCTTTTTGTTCTTGACATATTTGGCCCAATTTAATTCCAGATAGACCTTGGCCTTCCTTCTCTTATTTCTATTTACTCTAACAATTGCTGTGTATTCATTTCAAGATTTCCCGGAAGATTTCCTATAGAAAAAAAGCAGCTCAACCACAGCCCATTGACCACTGAGGACACCAAATTTCATATTTCTCTGCAGTGTTGAAAAGACTTGATCTGACATTAAAAATCTGCACTAAATAATATCTTCTACAGTGTATGTTATCAGTTGCATTTGGATATTGAGGTCCCACATAACTTTTTCCTTAGAGTTATTTCCTCTCAGTTTCACAAATATTTAAATCATGAGGATAATCTCCATCACTTTCCTTCACACATGCACATTGGACCAATCCTACTGTTATATATCCTGGCATTATTTCAATATTAATATTAATCAGTGTATGCTGGAAGAAAATATTCTATTTTCTAAAATTATATAAATAAATCATATTTAGTTATTAAATATGATATTAATTGGCTGGGGTAAGGATTATGACTAATTTTTAAAATAGATGCTTGACAACCACTGATATTGCTCCTCTATATAAAAGTAGAAAACTGAAGGAGTGTTTCGTTCCTTCCTGAAATTCAATAATATCACAGATAAAATTTTGCCCAGTTTCTATAGTGGCAGAAATTGTGTCTAGCTTCAGAAGTCCTTTAGATCTGTTTTTCACAGCTGCCTTGCACAAGCTGAAAATGAACAGAATATTGAAATCAACATTAAGGTCTAATTACATTAACTCAAACATGAATGCTATTTGATTTTTAATAAAGTTCTGACAGAAATTCCATTGCTGCTCCCAGTGGTCTTGCTTTACTTTCCATATTAGAAAAATATGGGCATATTGATGTTTTCCTTCACTGTCTCATTGTGGGCTATCTAAAAACTCATTAAGTAATTAACCTTTGCAAAATACTCACTTTTAACCTATCTCTGTTCACATTGACTTTTGTGAATTAGGCCATCAAGGAAGTTTTAAAAATCCCCCCAGAATGGAATTTGCCTGAGTAATAATTTCTGGAGGGAAAAAAATCTTTTTAATTATTGTCAAATTCCCAGGTTTTGTCCAAGCACAACTGCAAAATTATTCATTAAAATTACATGTGCTTTTTGAGTAGTTTTAGTACTTGTTTTACTTTTTCACTTAACATAAACACAAGAAAAACTATCTTACCTTTTTATACTGCATCTTGAATCTCTTCAAAAACTAAAATTGTTGCTGCTATGAAGATTTTTTTTATCCACAATATTTTTTTCAGTTTTCACTTTAACGCTTGCTCTTTGAAAAGCTTTACTCTATGTGTAAAGTCTTCTATAAATCTATTTATCATCTTAATCAATGTCATCACATTGTTGCATTAATTCAAATATGTTGTCAGTTTAAAACTATATATATATATTTTTATTATAATTTATTATAATTTTTATTTCATTGTAATGGGCCATAGATAAAATTTCTTTTACAATCTCTCTAAATCACTTTTGGAGACACTTTTTTAGCCTAAAACAGAAATAAACTGCACTACTGGACAAAGTAGTTTCTTTGTGGTTTTCTCAGTCCATAATCAAATGGCCTATTTAAATACACTGTCTTGTATCTCTTGCAAAAGAAGCTCAAAAGTTTCCATGAGTATATAAAACCTTCCCAGTTATAGAATCATCTGTAAAGCAAACAACACAGAGACCTACTGCCCTAAATTGCTTATCATTTGTCAAAGGTTTCACTGAGTGTCTGCAATTTTAAGTGGAAGCTTGGTTCTGGTTCACACTTTTCCATCTTTGATTCTGCATAATTAGAATTATTCTTTTGTTGCAAATCATAACCTATATACCTATTTGTATATCTTCACCAACACAATTTCTCCTTTTTAAACTGTGCAAAACCTATAAAACAAAAATACTTCTTTTCGTATATGACTGACACTAAATCCTAGTAACAATTCTCATAGCCACCATGATGCATTTTTCTTTTATGAAGGAAAAAAAGAATGTATAGGACCAGCTAGTGATTGTATTCTCAATTGACTTTTCAGAACTGCATCCCCTTCCATTCCCCTTCCATTCCCTCACTTTTTATATAAAAACTTCTAGAGGTAACGACAGACCTTGGAGATAAAAGTTATAAATCCTCTTCTTTCAGAAAGGCAAGAAGGAGGACCCCGGATGCTTATAAGCAATGAAAAGCTATGGAAAGGACATGGAGCATGTCCTCTTGGAATATCTTTTCAAGTACAGAAAGAACAGGAAGGTCTTCAGGAACAATCAACATGAATTTACCAAGAAAAAATCATGCCTGAGCAAGCTGGCTGCCAGTGAAGATGAACCGAGTGCCTCCGTGAATGAACCGAGAGCTGTAAGTGCAATAGATACCTTGAGTTTACCAAAGCTTATAAAACAGACTGCAGTCTCAGGAAGCTAAGGAAGTATGGTCTGGAAGACTAAAATCTGAGGGCAGATGAATTGACTAAATTAAAAGGCAGAAATTACTGGAAAACCTCCAGGTCTGAAGGTTGTTTTGCTAAAAATAGATTTAAAAAATTTTTGAAAATTGTTCATTCATTTTTCATGCTTTAGTGAAGTAATACAACTAAACCAGCAGATAACTCCTTCAGACAGCAGATGTTATGACTCTACTGGGGGGCTCATATTTGTAATGCCAGAGGTTCTCTAGGGTAGAAAAGACCTAAATAACATCAGCAACCACTCCTGTTATACTCGTATTTCAGAATCATAAAAAAAAAAAATTCCTGAGCAGATGCAGGCTTTGAATACTTTGGTTTAGCTTTACAAAAACTGCGCCATAAATCCATTAGGGTGCTAAAGTTGATGACAGTTTGACAGCTGAGAGTTTTGAAGGTAGTCCTTGAATGAAAAATCATGGAAGAAGGATAACACTTGTAAAGGCCTTTCCAGTCACTGGAAAATGAGAGTCAGCAAGATGATTCATCTATTCAACAGGCATACCTAATACATGCCACCATCTGGGATGAGAATTCCTTTAACCAAGTTCATTCCTTTGGAAATCCAAATTCTTTGATATAACCAGGGGTTGTTTCTAAAATTTCACTGTATGGTAAGGTAGAAAAAGCCCTCAAAAGAGAACTTTTGATGTTGTTGTTTTGTTTCTTTTGTTCGTGCTGTACTAATGCCTAAATCAGGGCATTCCATTTAGATGGGAAATGGAAGGACAAAATTTTTCTCTAGAATTTCTATAATCTAGTTTCTTATTTCATTTCCTAGTGGTGATGGGGAAGAATTCTATTCCACAGAAAGAATACTTTTGTAAATGATGACAGAAGCTGATGACTCAGCTTCAATTCTAAGAGATCTGACTGGAAATAAATTTGTCAGAATTTATTGCAGACCAGATTATAATTAAAACTAACTTGAGTTTGCATTGGAATTTTTGCAGGGTTTTCTTTTGTTTTGATTTTTAATGTAATCTGTCTGAAATACAAAAGATTTTTTAATGGTAAAAGTAGAGTGAATTCTGACAGTCAACCTTTGCAGCTTTTCATGACTGAAGGCACAAAATAGCAAGAAATTCCCAAGCTATTTTCCCAATAAGCTATTTGATAAACAAGCTATTTTTCTAATAGCAGATTATTTGTGAACCAGTAAAGATTTATACAAATGTATTATTTAGCTGTGAATGGTTCCCATGAAAAACTGAAATAAAATGCAGTCTGTGAGCATTCTTAAGCTTCTGGTTTTATTCCTTATTCCTGTTTTTCATTTCAGTGCAGGAGAGCTCATCTAGGTGAAACATAATCTTTTTTGTGATTGCCTAACTGAAGCTCTTAAATGAGAAAATAAGCAAATGGATGATGAGTATCAAATGAGAAAGTAAAGCATCTTATCCATGTCCACATGAAAAATGAATCCTTCTAATGAAAATATTAATTCCTTAAATATTTGTCAGAATAGGGTATTTAGATAGGACTATCCAGAAAATGAACAATAAAATGTACAAAAATGTCTAAGCAGAAATTGAATGAATCCATCTAAAGATGACTTCTCTATCATTTACATAGCTATAATCCTTAATGCTTAGAATACATCCAACAAGTTAATAGGGTTTTTTTGCATTGGTTTTTGAATAGTAGATAGGAGAGGAGTTTCCCTCTTTTATGAACCACTATACAGTGAAAATACTTATTTCACAATGCCAAAAAAAGGTAGTTGTTTCATAAATATCTGCTAGGGTTTTTTTTTTTGAGAAAAAACTGCTTTGTTTGATAGCTGTGAAGGAATCACAAAAACCAAGCTGTTATGTTTTCATAAAGTTGCCTGCTACAGTTTTTATGAGCCCAAACTCCACTTTACGAGAATAATAAAAGGGACTAGCATTCATGTGTGTGTTTGATTTGTTCAGTGCAGGCAGTGTAATGAGGTCTACAGGAGTTCTCTTTGTACAGCTGAGTGGCTGTGTTCTTTTTACTCATTATTTTTTCTCATTATAACTTCAAATAAACAAAAAAAAATACATAGAAATATTGAGTATGGGAATTTTGCTATTACATTACTTTTAAGCAATTTAAAACCAATAACTTCCAAATTACTGAGTACGGGAACAATTTGTCCAGAGATGGAGAGTCTCCCTTTGCTGGAGGAATTCATGAACCATCTGGACACAATGCTGTGCAGTGTGCTCCAGGATGGCCTTTCTGGAGCAGGGACCAGATGATCCCCTGTGGTGCCTGCTCCTGACCCATTCTGTGACTCTGTGGTATCTGTGCCTGTGTGTACACCTCTGCATGCCCACACACATGCACACTCACATTTACAAGGGAGTAGAAGCTGATTGCTCATAGATGAGAACCAGACAAAAACTGGGATTAGGGATAGACTTGTCAAACCATGCCAGGTCCTGTGAATCAACACAGCCAGCTGAAGGTAAGCTCTATGTGTCTCTCTTTCTTCCAAATTGTGATGGCATGGTAATACATCAGCAGAGCAGCATAAGGGGAGGCAATGTGTAGAAGAACTGGGGTGACAGAAAAAATTCATTTATTTAGAAGTACTTTTGGGCACAGTTCATCAGTACAATATTAATGAATCTCATTAAGTTATGATTTAATTTCTTCTGTGCAAGCAGGGGGTGAAACCAGTGGGTAGACCAAATGATGGTCTCAGATTATGAGAATTTCAGCTTTATTTGAACTAGGAACTAATAGCTTTGGATTTCAGTGAGGAAAGACGGCAAATTTTTCCCTGTTTATGCTAAACAAAAGAGGAATAATTCCATCCACACAAACTCAAATGTGTAATTTCCAAATGAAACTAATAAACATGTAAATAAAACCTTATCAGCTGGAACAACAGGAGAATACTGTTTATGTCCTTTTAAAAACTTGGCCAAATCTTTATTGCTTCTCTGAGACATTAGTTCTGGTTTCAGCATTAGGGATATTAGGATGTTAACCTTTCAACGCTGACTGAGGAACAATGGGACACATAATTGCCCTCTACAAGAAATCATGAGTCCGGCTTAAAAAAAAGACATTTAGCCTTCCCCACGGTGTCTCATGATCCATCCAATAACCCAATATGTAGACACTACAATTGTTCTCTATTATATAATTCCTTACTATTGATATCATATTAATATGGGAACAAAATTTAATAACAACATTACAACTAATTTGTTCTCTTCCCATTACCTTAAGTAGTTCCATATTTTACTTTTGATCCTACCCCTCACTGATGATTCAATGATTATTTTGGACTATTATTTTTGTTAACTAGTAGTAGTTAGGATTTAAATACAGAGGTAATGACACAAATAGAGAAAGTTTAATGCTGAGAAACATATTTAAAATATGTGTAGCAAATAGAATTGATAGAAGAGAGACATAAAAATAAAAATATAGTAAGTCATATAAAAAAGAAATTAGAAAGCATGCACATCAGTTAAGTGACTGTAATGAGTAAACTGGATTAAAATAGCCAACTTTCAGTGAAAAAACATAAGTCAGAAACTAAATCTAAATGCCTCTTAAAACAACATAAAATCACTTTATAAACTCCTTAATATCAACCCTACAATACATACCCTAAAGTACTTACATTTTATATTGTATATACTCAACTCTGTTTACAAGAATTATTAGAAAGCTTCTTCAGCAATACTTCCACTGAATTCTACATCAAACAAATTTTGTTGGAAATAGGTATTTCATCTATTCTACAGTATCAGGGGAGTTTATACATTATAATAATATGCTTAATTAAATGCATTTAAAAATTAAAGAAGCTATCCTGAAATACTTGGCCAGAGGCTAGGCCCCCAGCCAGTTGCTTGCTTGCTTTCCTAGCTGGAGTAAAGGCTCCCCTAGGGGAGCATGAGCTGAAAACTCACAAGTAGAGATAAAGACAGTTTAATAAGTGAAGCAAAGTTTCACACACAAGCAAATCAAAGAGAGAATTAATTCACTACTTCTTATCAGCCAACAGATGTCCAGCCACTACTTGGAAGGCAGGTCTTCAGTTTGTGTAACAGGCACAAATCCCATAACCATGAACACAATCACTTCCTCCTGAGTTTTCATATTTGAGCATGATGCCATATGGTGTGGCACATCCCTCTGGTCAGCAGGGGTCAGCTGTCCAGGCTGGTTCCTCCTAGCATCGTGTGCAACCCTGGCCTACTCACTGCAGGGCAGAGTGAGAAGCAGAAGGTCCTTGATGCTGTGTAAGGACTCTTCAACCACAGCGAAAACGTTGGTGTATCATCAGCTTTATTTTTCTGACAAATGCAATGCACAACAGCATACTGGTGCTATGAAGACAGTTGATTAACCCTGTACCACTACTGGGAGCTTAAGGAGAAAATTCCAAGGACACGCTACTGTGTGGCATGTTTGAGAAATATTAACACCTATCTGCTATACAAGTACTCTCAAAACATGTAGATTCATGGCCTTAAATGGATAGATGAGTTGGGAACAACAAGGTGAGGGTTTTCATTTTACAGGCATGCCAGAGGAAAAATAAACAGCATTTATTGCATTCTTTTTGCTTGTTATGGATACAAGAAAGAGTAACCACTCTTTCCATAACTTGCAACTGGACAAAAATCAAAAGGGTCAATGAAAGAGGCAGTGACAAAAGACAGTGATAATAGCAAACATAAAAGCAGACTGAATCTTAACATCAGTGGCCTTGTCTGCAGACATGTATGATTCAGAGCCTTAAATTTGAATTACTTCACAGACTTCTGACCAGCATGAGCTTGTAGGACACATTTCCTTTAAATTCCACTCAGTACTTCTTGTAAGTCCTCTTCATTCTGCTTTGATGTCAGTAAAAATACCCTTCCTCATGACTGTTCCAAGAGCGGCATTGGTTGTAAGGTCAGAGACATTATTTTGCTAAAATTATCAAGAAATTTATTTCAGATCAGGAATCTGTGAATTCTCTATATAGGAACTTGTCCTTGAAACCACCCTAACATTACGAATTTAAGTTAAAACCTTGAGTTTGGAGCATTGGGGCAATAGAAACTTCATGAAGTTCAAAGATCAGAAATGCAAAGGCACATACCACCAGGGGGATCTGGGAAGCATCTGGCTGAAAAGCAGTTTTGATGGAATGAAAAAGGGGGACACTAGGCTGAGTATGAGCCCACAATTGTGCTTTTATATTAATTAAAAAAAAAATCTTGCCCCTCTGTGATACAGTAGGGGAAGTATGACCAGGCAAATGAAGAAAATTGTTATTCCTCTTTACTCAGTGCTGGTGAGGTTGCACCTGGAATGCTTCATCCAGTTTGGGGTCACCCTGATAAAAAAGGATGTGGAGAAACTGGAGAAGGCTACCAGGATGGTCTGCAGCCTAGAGGACCTAAATATAAACAGAGATTGAGACAGGTGGTATTCTTCAGTCTTGCATAGAGAAACCTAAGGCATGATAGAGTAATGCTCTATAACTACCTGAAGGACAGTTACCATGACAGAGATTTGATTTTAATTCTATCAAAATGCAAATTACTGATATACTTAATATGCTAAGTGACGCAGTAACATTATTTTCATATATTGTAACTGTACACAGTAATTCAGTATTTCGGTATTTCAATCTGCTTGCATTACAGTTGAGGACAGTTACATTACTTATAAAACTCTTGAGAAGATTTGTTAAGAACAATTATATTTTTCAGGAAGAAAATCTATGTTTTGCTCCTACTTATTGATATTTATCAAACCCTGAAGCAGAATTATGTGACAAAAAGTTGTGAATGATACAGGTTTCAGGTATTTATGGATTTGCTAAGCATTTAGCAGAAATTCTTTCATTTAATGTTTCATTTTTAATATAATTTGATTTAACTAGGTATTCAGGGTTTCCCCTTAGGCAGTTTCTCCTTCATCAAGCAATTGTTTTGGACAGGTAATTAGTCTTTATTGTCAGCTTAAATATTGTATTTTATAAATTTTTAAGATATAATTTTGCATTATAATCTCTATTTACATCATGGACAGTACAGTGTTGCATGAAGTGTTTTTTCTTTTTCCCAGATATTTCTTTGAATATGAGTAGCATTAAAAAGATCCGAATTCTGCATTTGGAACAAACTGAGACATCAGAGAAAAATCTATCTATTAAATTGCCTTCTTTTTAGTGTAAACACACCTGTCATTAGGTGGTTCCATTTGGTTATGTTTAGGATCTTAATCTAGGTTACTTTTCAACATGAAAAAATTGTTCCCTTGGGAATCATGAAGGCTCGTTATCTCCCTTTTTCTTTCTCTCCCTCTGTAACTATATAGAGAATTTAGGTTAACTCAACTTTGGCACCTTACTCACTATAGTATTTCATTGACTATAGACAGGATAAACACCAGCTGGGATTTACTAAAAATGTTCAGTAAATGAAAGCTACATTTTGCACAAGTTAGCAATATTTATCAATCTGATTCTGTTCCAAATTTAATGTAAATTAAAGCATGAAATATAAATTACCTCTCCTTACAGTTAGATAACATTCCAAAATTCTGAATTAACTCAAGGCAGAGAAACTACCTTTGACTCTTTTATACAATATATATGCATTCTGAATAAAATAACATAGATTCATATTTTAATAGAAAGGAACAAGGAAGGGAGAGAGGGAGGGAGGGAGGGAGGGAGGGAGGAAGGAAGGAAGGAAGGAAGGAAGGAAGGAAGGAAGGAAGGAAGGAAGGAAGGAAGGAAGCCAGCAGGAAGGCATGCAGGAGGGCACACAGCAGGCTGATGTGTTTGTGCACTCTATGCTAATAGAGTTATAGGAAAAATTTATTAAGTAAAAAATAAATCTGTAACAGATATTTCTAACATGTTAATGTGTTGAGGTTTCTCTGTTTGTACTTTCTTGGCTTTTATTTCTCAATATTCTTCTTTGTTATTAACTTCAGTAACTTATATTAATTTATCCATGCAGAATCTATTTTGCTTGTGACAGGAATTAGTGAGTGATCCCTTATCTCAACCAAGGGATTTTAATTTTTCTCCTCCTCTCACATTGATAAGTGGAGGTGATATAGTGCCTTGGTGGACACATGGCATCCAGTCAAAGTAAACCACTGGGGGACAAGAGCCTGGAGTGCAGACCTGCAGAAAGGGATCTGGAGAGTTTGTTTGATGACCAGCTCAGTATCAGTCAATGATATGCCCTCGAGGCCAAAAGAGCCAACTGTATTCTGGGGGTTGTTAGGCACAGTGTAACTTACTGGTGGAAAGGATTGTCCAGCTGTACTCAGCACTGGTGCATCCTCACCTCAAGTACTGCGTGCAATTTTGCCTTTCTAAATGCAAGAAAGGTGTAAAAATATTAGAATGTGTCCAGAGGATGACTGAAAAATGGTGAAAGGTCCAGAAGGCATGACTTATGCAGAGTGGCTGAACACAGTATGTTTGTTCAGCTTTGAGGAGGGCTGAGGGGTGATCTCATTGCTGTCTACAGCTTCCTCATGGGAGGAAGCAGAGAAGGAGGTGACGACCTCGTCTCTCTAGTGTCTGGTGATAGGACACGAGGGAGTGCCTTACAGCTGCATCACTAACAGTTCACATTAAATATTAGAGAAGAGTTCATTGATCAAGCAGAGGAACAAGCTCCCCAGGAAAGCAGTCATGGCTCCAAGCCTGTTACTGCTCAAGAAGCATCTGGGGAATGCTCTTAGCTATATCATTTAGCTTTTAGCTTGGCCTGTCTGGAGTCAGGAGTTGAACTCAGTGAACCTTGTGGGTGCCTTTCAACACAATATATTCTATAATTCTAAATAAGGTATCTCAGAATACTTTTATAGAAAAAAGAGATGAGCTCTTCTAAGGCATGACTCATCTCATTCTAAATTAGATTTGTACTAGATTTGTACATGTGGCCATCTAAATTGATTCTTAAAATGACATGTGCCTCCCCATTTTCTATGATAGGATTTCAAAATTCCAGACAGCTCCTTTAGGCATGCCTGAAGTTATACTATTTGAACTGTATCTTTAGTCACCTTAGTACTTCAGCATTGCTAAAAAACCTTCCAAAAAGAGAAAAATATAGAAATGCAATACATCTAAAGTTCTAATCTTCTTTATTTAATTCAAGGAGTTTGTACTTTTCTTTTGGGAATAGGATTTGAAAATAATTTGTGCTGTGACAATATATATATATTTTTAATCCTCCATTTATTGGACTTAAAAGTTACTAGAAGGTCTTTTCATAAACTATAATCATTTACATGGAAAAGCTCCTTTAGTTAGTAGTTCACAATAAATGATATAAAGGTAATGTTCTGAATTTAAGCTATAAATAGTGCAATGAATTTCATAAACATTTTCAGGAAATTATATTAGAAACAGAGTAGGGCTAGAAATAGGCTAAAACAAACACAAAACCCCCTCTACCCTCTATTTTTTTCTTTTTTTATCCTTTTCTTGTCTTCTATTTATTATATATGGAAAATGCATTACATTGTCACATTCTGCAACTGCCCTCACAATGTGACAATCTTTCTTGTTGGCACAAATACAAATCCATACACACAGATGCCTCGAGCATAACCTGCTAGTTTTTTTCCTTATTTAAAGAAATCTCCCTAATTGTCTATCACCAGCCATATATGTTTTTCTCATTTTAAATGTACATCAGATACTGGTGAGAAAAATCACATTTCATAAAAACAAACAGATCTAATGTGATGTGAAGACTCTGAATGAAATCTAATGAAGCAGAAAAAAACCCAATAATGTTTCATTCATCTCCTAGCTCTGACAATTTTTTTTCTTGGTTCTTTGAAAGGGAACAATTTCCATCAATCACACACAAAAAAAAAAAAGAAAAAGAAAAAAACCACATTATTAATTATTAATATGAGCAAGATAAGAAAAATAGAGCCCAGTGTGGGACCTCTGCTGAATGGAGCAGAGGATCTAGAGACAAAAATACATGGAAAAGGCTAAAGTGCTTTTGTTATCTTAATTTTTATAGTAAGACTGGCCTTCAGGAGTCTCAGGACCCTAAAATATGAGGGCAAGTCTAAAGCAGATTCATTCTCAGTAGAGGATGACCAAGCCGAGGAACATTTGAAAAAACTGGATACACACATGTCCATGGGACTTGATGGGATATACCAACAAGTGCTGAGCAAGTTGCTCAATTTAATTGTAAGACAATTCTCAATTTTCTTCAAAAGGTCATGGCAAATGTGAGAGGTCCTTAAAAGATAGAATAAAGCAAATCTCTCTTATTTCTTCCAGAAATCTTCTGCATAGAAGAGGTCTGTGTCCAGGTCAAGGGAACAGGTACTTTCTCCTTACTTTATACCCTTACAGTGTTTTTTTCAGGTCCATTTAAGTAGAAGAGACTTTATGAAAGAATTTTTTGCAAGTTTGCTCCTGGATTCCCGTAGGAAAGATGATGATTTGCTCATATTGGAAGGGACTGCAGTGTTCATGAGCTAAGTCCCAACTCTTGGTGACTGAGTGAGAAAGATTAAACACACCTACCCATCAGTGTGCCTCTAGGCTACAGGGCCTTCATGCTAATGGAATTTTTTCTACCAACCTTCATTGGACTGAGAGAATGCCAGAAGGGATATTAAAAAAGTCTCTTCATATTTATAATCTACAGAATCATTGATTTCTGGAACAGAGAGAGACCAGAAGCAGATCTTGAATGTACATGGTTAAGGATATAAATAATATTATGCCATGTTTTTACTCATTATCATTGTCTTATATTTGTGAAAGATGGAAAAATGATGAAAAGATAAACTAAAAGTAAAAACATTTAGAGCTAAGTTTCCTTTATATTTCATTTAAAAAGGAAAATAAATTAAGAAGATACTAAAATAGAATCAGCTGAACAGACAAAATTAATTTCAAAAGCATTTTGTGGGAGATTATGTCAGAATTACTATTGATGGAGCAATGTGTTTGTTAAAGCAACTTCAGTATCAGAGGAATTAGGGATAGGGAAGGGATTTTATTTTTTTATAAGTATATGAAGGTGATCTGGGCCACTACAGATCAGTGAGGCTGAACTTTAAGTTGTGTGAGTCTGTAGAAACTATAATACATAGTAAAGTAAGTTAAGACATAGACAAATTATTTTATTGGAGAAGATTGATAAAGATTTTTAGGCTTAAACTTTCTTCTACAAAGACTATTAAAGATTTTTAGAGAAGTCAAGAAGCAGATGGATCAGAATGAACTAATCTTATTAAATAGTTGTAATTTTTTATTGTCCTCAAAAAAATAATTCATCAAAGGTGTATAAAGGATGTAATCACTGTCAGATAATAGCTAGTTTTCATAGAGTAACGATATCTTAAAATATCATGGAATAGAAATAATTGGTCAATTTTCCTAGCAAAAGAAAGCTAACATAAAACCTCCAAAACTGTCTGTCTTGGAAGCTGTACTTTTCACTATAGTGAAATTTGGCCAGAGATGCAAAATAAAAGAATCAAATCTGAGCTGACTGTGAATTCTATAGAATATTCTATAGAATATAGAATTCTATTAATATAGATATTAAAACCTAAGTGGATTGGTCCCACCAGAACTGAAGTATAGTCAGCTCTGATCTAAGCTAGTTGTCAACACCCATTTGTACTTCCTGGAGAGAAAGTACATCTCTAGAATTGACTTGTTTCACCTTAATTCAGATACTTATAATAAATTGGTGTTTATATATCTGATATTAATTTCCCTCAACATAGAATTATGCTTCCTGTCTGTGAGATGTTTAGAGGTATTTGTGTCTGGTTTCCAACTAACAGCAAATCTATCACAGGCCCTTTGCCATATCTTTCAGCACAGTGTGGATGCTTCAGATAACCTAGGGTGTCTCAAGTGGCACTAGGTATTTAGGCTGAGGAAGCAGAAATGTTGTGAATCTCTCAGTTGACTGGAAAGATAAATACTAACACCAGACCATAGACGTTCATCTATGTTTGCAATTAGATAAAATGAATTCAAACATGATCCACTGGGCAGTAAAATCATAGACTCAAAGCACCTGGGGTTGGAATGGATCTCTGGATGTCACCTAGTCCAACTCTGCGCTCAAATTAGGGCCACCTTTGAAGTAATATATATTCCACTATTGAGAAATACATAAGTATGTGTGTAAAAAGCAAAAAAACTTATCTAAGATTCTATTATATATTTATGACATAAGGCTTTAAATTCAACTTCAAGAGACATAACACAAGACTGCATAATAATCTAGAATTGTAAGCATACTACTTTATTGTCATCGAAACACACTCAGAAAACAGAGTTATTAGAAAGAGAATGAAGAACAAAACATAAACACTGGAATCTCACTGAATGACTAAATTAGAAAGGCAGTAGAAATTCTTCTTGCTTAAAGAGAAAAATAAGGCTATTATGTTTTCACTGTTGCAAAGAGATGTCATAAGTAATGTGATAGAATATTCTTTAAGCATTAAAATATAAATTATACTGACAGTATTTTAAGTTTTTCCAGATTACACCTGATTGTTGAGTAGCAGAATATATGTATGTATTTGTTTCATATTTTAATACACTAATTGGTACAAAAAATGAGCAAAAAGAAACTAAATTAAAAAGCAGTGTTCTGCTCTGCATATATTAGTCATAGGAAATTCCAAGAAGTCTATATGTTGCTTGTCACTGTGAGTGGTCTCTGTGTGATAATGCAATAAATTTAACAAGCACCTTTACTTGCTGTTTGTTGTTATTGATATAGTTTATCCACAAGTTAAACTAAGGAAACACAAACTCCATATCTTTTTTGAAAGTTACATAATAATGGAAAAATAAATCCAGCAACTGCTCTTCTAAATTAATGTGAATATTGTTAGAGGCAATGCAGAACTGGAGTACAAGAAATGATGCCATGACAGTGTATGTTGTTGAAAGATACACTCAGTACACTTTCAAAACTCATCTATATCCACTACTCTATTATAGATCAGCTTTTCAGAATTATAAAAGAACATAGCAATATTCATGTTTATTTATGTGTTTATTTATATACTTGGCAGTATTTTAATCAATTTCCAGATTTTTTTTATTAGTGTTATTTGGTAGAAGACACTTGTAAAACACAGCTATTAACTAACTAAATCTGAATCAACTTGTAGGTAGAGCAACATGAGGTCCTGAAAATATGTCATTAAACGGAGGAAAAAAAAGGCAGTTTATACAGCTGCAGCAGTTGTCATAATGCAATAAAGGCACAAAAGGAGCCTGAATCTTTACTCAAAACTGTTTAGTGGTGGAGGTACCAGCATCTCCAACACCAATTAGAGTAGATATTCCTACCACAGCAGAGACCCTCACCCAGACACAACTACTTTGTTATTATGCTGCCATCCTCATCTCTGGCAGTTCTGGAATTTCCCTAGAAGTGTCTGGTCCCTTCAGGACCTAACCCTGTGTGGATCCTGCTCTGGTTGTGGTGCTGAGTCACTGAAAGGGCAGCAGGAGGAGGTGAATGAGCTGTGCACCATCAGGAAGGAAGAACAGGAGATTCACAGGGTCTTTGAAGATCAGGCAGGGACAACAGTGCCAGACCTTGCTCCAAGCAGAGGCTACAACTGGAGGCTACCTTAAGAGGGAACAGTGAACAGAGGTGCTCAAAATGGAGGGAAATAGAAACTTGAGACTTCTGGCAAGAAGTAACCAACACAAGTTGCTATCTCTCAATATAAGAAAAGTTTTCTCTTTATGAGGGGGAGGAAATACAAGGAGGTTGCTGAGAGAGTTTGCAGAATCTCCAACCTTGGAGACATTTAAATCTTAACTGGACAAACCAACATAGCCAAATGGAATTTGCTCTGAACTGAAGGTTTTGTTAGGCTGCCTCTAGAGTCCCTTTCTGACCTACATGGCTCTGTGATTCTGTGACTGCTTGAAAAAATTCTTGTTGCATAACCTCAGTACTGAATGTATTCATTTTACTCTTCTTTATAATTTGCTTTAGTTCAGTCTCACCACTGTAGTGAACTGGAACTCATCTTTCTTTTGTCCCTTTCTTTCATCCTTTTTTTTTTTCCTTTTGAAATGGCACAAAATCTTTATACCACTTTCATTTACTTCTCAAGACTACCTTCAAAGTACTTTCCAAGAAGCTCTCTGGTAAAATTGCAGGGCAGGAGCTTTCTCTCGTTAGTATAGCTTATGTTATTATAGCAGGGAATAGAATATTTCTTAGTGAATATTTCATTAATGTGAAACAGAATAAAAGACACGCTTATATAACAGAATTCCTTATTTCCAAATATTTTTGGAAAAAACCTAAAGTCTTTAATCTCTGCTTTTTTGTCCAGTATTCTGCTATTTATTAGGAAGTAGTACCCTCATCTTTGCACAAGTTTTATTTGAAGTTTTGTTTCTTCTTTAAAAGTACTTGTTATAAAAGGAAATTATTTTTTTAAACTCATATGTACTTCTAAATTTTAAAAGTGGCTATTTTCTTAAAGTTTTCTCAATATAGCTGAAACGTTCTATATCAAGAATATAGAATTGTGCCCTTAGTATCTACTTAATGAATATCATGTAAAAGGATTTATGAAGTGTTCATTCAAATGCTTTGCTGTTATATTCAAGACATGTGACGTGATCTGTTTTATCCAAAGTTATAAAAGGAGAGGACACAGTATCGCTATTATTTATTAATAAGTGGGAGGGTTTTTTCCAGCTAGTTTTTTTGCTTATCATTTGAAGTGATCAGAGTTTAAAACTTTGTTTTAATATAGAGTTGAAGTATATGGTCATTTATTCACTGCCATATTGCACCAGATGTATTGATGCTCATCACTGCAAAGATTTTGATTTAGGGGTATGCAGTTTTTGATAATCTTTCAGTAAGCTATTGTTCTGCTAATGGTTGGCTACAACTTAAAATTCTCTTATGCATGAATAAAAGATTAAATTAAAAAACACACAAAAAATTAAAATACACATCTTTTGCAATATTCATTGAATTGTAGAATAGTTTGCATTGAGAAGGACCTTAAAGATCTATCTAGATCCCTGCCATCAGCAGGGCAGCTTCCACTAGACCAAGTTGATCAAAGCCATAATCAACTTTTCCAGGGGTGGTCATCCACAGCTTCTCTGGGCAACCTGTCCCAGTTCCTCACCATTCTCACAATAAAGAATTTCTTTCTCACACCCAACCTAAACCCTCTTTCAGTTTAAAGCCATTGCTCTTTGTCCTGTCACTTTGAGTCCTTGAAAAATGTACTTCTCCCAACTTTCTTGCAGGCCCCCCTTAGATACTGGAAGATGACAGTAAAGTCTTCCTGGAACCTTCTCCAGGCTAAAACCCCCTAACTTTCTCAGCCTTTTCTCATAGGAAAGCTTCTCTAGACCACTGACCATCTTGGTGGCCCTCCTCCGGACTATCTCCAACAGTTCTATTCCCTTCATTTGTTGAGGACCCCAGAGCTGAATGCAATCCTGCAGGTGAGGTCTTATAAGAGCAGTGCAGCGAGGAAGAATCCCCTCCATCATCTGCTGGTCTCATTGCTTTTGATGCAGTTTAAATCTGATTTAAATTGTTAAATTGGTAAATTGTTTAAGTCTATTCTGGCACCTGCTTGCAAAATCAAAACCTGGGCATTTGTTCTAGAAACATGCTGTCAAAAGATGTCATTATCCTGTTACTTTCTTTTGCAACACAGAGTTAATTTATGCGTGTAAAGAGGAGGACAGAGCTCTTGTCTAGGAATTCAAATGAAATCCCAAACATACTAAAACCAGTAGCAATATTTTCCTCAGGCCACAGCTGTTCCTAAGTATTTTTATGCAGTAGCTAAGGTTTCACCTCTCATTTGATACATTGTGGGTTCGTTTTGTAAGTTGAGATTTGGTTGTGTATTTTTTGGCTGGTGTTTGCTTATTTTGAAGAAAATACTTATAATTGTCAAATCTTCCTTTTACTGCATAAACCTTCTGAAATGAAGGTTGAAATTCTGACTTGAAATTCTTCAGTCCCTGAGTCTGTAAGGTGTCTGCCACCCAAATATAAATAACAGACATGAGCTTTAGAACTGTTAAACCAACAATATCAGTGAGTTACACATCCCACTTTAGGAACATAGGTCACAATGCACAACTGGTAAATAAATGATCATTGACTGAAGAAGAAATTAAAACACATGACATTTCTCAACATCTAATGTGTATGGACAGCTACAAAGAGCAAAACAAAATAATGAAGGCATGGTTAAATGACAGAATTCTTCCTTTTGCCAGTGTTTGATGCTTTATCTCAGGAGCAACATTTTTTTAGCTTTAAAGATAAAGGCCAGAAGAACTTTGTCATTACTATATTAGAACTATACTTAACTTGGCAGATATACACCTTCTGTTCTACGTAGTTCAGTCCTCTTGGAATAATGTGAGACTAGATATACCATAATCCTATATTGTTATTCTAGACTACTATTTCCTATAGTGGTAAGTAACAATTTTATATTGAACCGTCAATTCTATTGACACAGTGGCTATAGCTTTCCAAAATCTCACCTATCTTCTGTGTCCAAAAGGCCCAGACAGACTTTGTGGAACTTTTTTTTATCACTCATATTAACTCCAGCATTTTTGTTCTATGATAGCAGTTTTTGAAAAGTTTTAGCCTTTCTCTCGATAGTCCTCAAAGGCTTCTGAAGTGCTCACATGTCTTTTTGAAGCATATTTAATCTTTGAAATTCCATAGTCCTAGATACATAAAAGCTACTTTAGGACACAAAGCTAGATTGAATTAGAACATGCCAAAATTGTGTCCACTCAGAACCCATATTCCTCTGTCAAACCCAGACCCAACAATATTTTCACCTTAAGAGTTTGTTAGTCAAAGATTTTTTTTAGGTTCCTTCTAGGATTTAAATAACAATTTATTTGCATATCTTAATCTGTTAGGAATCTTCAACTCTGCAAATTTCTTAAAGAGCCTTTCCAAGATCAACTGCATCAAAAGGGTATCTTCCAAGTAAAGTTATTAAAAAAAAAAAGTGATCAACCAACCAATCAAAAAAATCCTAAAATCCCCAAAACCATAACCCACAGAGTTCAAGTCATTGTTGTTTGAAAACAGAACAACAAAACTGGTAAACTGTATCTGATATCACAGCATGCTGGGTAGGAAACTTTCCTAGCCATTAGTATACTTGAATTTGAACTTTTTGTTACTTTGAAGGGAGTTTGATAATAAATTAATTACTTTCAAAAAGTCCAAAATCTGTAAAGATGAACATTTCTGGTATCTCCCCAGTGACATGTGTCTGAATGTCAGTGGTATGGAGTGTTTTGCTTCCTTTTTGTTATCAGTATTTCCACAACAGCAGTAGAAATTATTCCAAATCTGAATAAAAATAATTTCAGCTTTCTTTATTTGAAACTGAAAACCTCATACCTTTGCTGAAAATATAAAGAGTTTGAAAGCTTAGAATCAAATATAGATGTATGCTTCTATTCTTGTTGGTTTTACTGTATTTCAACTTTTCATTCCTTGTCTCTCAGCTTTATCAGAGATGAATTGCTAAGAAATAGGTACAAAGTGTTCTATGCTCTGTTCAAAAATATCAATAACTTTACAAGTGACTTTTTAATGACCTCTTGCTCATTCTCTTTAGTAAGGCTTGATCTACACAATTTCCGAATATAGACATGTCAAGGTAATTTAGAGTGTACCATCATTTATTCCCCACAGACAGGAAAAAGTTTGGACAGTCTTAACCAATGCAAATTTTCTTTTGCTGAAAGAGTGGATAACTTAATACTTTGCAGGTTTTCCCAGAGGTTCTCAATAGTCTTTTGAGGCACTATTTTGAAAACAAAGAAATTTCCCCCAATAATCCACATATTGTATGGAGGACATTACTTCCTTCAAGATCATATTTGATTTGTTTATAAAAATTTCTGACCCTCTCTGCCCCAGTGAATGGGGCTCAGCTTCTCAATGCAGACTAAATTTCAAACTCAATGCCATTTTGACTGCAATTTAAAAACAAACAAAAAACAAACCAAACCTGCTTACCCCTATGGTGCATTTCATCATCCCACCACTCTTACCTGTTGTTAAGGGTAGGAGGAGTAGCAAAGTCTTCAACTCTGGGTCTCAAAGACCTTCAGAGGCAACTGTATTAAGTTATTCCATTATTATGGAATAACTCCATGGGCTGCTTAAATTTTTCTGGAGGCAACATTAGATTGAACCAACTGTAAAAAAAAAGAACATGTGTTTTAAAAGCATTTTGTAATCCCAAAGGGCAGGTTTCCTGTGCTCTGGCTCCCAAGTCACATGCATTGATCATTCAAGGTAAATGTGTATGCCAAGGAATCTGTCTCATGTCAAGTCACACAACAAAGGTAAGCTAATGGTAAATGGCTTCAGTCATCAAGTTTGCATCTGTGATTTATCTTTGTCTCCTGCTTCCTTTGATGGAGCATTATCACAACATGCTTATTATGACACAGTAATTTCTCTGTGGAGAAGAGAAAACTCTGGTTGAAAATGGGATGTATCTGTGTGACTGATCAATAAGCTTCTACAGTGGAAGAAAGCATGGAGGAGGTGGGCCAAGGTGAGGTGTGAGTTCAGGGTAGGACACAAGGAACGAGCACAGGGGTTGTAAAGAAAGCTGGACTTAACCTGAACACTAAAGGGACCAGCAGGTGGCCATTGTGTTACTTACATGGCTGTGTCATTCAAGTGTATCAGATGATTGTCTAAATGGCTTTCCCTGAGTTAATCAAAGAAAGTGAATCATTTCCTGATTTAGTCAGACCAGCCTGGGGGAAGTGACTCCCAAAAACTGAGAAACTGTCAAAATGAACATTGGAGAGAGAAGTAGCCTTCAACCTATGTCAACTTTATGTCTCCCAGCAGTTAGGAATGCCACAGCATTGTGTCAGTGAGCATACAAAGACCAGTAATAGGAGTCGTGTTTGCATTGTGATCCAATTGTACACTGCAGTTGCTGTATTGTGCTTGTCTTGTGATATCAATACCTTGCATTATGCTAAATCAAAATCTTTTGTAATGTCAATTATCTTTAAGTAAATTTTATATTGAAACACTAAAGCTCCCCCACGTGGAAAACCTAAATGAACCTGGTCAGAGAGTACTGGACTGACAGTACAATGCCAGGCCAGCGCATAAAGTGATATATAAGGAGAGGCTAAATACTTCTCAGCCTCTTGGTTGTCTTGAGATTTCTTCTAAGATCAATATTTTCAAGGTTGTAAGAGACTTCTATAAATCAGATTACCAACAGTCAGTTGGAGAACTGGGACTACAATATCCAATTTACTCCATATCATTCACCAGTGTAAGGCTTGATTTAAACAAGAAAGGAGGCGTTGAACATAAAGAAAAGCTCTACTAGTGGCTGAGATTTGATAAGAGTGGTTTATCATAGGACTCATTTTTGATCCCAGTACCTCTGGCCAAATGGTGACATTCCAAAGAATGCTGGCATTCCAAAATAAACAGACTCCATGCCTATATGCAAATTAAAAAGTGTACTGGAAGCATGGAGTTCAACAAAGCAGAACAATGACGGTGAGTTTATTTTTCCACATGACACTAAATGACAACTATTCCAGAGATCTAAAGGGCTCATGTTGAAAGGATTAAGGTGGAAAAAATACAAAACCCACAGACTTCAGAGTTTTAAGAAAATTATTGAGAGAGATAAACAAGTGATCTAATCAGATTTTGTAAACATAACTCTTTATAATACAAAGAGTTGCTCTTTATAAGCAAAAAGGGCATAACAAGAGCCAAGACAGACAAATGCAAATCGAAAATAAGAGACAACTAGAACAGGCCATTAACAGAAAGATTACATCCAGTGATGCTGCTACACAAAACTGCTGGGAAAGGGATTAAACAGCTGATCAGCTGTGTCAAAACTGCACATCCTAGAACAGGTAAATTGCTATATGCAATGCTCCAGACCTACTGCAATTCACCTCTGCATATTTGAGATCAAGTAGTACAGTCCTGAGAGTCTCCACTGTGTGACTTCTGGCCTGAAGAGAGAGATGAATTAAATTTAATTACCTAGGTTGGTATGAAGTAACTGAATGAAATTCTATGATTTATTAAACACAGGAGATGAGATTAAATTACGGATTTTTTGTCATCATATCTTTATGCAATTGGAAATGTACGGTGGAAATTCACAGTAGAAATACATTATTTCATACAATGAAAGTAAGGTGCAGGTATGTTCTTGTGCTTTTAGTAACTTTAAGCGCCTAATAATGAAAAAAAATTCCAACAGGGACTTCTTCTGTACAGGTCAGATCCTCCAGTCTAAACCCTCTGCCATGGGCAGGGTCATCTTTAACTTTATCAGGTTGCTCAAAGACCCATTCAAACTGACTCTGAACACATCCAATGGTGGGATACCCACAAATTCTTTGGGCAACCTGTTCCACTGCATTTTAAAAAAAAATTTAAAAGCCTCTTCCTGATGCCCAATGTAAACTTGCATGATTTCTTTTTAAAACTGTTACCCCTTGTCTTGTCATTTCAGGCCTTGGCAAAAACTTCTTTCAATCTTTCTTATAAGCCTCCTTTAACTATCAAAAGGACACCATAATTTCTGTCTGAACTCTTCTTTTCTCCAGGCTAAACTCTCACATTTTTCTTAGCCTTTTCTCGTAGAAGAGAAATCCCTTGATGATTTTTGTGACTATCCTGTGGACCTGCTCAAACAGGTCCAGTTCTTTCTTTTGCAGGGAACTCCAAAGGTGGACACGGTACTCCAGGTGGGGTCTCCCTAGCAGGATGCTCTGCCTAAACAGGGATATAGCCTGCCCCACAGGCACTGCTGTTCAGCACCACCTCGGTTCTGGGTTTTGATGCTTTTTTTCAGCACCACACTTCAGAGCTGCAGCTCGATAGAATGAGTAGGGGAAGGTGGCATTAAAGGATGGAGTACCCATGGTTGATGCCACGGTTGACGGTTTTTCATTGGAGAGAGTGAGGCAAACAGGTCCTCTTCGCAAGGGTGCACCACATTCCTGAAATTATACTCCTCAGGGATGAAGTCAGCAGTGTAGGACAACACCTTAGTCATGCCCACACTGTGCTACTGTGCCCTCTCACTGCAACCAGGACAGAAGGGTGTGCTGTTGTTAGAGTTGAGGAATGCTGAGACCAGCTTGACTGACCTATCAGACTCACCATAAGGACATGCAAGACAGATGTTCCCTGAATGAGGCTGGGACCAGCAAGGATGTGCAGGCCTTGGTACAGAAATGGGTCAAAAGTGTTGATCAGAAGAAACCAAAGTGTTGGTAACACTTTTTTCAGCACAAAGTCTATTTGGCTGAAGAAATCTAACACATAATCTAAAAAATATATATGACTGGCCATCAATCACTTTATCCAGTAAAAGGCCAGTCACACTTTTGCACAGTGAGGACTTCTAGTGTATCTCCCTAAGACGTGTGAAGAGCCTTCTCTCGTGTGGAAACACCCCTCAAGGGTACTTATTGAGGCTGAGAAACAGATTTGCCCACAGTCATTGGTGTGGGTGACTAACACCAATCTCAACTTAATAACTGTTTTGCTAGCTTTAATATAATTGCCTCAATATAATTGGTTAAATATAATTGCTTCCATATTGCTTACAGAATAGTACACTACACTAGCAGCTATAACTATCCATGCTTTGTAGCAAATAATTCTGATAAAGCTATTTTTGTCTAATTATCGTCATCATTATAATCATTAAATAATTTAAATAAATCCTTTGGTTTATTTATATAATTGCATTTGCTTTGTCATCCTTAATCCTGCAAAAAAAAAAAAAAGTTCTATATAGTTTCAATTATAGCTATACAATTCTTTAGACACAAGCCATTGACTAAGTCTGGGGTTAGGATTGGATCCAGTCACACCTAGATTCCTTCCTCTCTGAGAAGAAGTTAAAAAGCAAGGGGGTCCTTTCTGTGCCCTGTGACTCAGTGGGAGGGCTTCTTTAATAAACCTTGTCTGAAGCTCCCATTCTACCTATGACAATCTCAGAGGAGCAGAACAGACAGAAATCACCTCCCTCGACCTGCTGGCTACGCTTCTTTTTATGCAGCCCAAGATACAATTGAGTTTATGGCTGCAAGAAGACATTGCTGGCTCATGTCCAAAATGCCCAGTAGAAATACAGATTTGTATTTTCCTTGGGCAGTAGAAAAAATGAATTACAGTTCTCAGTGTAATGGATTTTTCTTAAAAGAGTATTTTGGATGTGACAGGTTTCTGCTGGGTCATTTTGCCAATGCCTCTGCATTAGAGGAGGAAATATTTTATTATTTCTAAGCCAGGTCTCACACAGTGGGGTAAATTGGCTTTGAATCTTTCACTGAGGCTGATTGTATACCTGCCCTTGGCAATCTGTTCCAACATTCATCTGCTATAACTGAAGGATTTCCTTTCCCACCATACTATCCCCTTGCCAATGCTGATTTTCCGAGCTGAAGTTTCAGACAAGTATTCATTGTTTTCAGCTCACTGCCTCATCAAAATGAAAATATGAATTATCTAATATCTGAATGTCATTTATTAATTAAAAAAAATTAACTTACTTTTCTTTTCAATAGTTGTTTGGTTCTATTTTTTGGTTTTGGGCTGGGTTCTTTTGATGACAAACCACTTTTTTTCATAAAAAGAAAACACCAGTTATTAAACCCTGACTTAGTAAGCACCTAATTCAAACTAATGCAGCTATTCCCAAATAGGTCACTTAGGGGAGAAATTCAGACAACCAATAAAAGCTTTCAACTAAAGAACATTGTTCTTTACAAGAGCCAAAACTAAACTCAGCATTATAATGGTGCTTTATGAAAATTAAAAAAGTTACATCAGAAATATTACCTAAAAGAGATTTCTTCCCAAAACACTATTTTTATCAGGAAAGTGATTCCCTTCTGATTCCTATGCCACTGCCCATCAATTCCTTTTAATAACAGCATTATTAATTTATTTTAAGAAAAAAAAAAGTCATATAGCTAAATATTCTAGAAATGAAAGTGCTTTTTCTACATGAGATGTTATTATCATCTATAAAGCGCATTTGTTTTCTACAGCTTAAAGTAAAGCTTTCTCCTTTGCTAGTACAAGGGCTGTATTCTGAGTAATTGGCTTCAGACATGCTATTTCATCACTGCCTAAATTTTTTACCTATGTTATTTTCTCTTCCATCAATCTCTAAATGTCAAAACTCAAATTGGTTACTGTCTCTACTGCTTTCAGACAAGATAGCTCAATTTAATCCTGTGTCCCTAGGAGGAGAGATGCTTCTAGAACAGAAAGACAAATAAACAAGAAAAAAAAGAAAAGCAAAAAAGCCATCAATTCTTCAAGATAGAAGCCACAGAATCTTAATATTCAGGATGAAAAGTCAGCAAGATCCTACTTCTCCATCTCTTTCTTCTGTACTTTGTGATTTTAGAATATACCAGCACATTAATGAAAGACAGCTGATGAACAGACTTCCTTTCAGCAGGCGCTCTGATATTTCCAAACTTTTCTAAATTAAATCTGTGTGAAAGTAAAGGGGGTACTTGCTTAATGTCTCAAAAATAAAAAGTTTTGTGAGAAATAAGAATTTGAAACCTGGTAGCTGACTATTATTTGCACCCCATGAATCTAAGCAGATTTTCTGTAATTATCACTGTTAGCTAGAATAAGTAATTTGCTTACCTATTATGATGATTCTTTTCATTGTAAAGAATCAAGGAAATTGTCTTTTTCATAGTTTTATATCAATATAAACTGTTGCAGATATCAGCAGAATAACGTCTAACTACAAAAATACTAGATTTCTTTCAGAAATTGTGTGGTGATATATATAGAGACTGCTTACGCAATCTCATGAAACACTGAAAGTATAGACAAAAACAATCTGACAATAAATCAGTGTTACACAAGTTATATGTGAATAGTCACTGTCATGTGAAAAGGGAGGATTTTCTCAAGCCCTTAGTATTCGATTAGTCTGTCAGCATTTCAGGGAAGCCAAGACTCTTGTGCCCAACCAATTTACAGTGTCCTGCTCCACCCTCATTTAGCCTCTTTTAGAGTGTATTGTGTGCAGGGGTGGGGTATTCTAATGACTGTCCATCCATGGAGTAGCAACCATATTTTTCCCTGACTTCTGTATCGTTATCCTTTCATCCTCATCTTCCTTCAGTCACACAGATCAGGTGTCAGGTAAGGTAAGGTAAGAATCTCCTGTGCTTTCTCTAATGTTTCCTTCAGAAATCATAGAAACATAGAATCAAAAAGTGACATTGATTGAAAGGGATCTTAAAAATCTTCTAATTCCAATCACCTGCTGTGGGATTTACTAGACCAGGTTGTTTAAAGCCTCATCCATCCTGGCCGCAAAGACTTTTACGTCCACATGGAAGTAAAAAATTTCTTCAGTAAGAAAGTTCTTCCTAACATCCAGTTTAAATTTATCCTCCTTAAGTTTAAAACCATTGCCCCTTGTTTTATCATTATGTGTCTTACTAAATATTCCCTTTCCAGGCTTCTTGTAGTTCCCCTTCATGTACTGGAAGGCTGGTATTAGGTGTCCCTGGAGCCTTTTTTATCCAGGCTGAACAGACCCAAGTCTCTCATTCTGTTTTCAGAGCAGAGGTGCTGCAGCCCTAGATGAAGCACCATCTTTGTGTTCCTCCCATGGAATCACTGCAACAAGTCCATATCCTCCTTCAGAGGTGCCAAAACTGAACACAGCCCTCCAGGTGTGGTCTCAAGACAGTAGAGGGGGAGAATCAGCTCCCTTGACCTGCTGGCCACACTTTTTTTGATGGAACCCAGGATCGAGTTCACTTTCTGGGCTGCAAATCCATGCAGCCAGGTCTTGTTGAGATTTTTGCTAAATCCCAAGTCCTTCTTCTCAGTGATCCTTTCAATGCATTCTCTGTCCAGCCTCTAAAATAATGTGAACTTGTATGAATCATGGTTCAAACTTTAACATGAAGATTGCTTGATGCTTTCACAGTATAATACTGTTTTGCACTTCTACATCTTTTATTAATTTTTTTTTAAGTGTTCAATATCCATTTTTCAGTGATGATTCAATTAAAAAGTAAATACTGTTATTCTTTATTTCATAAGAGAAATAATTTTGTATTTTTCTGCTTCATATGGAATTATAAGTCAAATATCTATACTTAACAAAAAGTAGTGTAATAAGAAGCAAAAGTGTAAGTGCCTTTGCAGGATTGACCATTCATAACTGAAGCATTATGCAAAGTGTGTAACAGATGAAGAAATAAACAAGCAAACAAAATCCAAACAAGAAACCTATCAGAATGACTTCTTTTTCTGTGACTCTATGTAAAAAATTAGTCACAGCTTCCTAAATACATACTAAAATAAAATGCACAGTGTTCTACGCAGAACAAATACCATTCAGAACATATCCATTTGGCATTAAAGAAAAAAAATTCCTTTTCTACACAGATAATATTTAACAGACTAAAGAAATGCAGAGCAATAAATCTGGTCTCCATAGCTTTATCCAAATTTACTGAAAAATAAAGCAATCCAAAAAATACAATTTTAAATACATAAATTGACCTCCCTGAGAACACTAGCAACATTTATGCTAAAGTGGTTGGAGAATCAAGACATATAAGGTTGGAATTTTATTAAATATTCAAATATATGACCATTTGATGGTTTTCTCACTGAAATCAGAAATTTGGTTCTGGGTTAGAAAGAAAGATAGGTAGGAGAACAGAACTGATTTCAACAATTTTAAGTCCCCCTTTTTTTCTCAGACTTTTGACTCCCTGAAGGATTTTAGATACCTCTATAAATTCACCCTGGGCACTTTATTTCTCACCTTTCCTTTAAAATATAGGAAATACTAACGAGCTGGTGAACCAGTGAACCAATAAATGAAAGGTGGACACCACTACCTTGTGCTTGTAGATAAACTCTAGGTGATAAATATCTATCTCCTAAGGGTTTATGGATATGTGTCTGTACGTAAAGTTTGTCACTACAGAATACACCTTCTAAATTCAAAAGCATATTTGGAATTGGAGTTTTCAGAGGGTTAGAAAACATAGAAATTACCTGGAATTAGGAGGGCTCTGGGTGACAAAATTAAATGAAGAAGGACTATGATGAATTGGGCTTCCTTTAGTTATGTGCCCAAAGATTCTAATATATATATACACATATTGGTATATATATATATAAATATATATGCACATATAGATATAAATAAATTTGAGGTTATGACACTTGAACACTAAGCTGCTTTTGGCTTTTTTTGAGACACAGGAACAATGTGAGCATTTTCCTGCATCTCCCCTTTTTGGCAAACCTCTCTTTAATATCCTCTTCCTTTACTTTTTACTTTTGAAAGCATAACCTCTGAAGCTGAATCAGGACTTACCAGCTTTCTGTTTGCAGCAGAGTTGGTTTATTGAAGATGTAAAATGTTTCAGAAAGAGTTAGTATCTGGTACAAAGCTCTGATGGTTCAAGCTACTGATAATGAAGTGTGACTATGCTGTATGAATAGCAACTCAAGGAAAAATTTTAATTTTAGAGTAAAAATATTTTTAAAATATCCTAAATATATAATTGTCTAAAGAATCTGCACATTATATAATCTTCAGTATTACTCTTTTCACCCTGAAATATTCCATGAACTACAGTTTCATGTTATAGTTAGAAGCAACCTAAGAAGAAGCAACTAATCTTCCTTTCCCTGGTATTGTCACCATGATTACTCTGCTTCCTGAAGTTCTCACAAAACATTATCTACATTCAGTGGAATTGTATCTACTTTTTTAATGGGTTTTGGTCACACTACTTTAGTGCCATTGCCACGGTATGTATGTATGAATATTGCAAAATTAAAACCCAGAGGTGGAAGTAGTTTGTTTCTTTCAGTATTTTTTTTTTTTTCCTATTAAGTTGCCATAGTGCATGCCTGCACAGGTGGTTTTCTGTCATGCGTTTTTTTTAATGTTATGAATTAAAAACTGAAGGGTGGGAAAAAAACACAGTAGGAATCTAAATGAAGAATTTGGTTTGAGGAAGGGAAAGCTGTTGTTTTAGGCTAGCTTTAAGACAAACACAACCTTGAAATGTGTTTACTAAAGCATCAGATTTACACTGTGTGATGAATGAGATGAATTTGACCTGCAGTTTAGGCTTGTCAGGGAACATCAGAATACTGAGAGACTGGGAAGTTTAATAGAGTCTTCATTTCCCCATGGATAACTAACTCTCATCCTATTTCTGGGTGGTAGTAGTTGCTGTTGTTTCAGTATTTTGTGCAGTTGATTAATGAGTTTCAAATCCTGATCTCTATTGTTTCTCTCCAACTCTTCCCAGCTGGAGACAGAAGACATGAGAAAAAACTCTGTTGGGATGGGTAAATCACACAAAATATATTACAGAAGTGACAGAATTTATATGAGGATCTGGAATCTATCTCTAGCTGGATTATTTTTTAAGGAATGGTAGTATATGGAAGTCAAATAATAGCAAGAAAACTTTTCGCTATATATACTTTACATGAATACACACTGTCATTAAAACTCAAAGCTAATAGAATCCTGAAATGGCAAGAATAACAGCCTGGATCTCATCAATATAGATTTCAGATATCTGTTGTGGCTGATTTTAAATTTAAATTTCATCTGGATAACTTATTAGTTTTTGGGATTTTTTTACATAGTTCTTTGCAATTAGTATCCATGGACATATCTATGAACTTATATAATATTTTCAATTACTTTTTATTATTTTAGGCTCAGTGAAACTAATAAATATTAAAACAGTTGTCTTACAGAGCATGAAAATGTTATAATTGCATATACAAAAATTTCATTAACAGTTGCTATAGTAATTATAATCACTACCCAGGGAATAGTGGATTAGATTGAGATGAAGCCTTACTTCCAAAAATGATATACATAACTGAGTTGTGTGATCTATATTTCTGCAGTTATAAAACAAATGGTTGCTACATGCTACCATATCTTCCTGATTAAAAAAAGGTCCTTTTGACCAATTCACTTTATGTGTAATAGTTAACACACTCTAAAATATAGTGAAAATATAGCACTTCGTAAGGAAAAACTTCATTTCACTGATCACCAGCTCAGCTTCCGAAGATGAGATTGTAAATTAAAATTTAAAGCTTGGTTGAATCCAGTATAGCAAAACTTCGAGATAGAAATCATTCTTTTTTCCTTAGGCTGCATAACTCCTCTCCTTCTGCCTCCTTCGTCTCTGTTCCCAATTTTCTCTTTCTCTCTTCTCACTTCCAATTAAAATAACTCCCTTCTCACAGATGCCAACTAGCAGTGTTTTCAAAAAATTCCCAATTTGTGAGTATTAATCTAAAGAGACAATTTTTTTCTCTGTTTTTATTTAGATCAAAGTAAAGATTTTTGTACCTAAATTTTGTCAAATTCTTCCCAGTTACAATTGTTGGTCCAGTAAATGATGCTGTCTTTATCTACAGCCTTGACTGTCTTCTAATGTTAGAACAAAACAGTTTTAATGCAGCATCAGATAAATTTCCATTAGGTCTAGTAAGGTTCTAAATTATAAATACTGGTAAGAAGATATGTCTCCATATCCATATGTAAAATTATCTAAACAAGGCATAATCTAGAGAAGTCTCTGAGCAGCATGCTAAAGTATGACAGTAACAGTGAACATTTATGGCAAATGCCTCATACAGGTATGCAAAATAAACAAAGATTTTCTGATTCTTGTAATTTTCAAAGAAGATAATTTGCTATCTGTAAAGATAAATTCTACCTCAGGACATTCTGGACACTTTGGTGAAAAGTGCAATAGAAATTTTCCTATTACAAATTTTTGAATGGGTCAATATGCATCCAACATTTAAAGATCAACTTTCAAATTAATTATTGCAAATAAATGTTTGGTTTAAGCTACCAGTAGAATCTATTCATTATATCAGAAGGTTAAACACAGATTTCCACAGTACCATTTAGCATTAACTATGAATTTTTCAAGCCTAATAATACTTTTTGATCAAAATGATAGATGAAAATTTACTAAAATTTCACTTTCATTAGTCATTAGTTAATATTTGCAAAGCACTTAAAAAAAGTCATGCATCAGACATGTATATATACAGTTAGGAACTTGAAATATCACTCATTGGTCTCATCACTTGTTCTTCTCACTGAACAATTCACAAATTCCTTGCAAACTTTCCCCTTCATCTACTTTCCAATTTGTTCTTCAGTAACAAGTCTTACATCAAATCATATATCTATCTTTCTTATTGAAGGCAAGGATGATTTAAGAAAGAAAACTGTTGTTAAATAACATAGGATAGATGCTTGTATATGAACAAGTGCTCTGAAAGCTTGATAAGCAAGCTTATGAAAACACAAAAGCAAACTTATTTTTTTTAATGGTCATTTTTGCCAATATTGTCAAGAGTAATTGCTAGGTAGAAGCCTCTAATTAAACGAAGGACAATTATAGGAGAATGACAAGAAGTGTGCTTTTCTTCGTCAGAGGTTTGTGTACATACTCACCTGAAAAAAAGACCAGAGTTGGCAAAAAATTTCCAAACCCATACAGGCATCCCATATAATCTCCAAATACTTCAATCTACTCTTAAACTGATGTCATTCACGTTGAAAATAATGTCCAGTATAGGGATCTTACTGAAAAGTCCTAAACTCTGTTTATTACCAAAGTTGACTACTAATCTCAGGTGCAGATGTTATACAGCAGGATATCAGCAGCCACCATCAAACCACATGCAGGTCAAACAGAAAATATTGGTTTCAGGCACTTGTATTTTCCCCTGCCTTTTGGAGATGTTTATTAGTTCATATACTGGATTTTTAAAAATAATTTCTGAAGTGCTTGAGGCTTCTTAAGCACTGAAAAATGAACCTATAAAGATGCCTCTGGATTCATTCAACCCATTCAGAAACCAAGGCATTGGTAAATTAAATGTTACTGAAAGAAATGTATGAGCTGTTTGGTATTCTCTATCTAAGAATCTAAGCAATGGCATCTTTAAAGAGAAGCATTTATGAATTATAGGGAAGAATTTATGAGGTTTTAATTTCTTTTTTTTTTTGTTTCAAAACAGAAAGACAAATTATTAAAGTCAAACTTTAAAGTAAAATACACTTACTGAAATGGAAGAAGTAAGAGAAAGAACTTTTGAAGCTCCAGATGCTATTTGAGTCTTTAAGTTTTTTGGAAACCGAAAAATTAAATCCAACCAAAAACTTAAATGTGTATTCTAATAATATTGTCTAACGTCCAGCTTTAAGGAAGTCAGTTAATAAAATTTTCACTGATCGATCCCATGAACTCTTTCATTTGCCTCAGTAATTAGAACAAACTGTATCTTCCATGTAGTTTTCTGAAAAGTTACATCAAAAGAGTAGTTTAGTTTGAAGTCTACATACCTCCTGCTGTTACATAAAATTGTTCTGGAGCATTGAAGCTAAAAAAACTTCAAGTACAATATATGTAGAGACATTTTTGCATCACTTTATTTATTCCGGCTGTTGGCCAAATTAACTTGTAGTTCTAAAAAAACCCACAGCTGCCAATGCAAAATAATTCAAAGTGGCAACATGTCGCTCTAAATTGCAATCACAGCACAAGGTGCTACAACTTGTAAACTCAAGCTTATTCTATCATTTGTTTTTATAAATGCATTTTTTAATGAAGAGAAATTTGATTATAGAAAATCAAGCTACATTCCAAGCATTTAATTTAGAAGAGATGAAATAAAAAGTATTTCCAGTTCACATTTGTCTGCATACTTTCAAAACTCTCTTGGAACTTCTGCTTTATTCTGTAAGAGAAAGAGAGACAAGGGGAAAAGTTGCAGCTACTCCTGGGTTATAGTGGCTCTTAGAGACTAGGTATCTGCATATTAATAAAACACAAGAATATAGTAAAGACAGTAAAAAAAAAACTCTGTAAGTGCAACTGGTATTTTTACTGAAATAGTAGCTTGCAAAGAGCATTAAATCATAGCACTGTGCATTCTTTTATTGTAACTGTGAGTTAACAGAACTATAACTCTGTTGTTTATTTGTTACTCTTAAAGATATAGTTTGCAATTTTTTGGCATCCTGATGACCAGGTAGATAAGATGTAGTTTTGCACGTGTATATGTTGAATCTTATATTTCTGGCAATTACATTATCCACATTGAATGATATATCAATCACTAAAAAGCTGATGATGGTGAGGCATTGCTAATAGGCTGCCCAGGGAAACGGCTGAACCACCATCCCTGGAAGTGTTCAGAAGGCATGTGGATGTGGCACTTGGGGATGTAGTGTAGTGCTAGGTTAATGGTTGGACTCAATGATCATAGAGGTCTTTTCCAGCCTTAATGATTCTAAGATTCTTTCGCCTTAAAATATTTTAGGGGAATAGTCAAACTGACAAAAAAATATTTAGAAATACTCTTTACTGCAAACACAAACACAGAAAATCTTCTTGGATCATGTGATCCCAACAGAATTTGTCTATGGCAGCTGATCCTGAATAAAACTGCCAGCTCCCATCATGTGGCAACAGTCACCTGAGTATGGGATGTTATGGGGAGAGAAAGGTGACCAGGTGCCTGGGCTTGCTGAGCTGCACCAGATGACAGCTAGCACCTGAAGTAAGAGATTCTTAAAGCTGTTGTGTTTATTAGGCAGCTTTGTCCTCCCATTGTCATAAAGTCTTCTCTGTGGAGCAGAGAAGATCTCAAGGCTTACTTTTTCAGAGAAGTAAAAATGAAGCATTCTTCTTTATTCCAGGAGTTCTCCAAAGAGTATATACTTGCTGAAATTACTGATTCATGTGCTTGCACGGGTTTTGCTCCCTGCCCCCAGCAGTGCTTTTACATAACAAATTAAAGAAGCAGCCTTAGCAACGAGGGTCAGAATCGTGTTTCCCCACCCTTTTGTAAGAATCCCTCATAGTAGGCTACAGAGTCATGTTCCCATTGTCTCCCTGTAATTGCCATTGAATTAATTTTTTTCCTAAAAGAAGGGAATTCACTGGCAGTGAAGAGTGGAGAGCAGCTGAAGACAGGAATAGCTGATAATTATTTCTCAGCAAGTCAAGTGTTTGAGTGCCCCCCAGCTGAAGGTGGCAAGTAGGTGGTAGAGAAGCTCATGTTTTGGACTGTTGTGTGTTTCCTGGACCGTACAAAAAATGTGTAGCTCCCTTTACATCATCAGTAATGTCATATTCAGGCAATGAACTTTGAAAGCTCTCTGCAGCTTTTATGCTGTGCATTCCTTAAACTTTTTCTAGCAAGAGCCAGAACTGGTGAATGTAAATTTTCATCCTTAGCTACAGCAGAAAAGCTCCAGCATAAATAAAAATAAAAATAAAAAAAAATCTCCAGATTATTCTACACATATCTTAATGTCAGATTTAATTGAAGCAAACAAGTACATGCCAAAATGCATCTATGTGGTAATGCAGGGTAAGGAAGTGATAGATATTCTTTCAAATGATCCGTAATTTCAAATATGCATTTTATTTTTCCCATTAACTATGTGATTCACTAAACATAAATATTTTGAAAATGCATATCATTTATTTGATTGAAAGTAATGGCTTCTTTGGAATCAACCTAGTCAAGTGAATCAATATAAACATAATTTGGAATTTATTTAAGTAACTGGTGAAATTAGATAGCTGCATATATATATATATACCAGTTGCACCAGAGGGGACTGTTAAAAGAGTAGCAATCATCCTACTAAGCAGACATGCTGCTTTCCAAAAGGCTTTTGACAACTTATTCCTCTATTTTTTTTTCTGCTTTAATTAGTAACTCAGCTATCAAAAACTTAGAGGACAAGAAAGGTGTATGTCAGAGAAACCAAGAATCCAAATTGTCAGAAAAGTGCTTGGAACATATGTTAATTAATCTGTCTTTGATCTGTTCCCAGAACAGTCAGCATATATAGAGTTGATCCAGATTAAGTAAGAGTCAAACAGTACACAGAAAATATACTCGCACCATCTCAGTCTAATTTCATATGTAGTTTTACGGAAGGACTGTGTCCTGACTGGATTTGAAAGAAGATCATATGGATCTGTTCAACAAGAATATGTTGTGTTTGTAAATAATATGACAAAAGAGAAGGAATTGACTGTAATTCAGTAAAATTGATGTAAAAACTGACAAAGAGCTGCTCATTTATTTGTCTGACATTTAACATGGTTAATTCTGTCATATTTTATTTTTCATATTAAAAAAGCCCCAACTGTTGGATCCAGGAGAAAGATCATTCTGATACATTATATTTCAAATGGCAAGTCATGGATTTTCATAGCTTGTATCAATTAATTGGAAAGAATACTAACACAAGTGCCATGAGATCAATCTATCTGGTTGTAAGTGATCAGGAAACCCCAGAAATGCAGGAAGACTCAGATAAAACAGGCAAGCATGATGTGCTCATGAAGTGTCAAAGAAAATGTAGGAATGGGATCACAGCTTTGTGAAGGAAGCTGAATTTCTCTCAACAACAAGAGGACCAGAAGGTGGACTTCATTGCAAATACACATATGTATCAGTTAAAGCGGGTTACAATTTTGTAAATGATCTTCCAAAATTATCATTTGCATGCATTATATTCCTAATCCAGACAGATCAACATGGAGGAAGCTTTTAAGTGTCTCAGTCCAACATAGATTATAAAAAAGAAGCCAGCAACAGAGAGAATTTGAAGAGAGCAAAGAGCTTGGACTGTTATTAACCCATACAGTCCTTTCCAAGGCCTGGAGATGCTCAGTTGTGACAGTGAGCATGGCAACAGGAGTCATGTTTGTACTGTGATCCAAGTGTACATTGCAATTTCTGTATTGTGCCTGTGTTTGCAATTCAGCATATTGCTGTATCGCTTTTATAAATTGAAACCCCGGGTAATGTCAATTTTCTTCAAAGAAATAAATTTAGTACTAAAACATTAAATCTTCCTCACATGAAAAAACTAAAAGGATCAGAGGGCATTGAACTATGACACTTAGAGGTTATATTTGTGAAATAAACCTAGTGCTATGAAATGATTACATTTTAAAAGTTATCGTTGTATTAAAGCCAGCATTGGTTATGTTGCAGGAAATGCAGCAAACACAGCTGAAAGTAGTGATAACACGAAGTTAACAAAAATGAGCAATGATGAAAGTGTGATTTCTTTTTTCATTTCAGTGATGGCAAGTTCTGATATCTGCATCACTTTTTATTTAAATTCCCTTTTAATTTTGAAATTTCCCATTGCGTAAAAGTTGTAAAGAATTTCTGTGTTCAAAATAAACCCTTTTTTTCAGAATAATTCATTCTGCTATTAAAGCATTTGTCTCTTTCTTTACTGAAAATCATGACTTTATTTTAGCTAGCACTTTTGCATTTGTTTTTGTAACCAAAACTTAATTTTAAAATCAGTTATATTCTTATCTTTGGTTACTAGATATTCTTCTTTGGCTTTATGTCTGTTTTAATGGAATTTACTGCAATGGTGGGGCTGTTTTGTATCATCTGCCGTGGCACAAGACATGATTATACTTTACTTGTTTTGCAGACAAGAAAGGTGGAAAGGAGAAGCTGAAGAGAGGCTTCTTGAACCGTTCTTTTCACTTCCATTTTTATGTAGTAAGCAAAGCTAGTATAAAATACTGTGAAAACATATGTTAAGTTAGAACTAATATTTGAAGAACTTTGGAATAGTCCTGTAAGTTTCAAGTCAAAACATGCACATAATTCTGCAAAATAATACCTGTACAATTTAAATGTTGTATATATTTTAGTTTACATGAATAATTTTGAAAACCATTTTTGTTTTGTATCTATCCATAATATGGGGTTTTTTTTGCACAAATATGAACATTTAAAAGGGAAAGAGTTGAGGAATTTTCCAATTTTGATTCATAGTAAAAACATAACTGACTGAAGTACTCAGGTTGCACTGTCATAGTCATACTTGCTGGTAATCCACACCCCATACTCATTTACAAAGACATTTAGCACTGCATATTTTCGGAGTGGGTCTAGAAAAGTATGAATTGGTGTTCAGAGGATGCATGATCTCGTAATCCATGTCTTTCAAGGAGGGCAAGTTCTAAGACAGAAAGTGCTGCTTGTAGATGAAATATCATTTTTCAAAAATCCCTGAAGGGTGGTTGATGGCAAGTCTCTTTTGTGAAGTCAACCTGTCTACAAAATCATTCCAAACATTTCACTCACATACATCCTCTTATTTGTGAGAGAAGAAACATAGTAGGGTATAGAAACTGGACACACTTTTAAAATCTCTTCTACTTCCCGTCCAGTAATTTTAACAATTTAGTATGTGCATGAGCACACAGAGTAGTAATTTTCTATTCACTTTAGTCCTCTTTAAGATCCCATTCATTTAAAAAATAGTGGTATTGCTAAATTTTTATACCTTTTTTTGTTATTGCCCTCCTATTTAATTATATATTATTATCTTATTCCTCTTGGTGACATCTGTTAATTTCATTTGGCTGTACAATGTGATTATCACTACCCAATTTCTTAATGATTACATTGTGAATAATTAATACTTTTTAATTCGGTTACATTGCCAGGAAAACATTTATCTAAATTACAGAGAAAACCTTTTCATGTAATCAGCCTAACACATAACTGTTTCCTCTCTTGAAATTAATCTTAACTTTACATTTTAAAAGTTTCTTTTGCAAGATTCTATTGTTCCAGCAGTTTTTTTATTAAGTCCTGTTGTGCCCAGATTGTCCAAATAAGAACACACAGTCTCTTCTTTAAGTAGTTTTCATGCATCAGGTAAAAAGAAGTTACTAAAACTGCAGAATTTGCAGGCTCAAGCATTTTTTTTTTGCAAAACTTCATTTAAGAGGGATTGGCCTTCTCAAATCTGTATTTTCACTGCATTTCTTTTGCAATCTATTGAATAATCTTTTTAGCCATGACCATATTTATTCTATAGCCGATGATCAAGTCGTGAAGAATTCCTTTCTTAAAACTAAGATTTTAAGTAGTTACTAATACTTTTGTATCTTTTCTTCACCTCTAGTATTTATAAGTTTACCTTTAGGAAGGAGGAACAGTGCTCAACAGTCATGGTCAGTCATTTTCTGAGAAGCAAATCCATATAAAAGATTGAGTTTGATATCAAGAGGGCAGGCAGCAGTGATAAATCCGTTTTTCTGAGAATCATTAGTCTGATTCAACTGCTTGGAGAGTTTTGATAGAAGTGCCTCAGTGGTCAGAATGGTAGAAATACAAATTCTGCTTATATTCATTTGTTGGAATAGGGAGTACAGTTTAATCAGCTAAAATGCAAGACCTTATTTTATTTCTGTCTGTGAAAGCCCTGGAAATTTACAAAATTGCAGTGGCAATTTGGCAGGTTACTACCACAATGAGATGAATTGTCCATTAGGTAGATAGAAAAAACTCACAGTCTGATGCATTTTGTAGTTGCAAAGTGACACTGAGGAAACCATGTAAATTAGTAAACCTATAGTCATAGAATCTATTTCTAGAGGAGACTTTTTTACTTTCTATTCAGAATCTATCGCAGCATTACTGAGATAGTATCTAAAATAGGACGATAATCATTTATGGAAATTCTGTAAGTATGACCTCTGCCTTTTTTCAGCAAATCTATCCAAAAAAACCTCCACATTCCTGTCCTGGAGTAGTCTTTACAATCAGTAGCATAATCTTTATTAATGTGATACCTGCAGACTGTTTCCATTGTTCAAATTACAGAAAAAGTATTTTCTTCTTGGGTTAATCCTGCTTCTGGTTAAGAAAAAAAAAAAAAAAGAAATACATTGGCAAAATAACAATCATGTCTGAAACCCAAATTAAGATACATTATTATTTCAGGGAGCGCCATTAAAAGACTGAGAAAAATTAAATATAATGGAACAAACTAAGAAAAGAGAAAGTACTTTTGAGGTCTGGGATTAAGAATGTTAGGCATTCAAGAAATGGTATATTTCAGTAGCAATGGTGGTACAGGAAAACTAATTGGGATGGGGACTGGAGTAAATGCATTGCCTGCAATCTGTCCAGTACTGAACTGTGACCACCAAATAACTGAACAAGGCTCTGTTCGTAGTTAACAGGGAAAGAGAATGACATGGAGTGTAGGGAAGAGAAATAAAAGATATAAGGATCCAGAACCATGGAGTGTTAGAGCTATGATTGCTCACCAGCAGCCAAGATTACATCAGACAACTCTCCCTTTTCTAAAACGATTTAATATTACAGAGCTGGAATAAAATCAGGATAGTAATGAGCCTTTTTCTTACACAGATACAAAAGGATATAATGAGCAGAATAAAGCTGCACTGTCAGTGTAACAGAGACTAGAATCAATTCCTGGAGTCTTCAAGTGCTTCTCTAAAACATTTGAAGTAGAGACATATATGGATTGATACAAAACCCTTATTTGGGAAGTAATAAAGCTGGATGATCCCCAAGTGGGGAGCAAATTTATTTGGAAAAAGAAAAAAGGCAATAAATTATTTTCTCTCCTCAATTGACACAATTCAAACTGTTCACACTTCCAGTGTTCCCTGAGATAATATGACATCTGTAACCAGCTTTCCTTTGATTCCTCCTATGTGGCACAATAAAGTGTTAGTTCTCAAAACGTGTGCTGGATTGCTCAATGATACACTCCCAGAAAAGGCCCTAGGCCATTATGAAAAGTTTCAGATAAATTCTTTATCTTAGTTGTACTTCCAAACCTTTAGGGGTTAGCCATTTCTAATTTACCATGAGAGTTGTGGGAAAATAATCCTTGCTGCTGGCAAAACTTCGTAAGAGTCATGTTTTACCAGAGAAAATAAGGCCTTTTTGGGGAAGCAGAGGGTGCTGGGGGGGAACTGGAAAAAATTAACACAAAATACCTAAAATTAGCACTAACACAAAATGCCTAAAAGATATGTTTTTTTGAGATGAAGGTACAGGTTTGCTATTCTGCATGAAACATATCTGTTGCATTTTGTTATTTTCTTAATATTTTTGAGTGTGTACATGATGTTATGATACTTGGAGTTAAACATATAAAGATTGTAACTTCACATCGCTAATAAGTGATGATTTTTTTCATTCTGCTCAGAAATAAGACTATAGTGTCATGTATCTCATCCCAATTCCATGCAGTCAGCCTTCATTATCTTTGAGTTTTGGGGTCAGCTTTCACGTTTTTCTCATGTTGTATAAAATAGAGACAGAAATAGTCACTTTGCTGACTTCTCACTTTCTTCTTTATAAATCATTGTCATAGAGTGGTATTCTCCCTATATTTATAAAGGCTTGAGATTAAAAATCGGAATGTTCCTACTTGAAAACTCTAAATATACCATATTGTGTTCAAAATGCAACTCTGCCAGAACAGTATTCAGGCTTCAAAGTAGAAAACACCAATATCAGAGAATTTTGGGATTTGAGCTGTTAAGGCACATTAAGAGTGTCTGCCTCCTCTAGCAGCTTCAGCCCAAGACTCACTCCTCTTTGGCTGCTGAAGCCAAACTTGGTACCTGGAGTCCCTGTCTGAGATGAGAAATAGTTGTTTCTCTTCCTTTTTACAGAGAGACAGAAAGTGAAATTACACAGTAAAATATATCCAAGAAAAATGGATTTATATAATAAAAAGATAGTATAGACTGGGAGTATATTGACTGGCCTTTTTTACATGCAACTGTCCCCTTTTACCCCATCTGTTCTCTGTCTTCCCACACTTGTTCCTCCTGATGTCATGTGATGCCCCCGTCTGCCCATCTTTGACCCTCACTGTCGTCGCCCCCTTTTCACAAGCCCAGGCTAGCTCACTGAGTCACACCGGGTGGCGGCGGCGAGAGTGGGGAACCCACTGGGGCTCTGGTGAGGCACCCCGTGGAACCTCGTGAGCTCTGTGCTCATGCAAGGGTTTGTTGACACAGGACTGGCAGTAGACAGAGGAGGAGACTCTTCTTGTCTGGAATTCCAACCCAATTTATTAGGAGAGGCGGGAAACCGGACCCCAACAAAATGGGTGAAGGGAGAGACAAACAAAGAGCCCCAGGCACTGTGTGCATGGGTTTTTAAACAGTTTCCACCCACAGGGTGGACACACACACAGAAGCAGTCACAGAAGTGCAGGAGAGGGGTAGAAGGGATTACACATTTGGACGAGGACCAACCAGTGTAAGGGAGAAAGGGAGGCAGGTCACATGCGGGGTAAAGGGGGGACCCCTGTGGGGCCAGGGAGACACTGATTGGATCTGGGCTTGAGGGATAGGGAACTCTCTGGAACAAAGGGTTGGGGGACACTGATGGGCAGCATATTAAGTGGGGACAAAGGGAGGAGATAGCTTGAGGGACAGGTTCCAGAGCGAGAAAACTTGGGGAATAAACCAATTTACATGGAACTTGGGTACAGAATAAATCATTGAGCTTAAAACAAGGGGCACACTGCAACACCTTACCCTTTCTTTTTCAAAAAGAAAAGGAGGGGTTGGGGTGGTGTTGGGATTGGAGGCACACATCATGGAACCAGGGCTTTGGCAACTGAGGTGTAGAGAGAGAATCTTAGGAAGAGGTATCAGAGTCTTGGGAGGAAGCATTAGGGTCTCAGGGAGCGCCACTAGGATCTTGGGGAGAGGTAATTTCAGATACATTAACGTCAGGGGTAGTAACATGGGATACTGCAACTAAACAAAGCTGTTTTAAAACAGCAAACATAACTGAGGAAACAAAAATTACAACGAGGAGAAGAACTGTCTTGATGATGGAGATGAGCCATCCATTAAGTCCCCAAGTCTTAAAGGTATTTGTCAGCCAGTCTTCCGATTCTTGTTGGATAGTTCGTATCATCCCTCTCATGTCTTGGAGGGAGGCGTGGACATTCACAGCCTTTGAGGACAAGTTCAGGCAGCAGAGACCCGCAAATTCTTCACATCGATGGTTATGAAGCAGCAGCAAGAAGTCTATGGCTGCCCGATTCTGAAGGGTTGCCTGCCTGGTAACTTCCTCGTCTGCTAGGAGGTCACTGAGGTCTCTCAATGTTAAATTTGCTTGCTTAACTACCCAACACTCTAGGTGGCCCAATTCTCCACCAGAGCTTTGGCCGCAGCCACCCAGGTCAGAAAGATGGAGACTACAACTCTTTTAGATTTGGCTCAATGGAAAATTTCTGAGTCACAATTTTCATCAAATTCTCTGAGGCTTCTCTTTTGGATGGCTGAATTACTCTTTTTCTGCCAATTCACAATTTGGTCTTTGTTGGGTGTTAAGCAGCGATAGTCAGCCTAATGTGCATGGGCCTCCGAGCAGGCAAGAGGGGATCTCTGCCCGAGCATGGTCGCCACAAATCAGGAAGGTGCCTTTATCTAATTTATGAGGGTGGCCGTCTACTGTTGATTCCATAAAAACATGGCTCATGATGTCATACCATTGATCTGCATGTAATTTCTTAATTGTCGGTAATGTTTTACCTCAGTATAGATGGATTTATCATAAGGATTAAACTGAAAATGAACACAAAAGGAAGATGGAAAGGAGCCCAGGAGGTGGAATTCTTGGGGCTCTGACTCTATTCAGTAGTAAGCATTGGAGAGAGTATCCTCTCTCCAAAACAAGAGGAGATTGGAGGCAGAAGGGTGGATTTCAAATTTAGTCTGTCTTGCAATTTGAAAAGGGGGCTTACCTTTGTTAGAATCAATCCGAATTTTAACTAAACTGAGGGGGTACTCATTTAATTTAAATGGGATCCCCACCAGGCAGATGGACATAGGGTCTTCTGCTGCTGCCGTCAACAAGCAGATGTGGTCCTGCCAAAGGGTCTCTGCCAGCATCACCCAGACGTTCCTCCTGGGCTGCAGCACGATCCACGCTTCAGAGGTCGGCCACTGGGGGAGATGACAAGCAAGGGCCCAAAGGTGGAAAAGGCTCTTTGGAAGGCTCATCTTTTCTGTGAAAACAAACACAAAAGGGTAAACATCACCAAAAAACTAAATCAGAAGAGAGGAAACCAAGTAACAGCGGGAATTGGGACTCTCTTTCTTCACTGCAGCGGCTGTCTTTTCCTCAGGCTTGCACGTGGACTGTTGCCACTTACACTTGCTGGTCCGTCAGCCTGTTGGGGTGCTTTGGGATGAACGGCTTCACCCACCATCGTAGGATCCACCGCAGTCCCAGAGACGTGGATACACACGCATATCCACAACCCCAGATGACCAGTTGGTGTGGCTCCTCAATCTTACCAGTCCCACAGTCTTCCAAAAGGACAGGTGGGCGTTCCTTGAACTTCCGGTTGCTGCAGGGGGAGAAATGTCACACTACTGGTGGGTTGGTGTTCTCGACGGAGCAGTTTAAAAAACTGATTGTGAAGAGAGCCTTACACAACTTCCCCTGTGGTGTAAGACCCTCACTGTCCTTCCACTGATGACGCGGAACCCGCTTGAGTGTCTGATGCTCAATCACGGCTTGACCAGTGGAGGAGTGGGGAATGCCAAACCTATGTTCCACTCCCCACTCCTGCAGGAACTCCTGGAGGCCCTTGGAAATACAGGCTGGACCGTTGTCAGTTTTAACCTGCTTTGGCACACCTAGCACAGAGAACGCCTGCAGCAAGTGCTGTATTACATGCTGGGCCTTCTCTCCTCTGTAGGTGGAGGCGTAGACAGCTCCAGAAAAGGTGTCGATAGAGACGTGCACATATTTTACGAGCTCAATTCGGGGAAATGGGTTACATCAGTCTGCCAGATCTCACAGCTCTCTAGCCCTCTGGGGTTAATCCCAGCTCCCAGTGAGGGCAGGGCTGTGGACTGGCAGTGGAGACATGTGCCCACGATGGCTCTGGCCTGGTCACACCGCAGCTTGAATTGGCGGATGAGACCAGGCACATTTGGATGGAACATGCGGTGACTCAGCTTTGCCTGTTGGAACACATCAAGAAGCCTAACCATTTGGGCTGTGGCTGCTGCAAGGGAATCGGCTCGCCGGTTCCCTTCAGTGATTGGGCCAGGCAAATCGGTATGTGACCTCACATGCATTACATAGTAGGGATGCTCTCGATGGGAGGCAGCATGAATTAATCTTGAGAGCAAATCGAAGAGAGTTCTGTTTGATGCCTCCCTCAGGACAGCATCTGGAAACCACCCCTGCCGCATATGACGAATTTGTGACCAAATTAAATGGCTCCAAAAATCTCTCAAAGGCTCTGACCACTGCGGCCAATTCAGCAATTTGAGAGGAATCCCAAACATAAGCTACGTCTGCCTCCCATTGCTGAGTTTGGGGGTTCACCCAGGTCATTACCGACCTGTGCGACTCCCCGGACGCATTGTTAAAAATTGTCAAAGCCTTGAGTGGCCTTTGGCTCCTTTTCTCTTTTGGCACTAATTGGAATTTAGTATTGAACAATTTGTGGGCAGGAGCGTGGACTTCAACCAGTCCCATGTGTCCTTCCAGAGAGAGTTGCAACACCTTGCTGTCTTTCAAGAGATGCTCGAACATCTCTTGCATCAATTTGGCTGGGGTTGTATCATCCCCAGATAAGTCAATTGGTATATGAATGCATGCGAACTCACATACAGCCAGTTCCCAAAACCTGGTCCTGGCTTTCCTGATGAGCTGAGCCATCAGTTCCTGTAGCCGGATGACATTCTTTGGTCACTGGTGGCTGAGGAACACCCACTCAATGATGAGGAGGGGGTCCCTCTGATCTTTGTCCCACTGAAAAACCAACCCGCATAAATGAGGCAATTTCCCCAACACAATAAATTTGAAGCCTAATTCTGGTTTGTACCTGTGTGCTTGTCTGTCCTCCATCGCCTCCTGCACCTTTTCTAGGGTGGTCCTAGCATCCGGGGTAAGGGTCCTGGGAGAACTCAGCTCCCCTCCTCCCTTCAATAAATTGAAGAGGCCTTCGATGCTGATCCCTAGCCAGGGCTTTACCCAGTTCAAAGTCCCACAGAGGGAGTGAAGGTCTGCCAAAGTCTTCGGTTCTTTCTTTATAGCCAATTTCTGAGCCACAATGGTCCTTGGAAAGATGTCCAGACTCAAATATTTCCAAGGTGGCATCTTTTGAACCTTCTCCTCCTGTAGAAAGAAACCTGCTGATGTCAAAACATTGACCACCTGGTCAAGGGTGACCTGCAAGACCTCATCACTGGGGGTGCACACGAGCACATCATCCATGTAATGATGGATGATGTCCTCCCCCATTTTGGCACACACTGGGGACAGCAATAGGGCGACGTACCATTAGCAGATGCTAGGCAGATTTTTCATGCCTTATGGGAGCATACGCCAATGGAATTGTCTCACTGGGGCTTCTCTGTTCACGGTGGAAGAGACTGAGAAGGCAAACCTAGGGACGTCATCCTGAGGTAGGGGAATTTTGAAAAAACTATCTTTTACGTCAATGACGGCCAAATTCCAATTTTGGGGGAGCATCGTTGGGGAAGACACCCCTGGTTGAAAGGACCCCATGTCTTTAATGACTTTATTGATTTCTCGGAGGTCATGGAGGAGGTGCCACTTGTCCTTCCCCGGTTTCCTGACGACAAAGACCAGAGAATTCCAAGGGCTGAAAGTTGGCTCGATGTTTCCTTGAGCTAACTGCTCTTCCACGAGCTCATTGAGCGCCCTAAATTTTTCCTTGGACATCGGCCACTGATCCATTTACACTGGTGTTATCAGTAGCCCAATTCAGCTTCTGGGTGGAGTGCTCTACAGTGGCCGCTAACAAAAATCCCGAGGGGATTTCAGGATCTCGATCTTCACCCCCCATTGAGCCATGGTGTCCCTCCCCCACAAGGGTACCTTATAATCTGCAACTATGCGCCTTATATTAGCCAAGTGCCCATCAGGTCCCTCAATTAGCACGATGCTCCTTGATACTCAAGCCAACTGAACACCCCCTACACCTCGGATCTTGCCAGTCAGGGGTTGCAGTTCCCAATGTGACGGCCATCTCCTTTCGGGGATCACCGTCACATCTGCCCCCGTATCCAACAAGCCCTTCATTCCCGAAGTATCTTTACCTTGCTTTGGATTACATGCAATGAAGAATTTATCTTCACCCGCTATTTCCGCTCAGTAGACTTCAGGTGTGGCATTGTCTACCAGGATTTCAGATGAAATAAGAAGGGCCTGGGCAATCACTTGGCCTTTACCCAGGTGAAATGGTGGGTGTGTGCAGCGCACCAGGAGAAGGACTCCCTCTGGATTGGGTGTTAGGGTGATCGGAGAGATCTCAATCTCAGGGGGTGTGTACTTGGTGCCCCCAATAATGAAATACTTGCAGTCAAGTGTCTGGGGCGCCAATCTTCCTCCCAGTAGCTCCACAGCAACAAGAGTCCAGTGCCGACACCTGAAAAAAGTATCTTATGTTAGCAACTAAAAAGAGTGATTGAGGAGACCAGACTTTGCCGCTCTGGCAGCCAGCAGTGTTCATGTCAGTGCATGGTGTATTGTCCTGTCTAGTTTGAATGTCAAGTCTGGCAAATATCACGGTGCATCTTCCCTCTTTTCTTGCAAATCCTGCTCTATTTTGTCCTGGCACTGAGCAGGCTCATGCTGGCCACTTAGGTTTTTTTTGCTAGGAGGTGTTACCTCCCCCAGAGTTCTTATCAATTTCCGCTCCCGGGTATGGCATTGAACATGCCTTCGCCAAGTGTCCTTCTTCTCCACACCAGAAACAAATGAAGGGTTCTCGGCGCTGTTGTCCTGGAGCACGCAGAGATGGCAAATGCATGAAGTCCAGGGCCTCTGGGACAGGTGATGTCACTGCCATCCCGATGGTATGGGGCCCTCCTCTCATCAGCTTGCTTCCCAAGGCGACTTTCCTGGTGCATGCTTCTGTAATCTGATGAAGAGTTGGTGGAGGATCAAGAGGCAAGGCTAGGATGACATTCTGGCAGTCCTCGTTTGCATTTGCTTTTGCTAATTCTAGAAGAATCAAGCGACGTAAAGAAGGATCTTCGATTTGCCTCTCTACCTGTGCACGCAGCCGATTCAGGAAATCAATAAAAGGCTCATGGGGTAATTGCCGGATGGCAGTGGAACTTACTTGTGGTTCCTTTGTTGGGAGGACAGTAAATGCCTTCTCTGCCGCTGCTGCAACGGATCGCAGGATGTTCTCTGAGAGTACTCGAACTTGATCTTTCGGTTTCTCCCACCGGCCTTCCCCAGCAAGGTGGTCCATAGTAATGATGTTGCCCTCATGATCTAGTGCACTGTTATCTCCCTGCAAAAGCTCTGAGCGAATGACTCGCAAGGCCCGTTTCCATGCCCCCTCCCAGAGCAGAAACTCTGCTGGGGTGAGGAGGCATGAAAACAAATCCCTGATATCATGAGGGATAGAAGTTTGGAGGAGAAAGTAACTTTGAGCAAGCTTTTGAAGTACTCACTACATCTCCCAAACTCTTTCTGGGCCTTGCAAATCTCTTTTTTGTTTTGATGGGACAAGGGCTCCCACTGTGGGAGCATGTGACCTGCCCCCCCTTTCTCCCTTACACTGGTTGGTCCTCATCCAAATATGTAATCCCTTCTACCCTTCCCCTGCACTTCTGTGACTGCTACTGTAATTAATGGAGTTTCCTTTTCTTTCCTTATTTCTTTTGGTTATTGAAAGACTTTTTCAATAAGGATAATGAAATCAAAACTTTTGATTCCTCTGATTTTTCTTCTTTTACCTTCTAAATTCAAATAGATCTGTGATTAAAGTTAGTAGTTACAAGGCCCTTGATGTTGACATTTGTCCATATGCAACTTTCAATCTGCTCCCCAGTAAAATTAGAATGCAGCAAGCTCTAGGAACATTTTTAAACCTTGACAAGTTGAATACAGAACTTGGCAATGGAAAACCTGAATAGCATATTTGATCAAGTATTTGACCTTAATTTATTAATTTACAAAACAATGCTTACAGCTACTCACATACTCAGACATGGCAAAATCTTCTTTCCTCTTTTTTTTTTTTGTATTAATTTACTGAAATTATTGACTGTTTTGTTCTTTCCAAGATCATGCACTGCTTTGCTTGACTGCTACTCTTTGTTCCCTGTGATTAGCTAATTTTAATTGTACTCTTCTATGCGTTTCTTGGAATGCTTAATGGTTTAATGTTAGTCTATGCTTATGCTTGTATGACAGAGCAATCCTCATTACCAGTTAGCTTGAGAAGCTGCCAAAGAATCTGCTATTAGTGATGAGAAAGGCTGTGACACAATGTTCTCAAAAATGTTATAAATTCTAGTGTAGTTTAAGATATTTACATTAGCCTTCTCTTTCTTGAATAAATATATTTAAAAAAAACCTTTCAGGCTAGCTGAAGCATTTATAGAATTTTAATCCATGGATCCTGTCTCATACATGTATTATAAATATCTTTTCTCATAATTTGAAATTAAGTAATTTTGGAGGGCAAAATGTAACAGTCAAAGTGGTAAAATATTTTCAGTGGATATATGGAAAGTATTAATGCCCTGTGAATTTAGCTACTTAAAAAGGCAAAAATGCTCAAAGGATCAGCTGATGGTTTCAATTTTTCAACCATTAGTTCTTAATGACATAAAAATAATTACTATTTTAATTTTTTTAGTAATTGAAATAGTCACATTATTAGTCACTATTTTTTATTTGTGATTTTTCAATTCTGTTTTGTGATAGAGAGTTTTTAGAATATAAAAAAACTTCCTTTAATGCACAAATTTTCTATTAATATCTGTCAAGTAAGTTTGTAAACAGCACCACAGCAAAGTCAGGTTTTGGCTCTGGAGGCAGTTGAATAAGATGCAAGGATGATGGTCAATGGGAATAGCATAAGCTTGGAAAAATGAGAGAAACAGTGAGACATGTGGAGGCTGTTGGAGTAGTGGTATGGATGAGATGTGGCAGGAGATTGCTCAGCTGTCAGGGCATTTTTCAGGGTCTGACTCCGACAACAGGAGACTCCATGTGTTTCTGTTTCCCCAGTTTGTCTTGTTTTCTACTTGTCCCACTCATCGCTCTCTGGCATTCAGAGGACCATGAATTTGCCAGCAGCCAGAAGTGGACAGAAGACAGAGAAGAGGGATATAGGTTAGAACGTGAGCATTACTTTTTTTCACCTACCTGTCTTCCCACTATCAGTTCTTTATTATCTTGACAGTGCTGGAAATGTGTACTAGGCCCTGGCGGGAAGCTGAAGGAGAAGGACAAGCAGAGAGCAGAGGCAGCCACACAGGCAGTATGATCATCACAGCAAGCAGCTGTGAGATTTGCTCAGTCCTTAAAGTCTTGGGCTTTTTGGAAAAGATGGTGCTTGGGGGAACTAATGAGGACAATAGTTTTGCAGAGAAACCTTCAGCCAACCTGCAGAACAGCATGTTTGCATAAGTATTACTTAAGTTTCATCTTTACTCTGGGAAAGGCCTCTAGCAGTTGAAACAGCTAAGCAAAACAATGCAATGGACCAGCAGCAATAACAGCAAAATTATGACAAAGACTTGTTTATCATGTCTGGATTCCAGTCTAATTAATCACATAAAAGCTGTCCTCTTACCCCAGGCAAAAAAAGGCCCATGCTCCTTACCTACATATGCATGATGTGAATTAAAGTGGTATTTTGGATCTACTAAAACCTACCACATCTCTGCCAGTGCACTAGGAATGAGATGCTTTGATGTGTGGCAAGTTAGAACTGATATAAATTTTCTGGTAACCTTTGTTTCACAGTTATAAAAGATGTTGTTGGAAGGAAGATTACCACCTCACACTCAACCAGCTTTTGTTAGTGCAATACAAGTATCTGATGTGTTTTTGCTGTGGGTAAAGAACCATTGTAGATCCTTCTGACTTCAGAGCCAAAAATACACTCATATTGACAAAACCCTGTATTTCTCTCCACCATCACCACTTTTTGGTATAACACTTCTTGAGTCTAGTTCTACGTTCTCCAGTACAAGGGAAACAATGACATACTACAGAGAGCCCTAAAAAGGGCTGCTAAGGTGGCTAAGGGTCTGAAGCATAGCCACGAGGAAAGGCTGAGAAAGCTGAGACTGTTAAACCTAAAGAGAAGGCCCAGGAGGGATCTTATCAATCCCTATAAATACCTAAATGGAGGGTGCCAAACCAATAGAGTCAGACTCTTTTCAGTGGTGCCCAGTGAGAGGACCAGAGGCAAGGGGCAGAAACTGGAATAAAGGAGGTTCCCTCTGAACATCAGGGAAGAGACTTTTAGTGAAAGCTCTCCTGACAAATCAGAGATCATCAGAACAATTTCTCACCTTAGTTGAAAACAGTGGAGAAACTCCAGTTGCCTTAGTCAGGTTACAAGTTTCACTCTGTATGTTTTAAGGTATTTCAGTTTCAGTGTTAGTAAAACATAGAAGAACCTTTGAATCAAATAATAAAACTCAGGATTCCCTTTCCCTTTCCCTTTTCCTTTCCTTTTCCTCCCCTCCCCTCCCCACTCCTCTTTCCCTTGCCCCAAAACAAAGAGAATATTGTATACATGTGAAAATATTTTTTTACTGATAGGTTGACCAAGATCTGGCATGGGCTGTCCAGAGAAGTTGTTGCGTCTCTCTTCTTGGAGGCATTCAAAAGGTGTTTGAACAGTGTCCTGAGCAATCAGGTGTAGCTGGACTTGATCAATCAAATTAAGTAAATGGATAATGTTGATCAGTAAAATAATGACAAATTTTCAGTGGATATACTGAACTTCTGAAAAAGCACAGTATAGCCATATATAACATTTCCGAAGTGTTGTTTCTTTTCCAAGTCAGTCTGGAATATTTTCTTGCCTGAGACCTATGGGATGCATAACAACATTACAAGAAAATTATATTCTCTCATATGCTTCCGTAGGCTGAAATTTTTGTTTGTTTTTAAATTACATACATTAAAGATTTCTGGTTTTATAGAAACAAATAAGGGGGGGGTTAGGTTATGAAAAAGAAATTCAAAGTGTTCACCTATCTTTCATAGATGCTAAAAGAGAGAGCTCCTTTTGAAAAGCCAATACATTTTTTTATAGTTTACTTCATATCCAGCTTCATTTCAGTAATTGAGCTGTTCACTCTGGAGAGGCTGTAACAGACCACTAAAACATGTTTTTCTCTATTGTCAAGTTTGTGCTTGTAATGAGAGAAAGTTTGGGTTGGTATTATAAAGTTTGTTTACAAAAATACAATTCATAGAATATACTGCTCATCCCTGGATGTGAAACTGTAGTTTCCCTTCCTGTAGTTTCCAAGAATCCTATTTGCAGTAGAACTTTTAAAAGCTGATGCCTGATCTAATTTGTGAAGCAGTAGAGTTGCATTTATCCAACTGTTCCTTTCCCTTAGAACATGGCATTATAAAAACTCAGTTCCCGTTCTTGCCTCTATTAAAGAGTTAATCTATAATCTGGATTACTCCCAGTGGAAGATTTAGTTGACTAATACTTTTCCATAAAAGCCAAAATCAGAAGAAAACAACAAAGAAATCATACATTCTTTTCTCCTTAACCTTCAGACATTGCTTGTTATTTTCCAATAGTCTGTTTTAGGCAGAGGCAAGTAGGGGCATTTAAAGAGTAATTTCAATTTTGTTTAGAAGTGAGTTCTGGAGCTGAGCTCTATGTTGTCCTCAGCATGCACTTTGAATGGAATTTATTGGGAAGACCAAGAACTTATTGAGAAATCCCAGTGTTTTCCTGGCACCCAGACAGCTGATAGATGTACAGTTCAAAGTGAAGTTGTTTTGAAAGACTTAATGTGTATATCACATCCCCAGTACCAGCTGTTTCACTCTGCAAGCCCAGTCCTATTTATCTGCATTACTGCTACTGTGGATGTATTCAGTGAATCTAGTTCAGTTTGGGCACACAGTAACTGTACATGTGCAACACAGATGGCAAATGAATATGAACAAATTACTCCACATTGTTAAACATGTCAGACTTGTTATGGATACCTACAGCACATTCAATAGGTCTGATCTGTCCATGCCTAGTGGATACTTCTATGGGTATTGAACAACTGTCCAAACAGATGCAGCCTTTACTCCAGCTGGGATGGGTGGACTTCTAGTTAAGTAGTCAGACCTTTTAGATTTTAGCAAGAGACTTTCTTATGAAAGAAATGGAAATGTATAAAACTGTGTAAAAACTGTTGTCGAGGCTTAGTCCCAGCTGACAACTAAGCACCATGCAGTCAATGGCTTGCTTTCCCCCACAGTGGCATGGGGGAGAGAATCAGAAGAGTAAAAGAGAAAAACTCCTGGGTTGAGATAAAGACAGTGTAATAGGTAAATCAAGAGCAAAATCCATGGATACAAAGCAAAAAAACCAAGGAATTAATTCATTACTTCCCACTGGCAGGCAAGTGTTCAGCTATCTCCAGGAATCCAGGGCTCCATCATGTTTAATAATGGCTAGGGAAGACAAATGCCATTGCTCTAAACATCTCCCTCTTCCTTCTTCTTCCATCGAGTTTATATGCAGAGTGTGATGTCATATGGTATGGGATATCCCTTTGCTCAGTTGGGGTCAGCTGTCCTGGCTATGTCCCCTCTCAAATTCTTGTGCACTCCCAGCCTCCTGGATGGTGGGGTGGTATGAAAGGCAGAAAAAGCCTTGATTCTGTGTAATCACTGTTCAGCAGCAGCCAGAACATCCCTATGTGATCAATACTGTTTTCGACACATATCCAAAATATGGCTCCAGAGGAGCTACTATGAAGAAAATGAACTCTATCCCAGCCCAAATCTAGCACAACCTTTCCTGGAAAACTATGATACAGTCTTAAAAAGAAGCCACAGAATAATGTCTGTTTCCTTCAGGTATTTAGTCTTTCCTGCACATGAGAATAGAAAATAAATCTTCTAATAACATTAATGATATCACCTTCTAGCAGCCTCTGCATACTCTAAATCATCATCATTAAATCTAACGTTAATGTAATATTTAACTGGATCTCTTACCAGCAGTGATGTATCAATACATGAAAAACCCAAACCTAGTCAGAAATAGTTTTCACACTGAGCCTTATTTCTGAAAATTTTTGCAGGTAATTACACCAACTCATTCACTGCCCTTTATCAACAATTTTTGGGCTTGTGTCTGCTGACTGTGAATTTTTACATAAAAGAACATAATGGCACTTTTTAAACCTTTTAATGTATCCTTTAATAGATTAAGCCGTTAAGATCAGAATGTTTGGAAAAATGTTAAAAAGAAAAAAACTTTGCTGTCTTCTGTTACTATAGTCAAAGTCAATGATTGATTTAGGTAAAAGTATTTCAATTATTCTAGAACTCATAGGCATAAGAAATCACATAAAAATAGTTCACTGAGATTAAGGAGAAATTCTTAGCTCATTAAAGATGTAATTTTATTTTACTGAGATACATTTTTCGTATATATTACAAAGATAGTTTTTCTTCCTCTCTCAGATTCTATTTTCTCTTTGGAGTGGATTTTTAACTGTGACATGCCAGCTTTAACAGTCTAGGACTGAAAAGGCAGGGAATTTGTTAATATAAATTTGGTAATATATGTTAGTAGTTTCAACTGAACCACAATTTGGAAGTTCAGTTCACAGCGTAATTACTTGACATTCTCATTTTCTAACTTGCTTTTACTTTCTGAGGCAAATTGTAACATAACCTCATGAGTACAAAGGTTTCTCCTTAAATGAGAATATTATTTCCTACATGAAAGGAAAGCATGAGAGTTTCAGTTCTACAGATGTGAAGTGTGGGTCTGAAGACCACGAAGTTATTGCTGACTTGTTTTTTGTTTGCCTGTTTTGTTTGGTTTCCACTACGCCACCCCATATAGTGCAGATAGGGTCAAACAGCTCATAAAAGACCCCAATAGAGATTTAAATTTATTTCATAATAGTTTTACAGAGAGATCATAAAAGGGTAATGGAAGTCCAATAAAAGCCTGAAGAAAATAAGATATTCTCAGTTGAGGAGGAGAGAGAGTAACAGAAAGGGAATGAGCCAGCATTATGAAGTCTGTATAAAACTAACAGGTTCTCTCTAATTCCTACTCAACTCATACCATTAGAGTAAGAAACTTGCAAATACTTATGAAAGAGGACTTGTTGCACCTGAGATCTGAGAAGGCTTTTCAAGCAAAATCCTTTCGCAAACTATAGAAAGCTAGGGGAAAACTCCCTCAAACTGAATATGTTTTTACTGAGTCTTCCCCTATGAATTAGTCACTCACATTTCAGTTGGGTTTTGGGGGATTCCACCAGCCAAAGCACTATAATTTTTGTGAAAAGAACAAATAACATGTTTGCTAGGCTTACTTTTTCCTGTTCTTCCATGGCCATTATGACAGTCACCATCACTCTGAATCCTGTCTAACATTTCACAGTTTAAAATCCTTTTAAAATAAACTGTCTTTTTGTACATAGCCCTGTAAATTGATGGCCCATTTCATACAACTTTGTTTTTCTGTGAATAATCAAATACATCTAAAGTCATAGAATAGAAACATAGAATCAATAGTTTGGAAAACACCTCCAAGATCACCAAAGCCAATCTTTGACCAAATGCCACCACATCCACTAAAACATAACTAGGAATAACTAATATAGACTAGTTAAAATATAAATATAACCAACAGTGATAAGAAAAGAAAATGGTATTCCACTCTATAAACAAAATATCCAAGACTTTTAACAAAAATTACTTAGGCATTACTTAAAAGTTAAATACTTCTAAAAGTATTTAATATTTGCTATGCAAAGTGGAAGTGAATTTTTAAAGTTATATTCTTTTTTTATTTATCATTTTATCTAGGTTGACGAAAGGGAAGTTAACTGTTAATTGAAAACCATTAAAAAATTATGCTATAGAATTATATCTGATTTGCAACTATCTGTTAACAGAATGAGGTTGCTCTAGCAATGGCCATAAAGGCAAAGCAGAACAGCAAAACTTGTACATTTTACCTGTTCATCACAATGGTAACTCTCCATCCCAACAAATTCCATCTTGTCAACTTTCTCCATTAACAGTTTCAAAAAACCAAAACCAAACAAAAACCAAAAACGAAACAAAAACCAAACAGAAAAAACAACACCAACAAAACACAACCAAAAACCCTCAAAGCTCTTTGTGGCCAAAGTTGAGAACTCAGCTTAGTTACTCTGTGAATGTTTGACCCTGTATTTAGGCTTGATCTAAAAATTGTAGAGGATGGAGAATTAATTATGGATTACAGAGTGAATGCAGTGGGAAGACAACCTTACTTTGTACTGATAGTGCTTTTTCTACAATCCCATCTGATTTGGTATCTAACTAGGACTTGAAATGAGTCTTTGGGGCCAACAGCAGACACAAGGTCTCCCAAAAATGCTGTGAGACTGAAAATAAATACAGAATAGGTATATTATAGCAAAAAACTGCTAGAATCTTCAGCAAATTTGAGGTCCTAAGAAATAATACATTATTCTTCTTGAACATCAGTTATGCACATTCTTAGAAACTTTGCTTATCAGTGCTCCATGTGTTTAACTGCAACCATCAGACATCCCACTAGTGGACCTACAAAAACCATAATGTACTACTGCCATACGAATATCAATCTTATGAAGATGAAATCTTCACGTGAAGATGAGCTATTGCTTGTTGTTGAAAGCAGCTGAAGACTAAAAACACTTTCCGGTTGTTCATAACATCAAGACCTTATATTTTGAAGTATTTTCAGGATATAGAAAAAAGATAATCTGAAAAGTAAATATCCTGAGTCTTCCAGTTTGTGTGAGGAGCACACTTATATATGCTATTTTTAATAGCAACTGCTATTATCAATCTAAAACTGCTAAATTAATTTGGTAGTAAATGGGTTATTTAATAGCTATTTTCATCATGTCAGAGCACTATCATCAGTCAATAATGAATTTCTGCCTGAAAACTCTGGATAAAAGCAAAACCAGTATATGTGAGTTGACATCTTAAGTACCTAATGTTAATTGTTGTTTAAAAATAATACCGTTATCAGCAGCTCACAAAAGTAATAGTCGCCTTTAATAGCACATGTGCATTCAGAACAGTGGATCTTTTACTGCCTCTGTAGTTATATAACAAATGCCATTTGTAATTCACTCTGAAATTAAGTAAGGTTTGTTCTTGTCTTCTTGGAACGGGTGGATAGCATGTTTGTATATATGTGTTGGCAAAGAAAGGATTTAAGCAAATGTCTATATTAAAGTATACTGGCTGTGTTGTGAGTCTAACACATATCTTTTAGTCATCCAAATTTTTATTCATGGTCTAGTTACGTATTGAATTATGGAGCAAAGCAAAGACATATATTTAATATGGAAAAAAAATCCTCAAGTTATAAATCATGATCAAAAAATGTCACATGCCAGGGAAGCAGTATTCTTCTGGCTACCTATATTTTATACGTATATCTACTAGGAGAAAGTTTCTCTCTGCACTTAGTAAATAGAAAAAGTAAGTACTTTTAATATGAAAATCTGTTGAACTTCCTATTTGAAATAGATCATATTCATTGTTGCCTTGAAGGAAATATTTCTCTTCATTATGCAAACACAATCTACTTGTAATTGAAGAAATTTCTTCCCTAAAAATTATTTTAACTTGTAAAGCCATTTATGTTTTATATCCAAAGACATTGTTTATCATGTCGTTTATTATACTTTCAAGAAATTCCATGGTGGTATGCTGTTGCCTAATTTATCAGAACCTGACTAAAGTAAACTAAACAGAAGTAAGGCTAAGATTTGTTTCGATATAGTTGTGTGGTTTTGGTGTTTGGGTTTTCTTCTTTTCAATTTAGAGTAACATATTTTCTAACCTAAGCTCTTAACTTTCTGTAGGGAAGACAACTAACTTAATTCTAAAGTAGATAAGATAAAAATAGTTAAATAAACTACATGAATGATTCTTCTCCTGTAATAGAGGAAGACTAAGAAAGTAGTGATGCTAGATACTCGTGTTTTAAAGCAGCTAAAATTAGAAAGGTTGAATCTGCTCTGGTGGGGCTAAATCCACAGAATTAGGTCAGCGACATTCCATGTATGAAGATGAAATGTTGGAAAGTGCTGGAATCATCTCTCAAACCTTTGTAATATGTGGTGATTAAGTGAATTCTTTTGTCATTAAAAATATATATTAAATGTATATCTGTGTATACTATTCATACATATACATACATACACATTTTTACAAAAAAGTATAAATGTTTATTTTATCTCTATATATTTATATATACACTACTATATATACACACACTATATGTAACTACTATACACACACACACAGATACACACAGAGATATATATATATATAAATGTATAAACACAAAATTCCCAAGAAATAGTAACAGTTTCTCAACGAATGCCTATGCCTAGACTTTTATTGAACTGTTTTCTGATTTGGGAAGTTTTCTCTGAATTTATCAAGCAAGATAATTCATGAACGATGTTCTTCAAATAATTAATGCTCCAGATGCTAGAGGAATATGTATGATTTTTTCTGCCTCAGCTGTATGGAAAAATAAGACTCGTTTTATGAATTTCACCAGAATATTTTCAACACGGGACCCCAGAGAATAGGAAATGTTCTTGTATAATGGAGAATAAGCTTCATTGAAGCAAAAAGTAGCTTTTCTCCTTAGGATAGCTTTCCCTGGAGACAGCCCTAGAGTGTCTAGAGTCTCCTCAAACCCTCTCCTTACATTTCTCTAACTCTCACAAAAGCAGAAGAAATATAATTTGTAAAATTCTAATATAGCACTGATATGTTTAATGAACTAGTTTGTTTAATGGGATGGGATAGTTCAAGATTGTTAATTTCAATTTTTGTATGAAATAAAATTGACATAGACATATGCTTTATCTCATTTATTACTTTCTACTTCTTTTTATTGTAAAAACTTTAATATTTGACTGGATAGGAAAATTCTTCAAAATATCTGCATTTTGGTAGCAGTAATAAAAGACTTTTACCTAATCTCTTTTGACTGGTAATGTATAGAATTAATTTTCCTTATTCTTAAATATAGTTGCAAAACCAAAAAGTTGTAATTTTCATATGAAAACTAGACATATATAAAATTAATCAGTTACATCAAGGAGATTTTCATGTAATTTGAGTATTTTTTCCAAGCTTTTCTCCTGGACTGGAGCACACAAGAGGCAGGATGTTGCCTAAATCAGCCCAAGGACTGTACTAGAGTCTGGAACATAACTTTCTGTGTAAGTTGAGTCTAAAGACTGAATTAGCCCGTGCAGAAGAGAGACCTTCAGTCAGTCCTTCAGCCTGAAGTGTGTATAGTACTATGATATTGACATTTCAGACAAGCTCATTTAAACAAAGAAAAGCAAAATTTTGCCTATCGTGCCTTGTAATTGTTCACTACTAGACAATTTCTCATATCAGAAAATCAGAAAAATAATTTTGTGTTATTAGAAAGTGCTCTTGACAGAATCAGAATCTCAATAGGTCTTGCAGAGCTGGATAACTATGTTTTTGAAGGAAATTTTACTGTAAATTTTGACCTTTAGCTATTCTGATAATAGTTTTTTAGAATGAGACTGTTCTTCCTCAAAGATATTATTCCTTTAAATAAAGGATAAAAGATGTAATCTATCCTGTCATAATCTTCTTTTCAAATTCCAGATATGTTGCTCTTGTTTATATATAAGCTACAAAGACAGATTAACCCCATACACGAATACTTGACAAACATCTGTATCACAATTGCATGAAAGATGTACTTGAAAACTTCGATTTTCTTTGAATTGATAAAAACCAATGTAACCAATAGTTCCTAAAATGCCAGAAATTTCAACATTGTAAATAACATAATAATTACAATAACCGATACACCTATAAGTGAACCAGCCGTAGGCTAAGTCATGATCAATGGGATGTTTCTAACTCTTCTAGTTATTCCAGGTGTTAAGTGGGGAATTAAAGCTTCAGAATTGCTGTTTGCACAAAAGAAACCAAGTGAAACAGCTCTTTTATACCTGCACAGTGAAGCATAGCACAGCATATTTTCTGTTTAGTGCAGCAACTTATTCATAGACCTAAGAGTCTTCTATATGTCAAAACATAGCTTAAATTTTAATATTTAGCAAAATAATATTTCAGTGATCTCACTGAATCATAAAAGTGTTGTGAATCTTTTATAAAAGGTAATGCCTGCCCCCTTCCCCCCCCGCCCCCCCACTCCTCAGTAATTTCAAACCTTTTAATTGAAGGAGGTTAGGCATAGAAGGTAATGGATTATTTCTGTCTTCTGTTTGTTAAGTTTCAAATCCCAGCCAGATTGATGTTTAATGATGAGGGAATGGTGAATGATTGAGAACTATGGAATGAATTTCCTTAGCAATTAGGCATTTACTGTTCCACTCCAAGTGCTGGTAGGTTCATCTAATTTGTTTCTGAAAACGCATAACAGTAAGCACCACATAAACAGTTGCACACACTATTTATTCTCAGTAATACAAAATAGAAGCCAGGTAACTTGTATGAGACATCACTTAACCAGCTCCTGAAAGACATCTGGAAGCCCACACTTAAGAAACTTCAGAACTCTGACAACATGAAAAAGTCTTGACACAATTCAGTCTCTTCTTCTACTGCTTGACTCCAAGGCTGGTTTTGTGACACATATTGAAATTTAGCAAATCCAAGATCTGAATAAATAAAGTCTGGGCAATAAAAATCAAATTTCATTGTGTATACTGAAGATAATATGGAATGATAATGTATTTTCTGATTTCGCTATGAAATCTACAGAAAAGAACAAAATGACCTCTACCCAGGACAGTACTATACTCAAAATATGGTGAATTATACATATAATAATCTCAAAGAGATAAAGTATATATTTTTTCGCTGTTCATTTTTTGAACTGGAATTACATCAATATGATGAATTCTAATTTATACATTCCAGCAAGACACTACATATGACACATTTACCATTCACAAATATTAGCCACCTTAGGTAAGGGCATAAGGTAAGTCACCACCAGCACTACCCTCTACTATCCCTCAATTCCCCAGGGAATTTTTCCCCTGCCTTATTCATGGTAATCCTTTTGATTTATTTTTACTTCATCTAGTGAGTTACCTACTTGATTTTTTTAAAATGTGTCTCATTTGATGCCACATAAGTCATTATCCTTTTTATTTTTTACCTTTTAAAAAATTTCCTTGTAAGGAAAAATGACACAAAACCCCCAGTTGTTTATGAGTTTTGGTGGCAGCTGTCACAACCATGGGACTATTGTATGTAGGCCTAGGGAATAACCCAGTGACCTATCTTCCAGAGCTCATCTTGACTTTTAATCTCATCTTGACTTTTCATTATTTAAACTTTATCTATATTTTCAGCATAGGTGTTGTGTGAAATTCCTAGTCTGCATGGGTTTTTTAATCTTCCACAGCACTGCAGATACTATTCACTTTAAAAATAGTTAATCTTGTTTATAGTCTGTGTCTTTCTTACCTTTCTCTTCTTTCTCATCTCCTTCATTGAGTCAGTTTTAAAGTATTCGCATGATTCCACTGGAAGACTGTGCTGGTTTTGGTTGGGATAGAGTTAATTTTCTTCATAGCAGCTGGTATAGGGCTATGTTTTGGACTTTTGCTGTGTTCATAATATAGATATATTTTTGTCATTGCTGAGCGGTGCTCACACAGAGCCGAGGTCTCTCCTGCTTCTTATCCCAACCCACCAACAAGAAAGCTGAGAAAGCACAAGAAGCTGAGAGGGGATACAGCTGGGACAGCTGTTCCTAGCTGACCAAAGGGATATTCCATATCATATAGCTTCATGCTCTGCATAGAAAGCTGGCTGAAGAAGGAAGGGAAGGACATTCAGAGTGATAGCATTCGTCTTCCCAAATAACCATTACATGTGATGGAGTCCTGCTCTCCTGGAGATGGCTGAACACCTGCCTGCCCTTGGGTAGCAGTGAATGAATTCCTTGTTTTGGTTTGCTTGAGTGTACAGCTTTTGATTTACCTATTAATTTCAACCAATTAATCTCAACCCAAGAGTTTTCTCACTTTTACTCTTCCCATTCTCTCCCCCACTTCAGTGTCAGAGAAGTGAGTGATGGTGGTTCTTTGTTGCCAGTGGACGTTAAACCATGACATTTGCAACTACGATTAGGTATTAAATAATAAGGACTTTTTTCTTATACAGCATTAAACTGTAAGAAATTCTTTGTCTTCACAGGCAGCAGAGTTAAAATTGGAGCATATTACCACTCATGCCTGTGTCAGAGATATTGCTATAACAACTCTCAGAAGTTTTTTAATACCTGTCTGAAATCATAAAACCGTTCTCTAATTCCAAATGAAGAAAGAAATAGTAACATTCTCACAGTGCCTTGAAAACAGTAAAAGGAAGCCATGCATAATTTAAAATGTAGTTTATACCTGGGAAATTAGTGATTTTGAGTTTTCACTGATTCTTACATGTTTTAAGAACTTTCCAAAAAAAGTTACAGGAATTTCTTAGTGATGAAACTCCATCATGTTGAGAAAGGAAACAAAAATATTTCTTCCTAATGAATGCATATTTATCAGTATAGATATGAGTAAAGATGCATATATATCAGTAAAGACAGAATTAACATAATAGTTTTAGAGAAAGTTTTGAGGTACTGAGGACTATATGAGACTAAATAATTAACTGTGTGTTGTGAAAACAGGTTTTCTCACTACCCCTTCTAGCACTCTATTTGGTGAAAAACACTTAATATACTAATGGTGCACTGTTGAATTTATCAACAATGTTGAAAACAAAGGAGAAGCTCATTGTGTGGATCATCCTTCCACTAAACCTTTATGCTATCTATTATAGATTCCTCTGTAAGACTTCATAACTTCAAGGTTAATAGTAGGTTTTTATTTCAAAAACTGTAATTTTTTAAGCAAAATCAATTTAAGAAGTGAGAAGCACTGATTTAATCCTAAACCATATGTATACATTTCAGAAAGTCACAAAAATAAAGTTATAGGAAATGAGAACTTTTGAGTTTCTCTTCTATTATCAACCTTTCTCATCAGACCAAATTTTTGAACATTTCTTCTAATGGGTATAATTCACAAACATATTGCTTCTGAAGAATTTAATTTGTTGCCTGAAATATTAATCAGACATTGATATCTGATAGGGCTACAGCAATGATTAATGGATAGATAACTCCAATAAGAGGAAAGAATTAGAGATCTGAGACTTTCTAGCTCAGAAAAGAGAAGGACTGTGGGAAATCTCATCAATTTATTTGAAGGAGGGTGCAAAGGCAATAGAGCCAGTCTGTTTTCAGGGGTGTTTCCTATGAACATCAAGGTACTTTACTGTAAGTGTGACAAAGCACTGGGAGAGGTTGTCCAGACAAGCTGTGGAGTGTCTCTCCTTGGAGATATTCAAAAGCCATCTGGGTATGGTCCAGGACACCCTAATATGGGCCAGGTCATCCAGCTGTAGGTAGTTCTGTTTGAGCAGGAGGAGTTGGACTAGATGTGCTCCAAAGGTCTCTTACGATTTCAATCGCTCTCTGAGTCTGTAATTCTGTGATTCTATTACTCTCTGATTCTGTGATGCTAGGAACTGAAGTGGGCTCTGTCCGTAAATAGGAAGTACTCCTGGAGTCAGATGAGTTTTAAACTTAAAATGGTCTAAACTAAACATAACATATTTGTCTTTTTATTAGTTCCAGAAACTGAGTGAGCACATGAGGCTGTATGATGGTCACATACCAGAATAGAATATGAGTGCACAATATTCCTCACAAGAATCTACTTAGCCCTGAAAGAAACATTCAAGTATGGACAATAAAACACTCAAATATAGATTAATATGATCCAGGAAGTTTCTTAGATGCCTGTCTAACTGGGAGAAATGCACATAGTCTTCCCTATGGAGAAAAAAAGCCCCATGATTTAGAAAAAGTCTGAAGGATTAGAAGGAACTGCCTCTCATAACAGAAGAGGATACCAATAGCATTGCCAGGTTCTTATGAGATCAGAATCAACACCCCATATTTCTTTTTCCTTTTTCAAAAATTATACTATTCATTGTAGCAGCAGTAAAATTTGCCCATTTTAACTTTGACTAGCTGATTAAAACTTTACTGAAACATTATTATCATCTTTGTAGATTTCAGAGCTATTGCTTATGTCATAAAACTAAACACAGCCTCAACCTCATCCTCCCCTGCCCTCTCAGTCTCTTATGTAACAGCTTTTGCTATGAGAAAGTTAATTTTAATGCCATCTCTGCTGGAACCATCTCCCTGCTGCTATGCTATAGCTTTAATTTAACATCCTCTTTAAATCAGTGGAGTGCTGGGGTGTAAGAGGGAAATCTGGTAGCACAAATTGTGTTCATCCTGTTCAGGAGATCGGTTCTTTCATCTGAGTTAACCAGGCTTAATTCAACATCACTCTGATGAAGTCCCCTGCTGTCTGAGTGTGTATAGTGTGCTGGGGAGGCTTTTCAACTTTACATGGCTGGTATTTCAAATTAGACTTTTTCACCCTCTAGCATCAAAATGCATCAGCAGTGTCCGACCATTAAAATAAAAATGATGAAAAGTGACAGTATTTAAAACATCTGTAGCTCAATCCTGATGTGACCCAAATGGTGCTAGTGACCTACAATAATCTCAGATATGTGCTGGTTTTCAACAGGTTCACAGTACTTTTTCCAACTCCACAGTATGAAGCCTTTCAAAGACAGAAATAAATTTATCCTTTATTTAAACCAGCAACTCAAAGGTGCAGAACAGTATTCTTTCTCATTTTTTTTGTCTGAAATATATTAAAGCAAAAATAGGCTTTTGGAAAATCAAACTTCTATTTACAAACTTACAAGAAGAAGCTGATAAAAGTAATGCTCTAGTAAATTTCTTGAAATAATTTAGTGGCTATTGAAACACTGGTCTCTGAATAGAATTTTTTGAACAGAGAGAAGAATGAATAAATGTGTGTCTGGGGAAATATAGAGGCATATATTGATATGGACCCAGGCTGTAAAATAAGCATAATTCATCTATAGTACTTCAAGGGACTAACTTGCTTTCTGAAAGGCTAGATTTAGTTATTATTTGTCATATTAATTCAGGGGAAAAAAAGCAACAAAATCATATTTGTAATAGATGATATTGAGTTTGTAATGAAAAATAGGCAATCAAAGGAAGAAAAGAGTTCAGCTGCACCACCCTTGACTCTTACTGTGCTAAGTGCATCATTCATAAAAGTCTGTAAGCAGGCCTAAAAAAATACTTTTATTCTCAGCATTTAGTTTATCTCTAATACCAGAGCAACCTCTAACTTGACCAATTTTCTAGTTATTTACGAATTTATTAATATCATTTTTTGCCATTCATGATAATAAAAATTAACAAATGCAGAAGAAAACCCTAGCTATTTTTCAAGGCTAGCGGCATTATTTCTCCCATGGTTTTGCAACTTCTATTTGCAATACACTACTTTTAAAAAAAGATTTTTTGTATTATTATTTCAAACCTCACTGGCTTTTAAGGTACTATTCTTAGAAGAGGTAGTACTTCAGATAATAGGTAAAATGTTCTTTTATTCTTGTGATACAAAGGACTACATTGCTTCTGTGGTTGTTGTTAGAAATTTAACTGGTGTCTGAATAACTGTTTGTTCAAAGGCAATGTGCTCATGTCATTTTTGGACATGGATCTTGGCTGGGGGATGGACCCAAACCCAGGCTAAGGTATCTCTTTGATGCTCACAGGATTTGTGCTGATGAAAGTGTATACAGAGGTTCAGCTTATGGCACATCTTTGTAGACTCCTTGAAGAACCTTTTACAGTGGTGGGACTGTTAAATGCATTTCTTAGTAAAAATTAAACAAGAGAAAATTCAGCATAAGCGTATTTAATTACCCTAAAGGATTACCATAAAAATTCCTCAACAACTCCCATTATCTTCTCATTTTGATTAGATGAACAAAAATAATAGTTTGGGTTTTTTTTAAATGTTTGTCTAAGGTTTCTGGCTTTGATGCATAAATGTATGTCTGAAATTTTTTATTACTTCTTCTTAAACTTCATTCCTAGGGTGATAGAGAGATAGCAAAATGCAACTGTTGCATTTTGTTAGCTGTTTGACCACTCCCAAACACATGTTGTTTTTAATAATTTGCTTCACCTGAGAAATTAAAATCCGAGGATTCTGTGCCTGTTTAGGGCATTAAGTATAGATCCAAATTCCCTCATATGAGATGCTGGGGACATTGATGTCTCAAGACATTTTGGGGTGCATGTGTGTGGTGCAAAGGTGGGGATGGGCCTTGGGTGAGGAAGTAGCCTGCTCCACACATGCCATCCCTAGAGCCTATATCCCAGCCTGGGAGTGGCTGCCAATTCCTGTCACACCAGAGGCAGCACTCCACACCTGCTCCAGGAGGGCCTAATCCAGCTCCTGAGTAGCCAAATGCCCAGAAATCCAGCCTGAGGCAAGGGCCCAGGAAAACCAAGGGGTATTTAATGCTGAACATGAGGTATGTGTCTTGACCATACATTCTCTTGTAATTTGCTATCAGCTGGTCACTCCTGAAACCCAGGAGCTGGTAGCTATACGTGTCTTTTCTATAGCTTGTGTATCTCTCTTTTTCTAATTTCCTTTTCTTGGAGTTTTTGAATGACTTAAAGTTGAATGGGCTTAGAGTTTGCTAAATTGCTAATTGGGTCAAGATAATGCTTCGAGACATGTTCTGTGTTGATTAACTGTTGCAGTAACCCTTTTGCCACAGTTCTCTGTTTTTCTAAAATTGTCAGTAAAGCTTTTCTTCTTGTTTTGACCTCTTAAGAATATCTTGCTGGTATTTCTCCTATTCATCTAACACGAAGAATCATAAGCCCTTTAAAAATTCTTGTTGAGTGAGTTTTTTTGAGCCTTACACCTCACCTTGATACCAGGATGTATTTTTAATTGGTTTTGAGGAACAGTATTGAAGACAGAGTACCTGCAGCCTGTGAGGAAGGAGCTTATTTGTATGTCTTCATTGAATGGTCAGTGGTATATAATAATACACTTACAGAGTGTTTCACTGGGCAGAATATATTCTGCTTTTTCATGTTCACTACACTCTCACTATAATCTGCAAGAAAATATGACATGAATTATCAAGTCAATTTATTGCAAAAATGAGCTGGAAAGAGCAAACCACTGCCCCTGGCAGAATGAGTTACTGTCTCTTTGAGAAGGCAGACATTTGAATTGTCTACTATTAGCTGGGAAGACATTGTCCAATTTTCAGTCTCCTTCCTGCTTCTGCTCCTCCCCACCTTCTATTTCCTCTCTGGTGCCTCTTTCCTAATTCCCTTTTCCTTCTCTTTTCTTTCTCCTTAGCCTCAAATCCATCTGAAATTAGGTTTCACTTGAAGAAACAAGGCACTTAAGATGCCTAAGCCAACAGTCAATTAATCTTCTGACCCATTTCAATGTCTTTGTTCTTCCTATGCCAGAAAAGAATATATGCTTGTCACAGGACTATGAGACTACGAAAATCACTGGTTCAGGTAAGAGAAAAAAAAGCTCTTAAAAATGAATGTTCATCGTAATTTTCAGAAAACTTAACTTTTTCTGTTTGTTAGTATGTATTTTAAATAACTGTCTTGGACTGGTTGCCTAAAAAAAAAACCAAAAAAACATGGGGAGGAGAGGAAGGTGAGTCTTACTGGGTAATTGTAATTTAATTAAACCAAAATTAAGAGTCCAGTATTGTGTTAACAAAAATTCAAACAAATTGTGTCCAACAGGTGACTTGTATTTAAACATCTCCAATGAATATGTGTATGTTAAAAAGCAATAATTTGTTACAGAAACTGAACTCATTTAATTAAGTAGATTTTTTATATGTTCTAAAATATGTTTTAACCTCTAAAAATAAAGCAGCTGCCAGCAAATACAGATGTATACATTTAGATTGTAACATCAAGAAATCTGACTTCATACAACTGCATTTGCATTTAATTCACTCTAAAAAAAGGTAACTACTATGTGTTTATGGGACCAGACAAGTATATATGTCATCCTAAAAGTTACGCTCATGTAAAGAAATTATGGCTGGACATGAAATACTCATTTCTCCTGCATGCATCCTGATTTAAGTAACTGTATTTTTTTTCTGAGTTTAGCCAGATGCTTTTCTTGGATGCTTAATTCTGTTCAGGCATTACGTGGAGAGCCTAGACAGTATATTCACACACCTTATAGCTGTATTTTTCAGCCCTTGTTAAAGCTTCTACAACCTAGAGGTAACTGAATGCTTATACAAATTCTAGAGTCATCAGATACCCACAGCATGTTTTGCACTTATCTACTTCCTTTTTAAACTGTAATTTGTAATCATTATTATATTTTTCCCCCATGCCAAATGCTTAGGAATAGGAGGTTGTTTCTTGGGAAAGGCCTCCAAATACGAAGGTTTTACAGGTCAATATTAAATTCTGTTTGATTCTAAATGTGAGTTCAAATGAAAACTTGTACATGGAAATTAACTCTGATATAAAAGGAGTGGTCAGGACTAGATGTAAAATAATTATTATAAATCTGACAATAGCAAAAATAACTTAGGTAAGATGCACATGTAACTAAGTTCACAAAATCACATAGACATGCTGCACATTTCACATAACTACCTAATTTGTAGTTATGCGATGCTTTCTGTTCTCAAGTATCTTGGCTGAATAAAAGCAAAAATCTGAACACAAAACTGGAGCAACCTTACTTTGACTTTAAATCAAGCACTGGGTTTCCAGGGAATTGTTTAGAAATTGTCCAACTTCTAATTCATGTTTCTTTCTTTGGCTTCTTTTTTTATAGTCAGAAATCCATTAGGGACTCCACCACATGAAGAAGCTGTATTTTAAAAAGGCATAGTTCACCCATGATACTGATACTTTGAATTTTAGTTCTGTAATAACTCTCAGATGGCTCCACTGTGGTCCCAGTGACTCACATTACTTGAATTTTTCATACTATTCATCAGTTTTGTCTTACTGTGCCTCAGCTTCCTTTGTTGTTGTGCTATGAAAAGTATCTGCAAAAGGAACTTGGAACTAAACTGAACAGAAGGATGTAGCTAGGTGCCAAATGCTTGGGGACAGACAACCATTAGTTGTCTGAAACTTCTACAGCTTATTTAAGTGTCTAGACTTCTTGTAATGGGACTAGTGGTAGATTGATGAGGGAAATGTCTGGTACTTATTCACAGGGAGATGTTGATGAACAGTTTGTCCACAGCTGGTTTATCTGAGCTGTGTGTAAAAGTTGATATGCTGTGTCTATTGCTGTGGACAAAGGGTCCATATACAGGTGTATATATATATATATGTGTATGTATGTATGTATACATATGCATATACAGAGCAAACAACTGTCAGTGCTTTTGGTGTTTTAAAGGTTAAACAGTCAGGAGGATCTGATTCGGAAAAACTTCCCTAAAAATTAGGGAGTATTCTAATATTTAGAATTCTAATATTTATCTTTTATCTCTGTGTATTATGTTCAATATTCCTTTTTGTCCTGAGACTGACAGCACCATCTTCCTCAAGAAAAACATATTAGCAGCAATTACAGCAAGCTTGTAGCACCCTGTGGCTCTCACTGCCAGGCGGAAGATGACAGTGGTGGGAATTTCTTGTCCTCTCTGCTGGGGCCCTAGTCGAAATTCCGTGAGTGTGTTTGTCTGCTGCTGTGGAGGTTCCTTCTCTTGGCCCCTGCCTGGATGGCAGTCCTTTTCAATTCAGAAGCAGATCTCACTGGGAAGTGACAGTCATGTGAGTGTGGGGAAGTTTTCCAGTTCATAGCAGGAGATACAGTGAAAGGCAATTCTGGTTTTGTTCATTTTTTCCCTCATCCATCAATCTGGGTTAATAAATAACTAATTAAACTCGGGTTTGAAGCTGCAGTGCTCTTTGAAGCTCTCATATTCCCTGAACCTTGAATCTATAGGGCATAGATAGCTTCAACATGATGAATGTTTTACAGCCTGTCAAAGGTACTCAAAACACGTACATGTCTAACATACAGAAGTTCCCAAAAGGTTTAGAAGGAACAGCTCCTAATTTTTGGATGTTTCTGGAATTTGTGTGCCTTGAGAGATTTACAGAATCTGCTCAAACCTGAGGAGTTTTTCCTTATCTAGATGAATGTTACAATCCAATGGGAAAGAAATAGGAAAAATAGGGGGGTAAAAGGTTCTCCTGGCACAGAGTCCTTTTTTGGTGATTTTTGTTTTCTGAAACCAGGTGTTTTGAGAAAGATAGACAAAGGCTAATAGATGAAGGTTTTTGATTTGAAGCTACCGTTCAGAAATAGACCTGAATATGGCTTTTGGTGAACAAGTTTCTTTTTCATATGAGGTCTTAACAATCAAAATTAAGGTGTTACCTCTAACCAGTTTTTATTTTTTTAGCTAACATATATGTCTCTAGAACTCTCTTTAGAGTTATCTGTATGTTGATAGCAATTATTTCAGTAACTTCTATAACACTAAATAAAGTATTTCTACTTCAATTTCCTGGATGTTTTTTGTAGTTAGATGGTTTGAGTATAATTTAACTTGCTTTCTCTATTCAGATGTGAACTGAACATAGGTAGTACTTTGATTTACCTGCACTCTTTACTAACAGTATTCCATTTGTCTTATTAAAATTATGTTTTTAAAACTTAAAAAACATCATTCATGCATAGCTTAAAAAAAAATAAAAAAAAAACAGCCCTAAAACCCCCTAAAAGACTATATGGGTTTTCTTTGTTTGTTTGAAGTTCATCAGCATCCATCACTTTGCTCTTTTTCTCACTGGTGGAGACACCTGAATGAGTTTTTGGATCCGGCTTTGAGTACAATCCATTGTCTATGTCTCAGACACAATTAATTTTTGTAATCTAGTGCAAGTTTATATACTGAGAAAGAAGAAAGAAACAGTCATGAATGAAAACAAAAGAGCGTGCATAATACTATGCACTTACTGTTCTCCTTAAAAACCTTTTCTGTGTTCCTTCTATGACTAGATTTCTATTCTCTCCCCAACTTGAAAAATATATAGGTAAGTGTCTTTGTGCTATAAGGCCTTTTATAGGTTGCCTCTTTTTTGGGTGAAGAGATCGACTTCGCTTGGAACAGGGAAGTTACAATATGTTTATTGATATAAAACAGCATATTGATATAAAACTTAACAAAGTTTAATGGTAAATAGGACAGTCATTTAACAGGATTAGATGGCCGGGTACACTCGCTTATTTACTGCATAGAGGGCAGGGTCAGACAAACCCCTCGGGGACACCCTTCTGTTGAGCCATGAGGTTCAGAAAGGCATCCCTTACACCTTCTCAGAGGGGAGTTTACAAGTGTCTGGATCCAGGCTTAGTCTCAGACTTGTTTGACTCTTTGTTATAATCAGTCCTTTCAGCTAAGATTTCAAAATGTGTTCATTCCAATTCACTTACCTAGTATGTCAGCAAAAAGAAGTCTCTCATCCTCAAACTGAGGATATGTCATTGAGGACATTGAGATATGCCCTTTCTCAAGGGGAGATTCTGACGTGCAGCTCACTGCTGTGCTAGAGATTCAACAGGCCCTGGGCTTTCCACTATTTGTGTAGTTAGATAATTAATTTATGGTCATATTTGCATGTTGACTACAGGTACTAGTTTGTTCCATGCGTGTGTTGGATCAGCCCTTGACCAGCACTCTGGTTAGGTGAATTGCCTGGAACAGCCCTTGGCATTATCCATCTCAGATGATGCAGTAGTCACAGGTCTGCTTGGAGTCCTATGAAACCACTATGGCCATGTGCACCCAATTACAGCTGCTGGTGGTGATTACTTGAGCAGGGTTGTGGGAAATAAAGGTCAGGCTGGAGTGGAGGCACACCATTGAATTCATAAGGGGGAAAAAAAAGCTATATCTCACTAGCTCATCTCTTCAAGAGACTGTTCAATAATTTGTGGCAAGCATAGTACTGAGTATGTCTCAAAAGACCACCTCACTGTTACAGTACAATGAAGATGGGTCAAAATGGCACGGATTATTGCAGTATGAATTTCTTTACTTTTCTGATTAATATCTGACTCACCAAAGATCTCTGCTATAAAATAATACTTTGCCAGACTTGTAACTACTCCAGTAAGAATTGAAGAGGGCTGAAATAATAATCAACATATAATAACTTTAGATAATGAGGGCTTATGTACAGAATGTGAGTGAATAAACTTGTCAAAGCCATAGGTTGCTCACCTTCTCTATTATACTGTTAGAGCTTCACATGTTGCTGATGGACAAGGTGTTCTTTCACACTTTTTTTTTTTTTTAATGAGTGGGTTGCAAATCTGAAAAAATAATTTGAACCTACTTTGTTGGACCAGAATCCAGCAGGTTTCAAATAAAATATAGCCAGAATAGATCTACCTGTATAGTGCTGTTTAAAGTTATTATATAGCCACATAGTGAAATGAAATAGTATTTTCTGAATTGCAAATAAAGTGAATGAAGAAATAATTTATTCTGGTTCTTTAAAGTCTCTCCATTATATACAGTAGAACTATCAAGTAAATCATGAAGCACATATAAAAAAGTTGTACTAGAAGCTATCAATATGGTGTTCTTGAGACAGTTTCTTCCAGATGTGCATGATTTTTTCCTTATAATGGATAATTAGCATTACTGTTCTAAAAATTCAAGGTAAGATACCTTCTCTCTTTCCCTTGCAACTTTACTCTAGAGAAAAGCTATTGACATTATTTACCTGAATCATTAATGTTAGCATACATTTCAAATAAATGCTTCTTTAACTTAAAGAAAAATGGTATTTCTGTGATACAGGCTGGGTAAAGAATAGACTGAAAGCAGCCCTGAAGAGAAGGACTTTGGGTGTTGTGGTGGATGAGAAGGTCAACATGACACAGCAATATAGTTTTGCAGATTAAAAAATTAACCATATCACAGGCTTCATTGAAAGAAACATGGTCAGCAGGTCAAGTGAGCTGACCTCTACTCCCCACGAAGACCCCATGAAGCACTACATCCAGCCCCAACACGAGAAGAACTGTTGGAATGAGTCCAGAGGAGGGCCACTGAGTTGGTCACAGAGCTGGAGAACCTGTCCTGTGAAGATAGGCTGAGAGACTTGGGATTGTTCAGCCTGAATAAGGTATTGGGGAGACCTTCTAGAAGCCTTCCAGAACTTAGAGGGAGCCTACAGGTAATCTGGAGAGGAACTTTTGACAAGGGCATATAATGACGGGAGGAGGGGCAATGCCTTTAAATGGAAAGCCATCAGATTTAGATTAGGTATCGGGAAGAAATTTTTTACTATGAGAGTGGTGAGATCTAAAATAACTGTTTATTTTTTCAAGACTGTGGTGCAGTGAATTGAATATTGTGACATTTGTCTTTTATTTTAATGCATTTGTCACTGTCTTTGCTATTCTCTAATGCCTGCCTGAATCCTGAATACTCCAGTGCATATGTAAATGCATATGTTTATGTTATTTTGGAAGGACAATGAAGCGTTTCTCACATCAGAGGCTTAATTTATTTAATATATATGAAAGTTTCACCTAAATTCTGGTTGTGAAGATGTTTCATGTGGGGCTTTTTCTGTGATCATTTATCTAATCCATGATTATTTTAAATAAAAATTAAGAAGATTATTTATTTTTCCTTTTATTAAAATGCATTAGCAGGCAAGATACAGCATAATATATGGTTGAGAGCTTTTTAATTTGTTGTAATCTGAGTACTATAATTGAACATTTGAAATACTTTTGAGACTGCCATCTTAATTTACTTTAGTGGGTTATGGGAACTGAATTAAAAAATTTCCATATAGTGTTTATGTTTCTTAAGGTTGAATCTGAAGAAAAAGATAAAAAAATATGATTCAAAGTACTGATGGACACCATTAGTACTTTGATACCAGTCTAGTGTTTTTGTTACTTTAGTATTTTGTAGTGTTAAAACCATCTTCTTGAAACTCAATCAATTCAGCCAAAGGCTGAGTGACCTTTCATCATGGTACTCGCCTTTCTAATTGTAATTGACAAAACAATTTCCTAGTCTCCATTATGTCACAGAAAACCAGGTATGGTCTATTTGTTACTCAAAACATGGTTGGGACACCTTTAATTGTAAGAGGCAGGACTACCTTATTAAAATTTATCCCAGTGAAATTGTTCTGGCAGGTACATTTCTTATGACAGCGAGGAGCACTCACTATCATGTCTTAGCGCACGCAAATAAATTGTAAAAAATATTTCCTAAGATCCCACACATCATCAAATATCTGAGTATTACTGTAGCGTCAGGTCAAAAACTTGGTGGATCAAGATTCATTCAATTAAGAGCATTTTGCACTAATTTATGACAACAGAGGAACAGAGTCTTTTGCTTTTGGATAGGAGCTCCAATTATGTAATCTGATAAATGTAGGTAGTTTTTAATGCAATAAAATTAACATTTCATATGTTTCCAAAGTAATCTTTATCTACTTAGTTCAAAACAGTGGCAGGATTGCTAAGCAAATTACTTAAAAAAAAAATTAATAATGTTTTGAAAATACAATTCTCCCCTTTATTAAAATTTTATGCAGAGTTTTCGTCCCATGATTGTGACAAATTTGGAAGACCTAATTTTTAGTGGGAAGACTAATTATCTTCCAGAAGTCGGTCTAGGATTGGTCCTGTTGGGGAGCTTGTCTTGAGTCTCTTTTGGGGTCAAGTATAGGACTGTGTAGAGATAAGCTCATCAAGATTCCAGAGGTGCCAAACAACCGGCTGCTGCTTGTTGGAGTGACTTACAGCCTCCCCCTCTCCAAGGTTCTCTGAGCAGTTCATTTACCCTTAAATTATTCCCCTATTTTTGTCTATTCCTTTTTAACTAATGTTTAAGAGACCCCAGCTCATGCTAGGTGCAACACACCTTAGATTATTTAAATTTTTAAAAAATCCAATTTGTTTGAGTTTTTTACCTTTAAAAAAGGTAAAATGCACCTTTTTTTGTGCATTTCCCTATAGGATACCAGTGTGATTAAATACTGCTAAAAGCAATTTTTTCCTGGAATATTCTTATAAAAATAATGCAACTTTTGACTTTCCTGATTAAAAAAAAAAGTCTTATGTCTTCATACTTAAGTTCTGTTAGCTCATTTTTTTTCTCTTCTGTTGACCTGCCCTGTTTCTGCTGTTTCATGTATTACCTGAATATCACTTCAAATTAAATATTTACTCTTTGTGTACTTACTTTCATAGAACAAACAAATAAAAAAATCAGATATCCAAAAAACAGCTCCTTGATCCTGTGATCATTCCTTACCAAACAAAATGCAGTTGAAATTATCACAGTAAAGCACTCCCCTCAGGGCATGGGAAGTGATTCTTCCCCTCTCTTCAGCACAGGTGAGGCCACAGCTGGAGACCATGCCCATGTCTGGGCTCCTCAGTACAGAAGGGAAATATCTATATTGAAAAGAATCTAGAGGAGAGTCACAATAATTGTTAAGAGCAAGGAGCATGTGGAAAGCATGAGAGAGCTGATACTCTTCAGCCTGGAGAAGGCTCATGAGTAATCCTATAAATGTGTGCAATTAGCTGAAGGGAAGGTGCAAAGAAGATGGAGCCATGCTTTCAGTGGTGCACAGTGGTAGGACCAGAGGCAGTGGGCATGGACTGAAACACTGGAGGAGTTTCCCTCTGAACATCAGGAAACACTTGTTCACTGTGACTGTAATTCAGCATGGGGACAAGTTGCTCAGGGAGACTGTGAAGTTTTCTCCTTGGAGACATTCAAGAGCTCTCTGGATATGGTCTTGGGCAGCCTGCTCTAGGTGACCCTGCTTGAGCAGGAAGCTTCTTCCAGCCTCAACTGTTCTGTGATTCTGTGAACAATGTTGAAGGCACATAACAAAATAAATTATATTGGTGACAATAGTAATAAATTGACAGGAATAGTACTTCTAGGTTCAATCCCGTCCTGCTTGGAACTCTAGGCTATAAAAGATAATATATATTCTCAAGCTCAGTTTTTAATGTTATGATGCAATGGCAATATTTTCACATGGTTCCTGTGTCATTAATGCATAGGATGAATAATGCTCCTGAAATGTATCACATTTATGTACTAAGTTACTCTCTTTTCTGTAATACTTTATTTCTTCGTTCACAGATTTTTGTGGTAAAAATAAAAAAGTATTAGGGAAAGAAGACTATCCTTGTTTTTAAGGAGACTAATTCTGCAGAATGTAATATAAACACATTTTGTTAAACAGTGTTCTTTTCTGAGGGTGATGAATCAACATCTTTATAAATGCTCACTATTTTTATATTTTTTATGTTGAGAATATTCAATAGAAGACTCCAAGATTTAAATTTACAGATACGATGATAGCTCACAACTGTTACCAAATTTAATTAGCGATATATTTTGAACATGTGAATTTCTGTGTGAAAATTCCACCAGGAAAAACATCAGAGCTTCTCTGCTTTAAATTTGGCACTGAGATAAGTGGGTATTTAATACCTTTTGCTTCACACTCTCTAAACTTCTTATCTGTACAGATGAAGACTGTAGTTCTATTTAGTTTCACAAATATGTTGCCAAATTAATTCAGCATTCAGATTATGGTGGTCAGAGCACCTTAATACATTCTCAAAGAGATATGAATTATTTGAAGATTAATGATTTTACATTTAATTAATAATTTGGACCACATCTAAGGAATAAGCCTTGGAGACCTCTGAGAAGAAAAAAAAAGGAAAATACAAAGAAATTTTCATTCAATGCATGTAGCTTGAGTGTGCATAAAAATGAGTGTGGAGTCATGCAATTAAAAACTAAACAATAACATAAATGTCAGAGGGCACAAAACTAATTTACTTGTGTTTAATTCTGACATTTCATGAATACCAAGTACAGTTCCAGTGAAGAGTGTCACAAAATTTGAGGAATTGTAATTGCTAAACATTGCTGTAAATACAAAATTTCACAGTCCAAAAATTACAGAGATTTCAAATCCCAATTTTGAGGAAAAAATATGCCTCGTACTGATTTAAGGTTTTTTTAATATTGTATTTGTCATTTCATAAAAACTCCAAACATTCATGTCTTATTCTATTTTGATTTCTCTGCTATTCACTAAAATTATTTTATCAAAATGAGAGGGCTGGATTATATATTAACATCATTATAAGCATGCATACTTGAACTGTATGGGTTCAGCTAGACCCAAACACCTGCTGTGTTTCTTGAAGTTTTCAGTAAATTTTATCTTTGGTTTGGGGATTTTGTGTGTGTCTGTGATCTGCTTTTTGCAAAGTACCATGTAAAACTTTTATTTTCACGATAGAATAAGGAAGTCATAATTGGAAGTTTTAAAAATATCATATTTTTAGTAGTGCTTTCTGCAACACAAAGACAGCAGCTTAGTTTTTATGCCATCCTGCTTTTATATCCTGAATGTTTTGCAGTCAAATACTTAGAGCAAAGAAGAAAAGACCTTTTTGAGAATTGTAATAGTCTGTTTCTACTGCAAGGAAGTAGATACATTTCTCTGAAGGCTACTTCTGAAGGCTACTTCTTCTGTTATCTCTGTAGCCTGTGAATATTGACATCCAGATTGAGTTTAAACAAGAACTTTTATAATTTATTCATAGAAGATACTGTTTTCTATAATAATTTCAAAAATATCAGTCATAAACAAACTAAAAGACACTGCCATAATATTGAGCATACTTGCTTTGACACATAATAAGTAGAAGAATTGAACCAATAAAAAACTGACTTACAGTCCATACCTTTCCAGATTTTGGAAAGATAGCTTCCCACAAAGAGTTACTTCAAAAAACAGAAATAAAGACTTCTTTGAATGTTTAATGTTACTGATGCTTCCTTAATGTTCCATGTCTTCATAGTGCCTCTAGGAAGTAAAAAAAGAAAAAAAAGTCAGGACTTGCAATTAAGTGAGTATACTAAGTCAGTCATGAAGAAATGGAATTGATGGATGCACCAGCAAGCACGTCACCAGCAGCTCTTAATTATAATGGTACTTCACAATTTAGATTCCCAACCTTTACAAGTGATTTGAGACATTCTAATTTTGTTCTGCCTTGAAGCAGTTTCATTTTAGTCAATAAATTCCATGAGATTCCCTAATGTAGGGCTCAAATTGAATCTTAATTACCAGGCTGATCTAATAGCTGACAAAATTTCAACTTTTCTGAAGTGTCACATAGTATGTGAAACTCTGCTTTGAATTCTGCATGGTAAAAAATCCCTTAAAACTCAATTACAACTTGACTTTTGAATCACTTATCCTTTTGCTCTGGCACTACAATCATAAGTTTAGTGGTATATACTTAGTCACTGGGAAAGAATATTAAAATGCTGGTTTACTCAGTTATAGTCTGTCTCTCTTGTGCTGTTCATTCACTTTGTGGCTGTAAATGTTAACATGAATATTTATCAACTATGCTATGTGTTTTTTTCCAAAAACAACAAAATACTATATATGTTTTACAAAGAAGAATACTCCAATTACTGAATTCCTTTACCAATAGAACTGTACAAGGCAAATAACAGATTTCAAAGAGCATTACATTTAATGCAATGTAAAATGAATAAGCAGCATACTATTTAGCTAATTTTTCTATATATTAAGTTTAAATTATACAAGGTCTTGGTACGTTTTCTCCAATATTTAGGTGATAATCTCCTTTTTTTTTTTTCTTACCTCATGCCATACTAAAAATATTTTCTTGTTTCTTGTCAAGGATTTCATCATATCTAGTAGAGAGTCTACCTTTACTTTGCATTCCTTTATATTTGTTTCACTGGTCTTCAGATTTCTTTTTTGTTCATTCTAATTTCTGTAGCACTAAATTAACTCAAGATGAATAGTGACTGTTTTGTTAAAATTTTAGATAATTGTTAGTTTTCCTCCTTTAAAATTTTACCTGACTTGAGTATCTTGGGGACATCATTAACACCTAAGTAACTGTTCCTTCATCTCATTCTTTTAATTATTTCTTATTTATGATATGCTGTTTAAGCTTTTAGGAAATGTCATCTGCAGCTTTAGTTGTATTATCTAGAGAATTGTTGAAACATAAATATTTACTAAAAGACAATTGATGATAGCAACAAAATAAGCCACTCAATTTAATATAATAAAAGAAAGTTACTGTAGATCAAATTTGATGATTTTTGCTTTATGGAAGTTTAAAAATATGCTGGGTTTTAACTATGAAAAATAGCATTTTGAGTTTTTATCTAATACCTGCTGCTGTCATTAGCAGTTTTCACAACCTTTAGAAAGAAAACCAAAAACCCAAACCAACCCAAACTAATGCCCTGAATCTTTATTTACTTTGTAACTTCACTGTAGTTATTGTCCAATATAATAAATCTCTTTTTTTAAAATGAGTTAACATTTTGACCTTACTTATGTTGTTAACTTTTTGAAAATAAGGATATGATATGATCTGATATGATTTCCATTAGCTAAGTGTAGCCCTTAGCATTACACCCTTGAAGGTATCCCAGAGAACCACTATTCATTCTGTAAGCTGAGATACTGCTATCCCTTGTAGCTGTTTTCAGTCTGTGTGAGATTATCTGCATACATATGACCTAAATTAATTTTGACTGTGCCACTTTGGAGAGAGGTGGCCTTTAAAATGAACTGCTTGAGCATTTGAAAAATGGCTTACAGATTCAAGAACTACCATTTTGATTTGTCCCCTGCTATTCTCCAGAGATCTGAAGTGATCCTAGGTACTCTAAAGCATTTAAATTCAACCTTCTTAGCCAATTAGAGAAATAATTCCTCTGCTTGCTTTTATCTTAGTAATGCGTGTTGCTCTACAAAATTTTTCTCTGAACAACATGTCTTTCATTCTCTCTGATTCATGGTTGATACACCTATATTGTCAGTGCAGCTCACACACATTGAAATCCTGAACCTAATTCCACTGGGTATTAATAACAAAGCCTGAGAATGTTTGTATTATTGCAGAAGTTGCCCAGGTATCCAGTATGGGTAGAACCATGTGAACAAAATTATTTAGTTAATGACAAAGTCCAGCTTTTAGATAAACACCATAAATAATTTTAAAAACCTCTCTCAGTTGCTTTAAAGTTTTCTGATCTAATGATATTAGATATATGGATAATTTTGCTGTGTACTTTGACAAACACCTTCTCTTTTAAACAATAATTTATTTTCCTAGTACAGAACAGAGACTCCATGGCAACAAGACAGTTTGAAGTAGAAAAGATATAGGCAGAAAACAGAGATGGTCTGTTTTCGGAATTCTCAAAATTAATAGGTAAAAGCACAGCATGTGTAAAATAGGGTCTAAAGAATTTTACTTTGTTTAAAACAGCATGTAAACATGAAAGAAGTCCTTCAAATGTCAGTAGGTCGACTTACATTTGATGAAATATAAAGTCTTACAATTTAACTGTAAAGCTTTTATTACTGTTTTTTTAGGAAAACACAAAATATCTCTACCTGAATGTAAAACACTGGCTGAAATGACAGGATTGAAATCCCAATCTCACTGAAATCACAGATGCCTTTATTCACTGCTGTTCTCTGAGCACAAACATGACTTTCTGTTCTCTAAATACGCCTGAAGTCCCAGATGTTCAGCCTTCTCCAGGAGAGCTGGGCCCCATCACAGGTAACAGTGCTTGGGAAAACAAATGCCACCACTCCAAAGGTCCCACACATTTCCTCCTTCTTCTCCCCAGCTTCCTACACTGAGCATGATGCCATATGGTCTGGAATATCCCTTCGATTAGTTTTGGGTCTCCTGTCCTGGATGCCCCAGCCTCTCACACAACCCAACTTCCTCACCAGTGTGGCAGCGTGGAAAGCAGAAAGGACCTTGGCTCTGTGCAAGCCCTGCTCAGCAATAACAAAAGAATCTCTATACTGTTAACCTGATGCTCAGCACAAATCAAAACCACAGCCCATTCTAGCCATTGTGAAGAAAATTTACTCTGCACCAGCCCAAACCAGCACAGTGTGTCATTAACTCAATCTTAACCAGCTGAGCTTGCTTCGTATTGTACAGGCTATCAATGTTTCAAAAGTCAGATTTTAGTCAGATTCATCAGTCTAAATTTTGTACCAGGCATCATGAATTATGAAAGAGAAGTATGTCCCAATATTTGATATAGCATTTTTCTTTCTAAGTTTTATGGGAAATAATAAGGGGAAACAATTTCTAGAAAACAGTAAGAGGAACAAATATATATTTATATATACATACACACATGGATATCGCAACATATATGCATGTTGCTAGTTTTTTTTTTCTAAACAGAACATAATTAGTAAAACTTTTAATAATTATTGTTTGTAAAATTAAATTTTATCCTCATTGTGATGGGCTGACCCTAGCCAATTGCCAAGAAGTCACACAGCTCCTTGCTCACTGCATCATGTGGGACGTATGAGAAAATTTTGGAGTTGATACATTAATGCAAAGACAGTTAATGGATGAAGGAAAGTAAAAAAAAAAAAAAGGAAATGACAGGCAATTCTTCATTCTGATGCCCAGCCAGTCTCTGAGCAATGGCCACCTAGGGAGACAACACCCTGCTCCCCGCTTCCTCTTCTTTCTCTGCTTTAGGTTTTATTGCTGAGCATGGCATCATATCTTAGGGAACATATCTTCAGACAATTCATGTCACAGTCCCAGCTCTGTCCCCTCCTAACTTGCCCAGCCCCAGCCTTCTCTCTGAGAAAAACATAAATCCTTGAGCAAGAATAATGTAACAATAGGCAAAACATTAGTATGTTACCAACTTCCAATTTTATAGACACATGTCTAAAACCAGAGAACTATACAGACTTCCATGAAGCTAGCTCCATCCCAGCCAGATGCAGTACACTTAAAATTGTTTTCCTTTGAAAGCAAAAAGCAAATGGGCTAAAGAATGCTATTATAATTAAAGGATTAGTTTAGTTTTTCTCTTTTCGGTAATCTTGTTCCTATCTCTTCCATATCTTCAATAAGAAGGGGTTTTGGCAGTTATTTTAGTGATGATCTTTTGTTATAAAGAGTATGCAGCCTATATTTTTAGTCCAAATTTCATTTCTTAGATAACTGTTAAAAGCATGGTCACACCTTCATTTATTTATCCTTTTACATTATTTTCTCTACAACATATCCTCATAAAAAAACCTGAGAGAATCCTTATTGTGTTCTTAGAAATAATAAAATAGTTCAGAAATATATTTCAGCACCACAAGTGGGTGTTTCACTTCTGTACTCTGACTTAAAGGTGTCACATAGTCTATATCACTCTCAAGGAATGCAACTGAATCCAACACTCTTTCATATTAAATATTATTTCAAATGTTTTTTATTTTTATACCTGGAAGAACTGTAAACTAAAGGTCATTACTCTGGAAAGCTTTTACTATCGCATATGAAATGTGCAAAATAGCCGAAGAGCAGAGATGAATTGATAATTCCTAGGTTTTCTATAATACAAAAAGAAAAACTAAGAGAAACTTAATATTGTTTTATATATATGAATAAAAGAAAAATTACATTTAGAAAACATAAACCTTGTACAAACTAAATATGGGTTGACTGCTATGACTAATTTTATCAAAAAAAAACCCAACAAAAGCCAACGGAACAACAACAAAAAATCATGCCTGAAACATTTAAAATTGGATAGGTATCAGATTCCCAGGAAAAACTTGAGTAGTCAGCTCTCAGATCAGAGCAGGTTTCTCAGAGTTTTGTGCATCTGGGTCTTGATAACTTTCAAGAACAGAAACTGCAAGGAATCTTCCAGTGCTTGATTTTACCCATAGAGAATAGATTTTGGTTGAACTGACTCAAGCTTACCCCTTACCTGCTTTTCTCTTTCTTTTTGTTTCAGAAAAATGCATAAAATGACCATTAAATCTCTGGGTAATGAATTTTTCAGTGACACAATTAGTTTTACATGGGGAATTACTGCTTCTATACCCTTCCATGATCTTGTTTCTTCTAAGATAAAATGAAGCACAACACAATTCATAATAAAATGAGACCTTCATAAAAAATGCAATGAGATTATACGAACTATAAATGCATATAGCTGTCATCAGTTTATTAATACGATTAATAGGATTAATATAATTTTGAGGAGTGACTTTTGCTCCATATTAACATAATTTTCAATTTAGAGGTATAAAAAAATGGATGTCAACACGAGACTTACCTAAGGTGCAATTGTACTAGATGGTTATGTATTCACTTAATGAAGTAGTTGCCTAGGGAGATACATGTAGTGCCTTTTTTCTGATTTGGGGTAGTCTGCCTGGTCTCTCTGCCAGTACAGGAAAGGAACTTGCACAGATATTCAGCTGATAGATGACACGGTGACTGTAATTACTAGCAATTCACAAAATGTTGTGAGGAAATGATGAAGTAGAATATGGATCATTATTTCAAACTCTGAATATCAGAGTTGATTTTTCCTCATCTAAACTAATCAACAAATTTAAATCTAGACGTGAAAAAATAATTTATTCATCTTTCACAATTTTAAAAAATTCTTACCTTAAAAACATCTATTTTTTAAAATAAATTTTGTGTACTCTGGATAGAGTAGATAGAGCAATATTTATTCATTGTTGCTATCAGGAGCTTCTGATTCTTATGTCCACTTATATAGACCTCACTTTGCCTATACAGGCCTTATATGCCATGATAAGTCTCACCTGAAAATACCTTTTGCCTGGAAGCTCTGGAGTTTCTTTTAAGCTTAGGGACTGTACCTCTGTTGCCAAAATTGCCTGTGTTGTGAAAAGTCTTGCCTCTGGCTCATTTCACGGAGCAATCCTGCTCTTGCTGTTCCCTTTCAGTTAAGCAGAACCTCCCAACAGAGGACAATTAAGTGAAAGCATTTTAAAAGATTCAAAAAGAAAGAAAAAAAGAAAGGAGAGCTTATAAAATGTAAAAAAATGACCTTTGCATAAAAGAAGATCTTGAGACCAAAAATAGCAGACAGATTGCATGGGAGTTAGCTTTCAAGGGCTTAAAGATTTTGTTTCACTCATCCACACATAAGCATCTAACAACAGCTCAAATAATCCCAGACATCTAGAGCACTAGTGTAGGTATGAAAGATATGATACAGGATCTGTGATAGACTCTTACCTTCCAGAAGCAACAGGGGAACATAAAAAGTGTATCCTAGGACATATCAAGAACCTATGTACAGATGAGTATATGGACTCTTGGTGTACACCATCTAAGTGACTTCAAGTGAGTTAGCTGTGTCAACTCCCACACAGATGAGCTAATCAATACACTCAATTGACTCACCTCACCCTAAAATAAACAGCTCTTTTAAAATAAATGTGTAGCTTTCCATTGACTTCACTGGCTATGAGATCAATTCATTTGTCAAACAGAGGTTTGTAGTGTAATTTGAAACTCCCTTGGTTATCTGAGGAATCTGTGTGAGGCTTTCAGTATTGACAGTGTTCATGGACACCCATGCCCTTCTGAATCAACAGCTGAAGGAGACATAAGTAGGTATAGGAATTTGTGGAATGGAACTGTACTCCTATACTAAAAGAACTGAGTTGTCCCAGATCTTTACCAGTCATAATAGTAACTTGATGTCTTACACTGTGTGATACGTGTAGACACTACCTTAATGACCAACCTGACATCTGATTTCTGTTCTACAAAAGCATAGGCATCCCATATATCTTAAGGAATAGATGAGTGAACAGTGAGATGAATTGAGAACTGGCAGAATGGCAGGTCTCAGGAGGTTGTAATCAGTGTCACAGTGTTAGAGGCCTGTCACTAGTGGTGTCCAGTATCATTTGACTTATCCATAAATGACTTGGATGAAAGGATAGAGGCCTCCTCAGCAAGTTCACTGATGATACAAACCTGTGAGGAGTGGCCGACACCCCAGAGTGCTGTGCAGCTCTTCAGAGGGATATGAACATTTTTGATAGATGGGCAGAAAAGAATTGAAATTCAACAAAGGCAAATGAAGGTCCTGCACCTGGGGAAGAATAACTCCATGCACCAGCACAGGCTGGGGGCCAGCCTGCTGAAAAACAGCTCTGCTGAAAAGGACCTAGGGGTGCTGGTGGACAATAAGCTGTCCGTGAGGCAGCAGTGTGACTTTGTGGCCAAGAAGACCAACAGTGTCCTTGGGTAATTTAGGAAGAACTTTGTCAGCAGGTTAAGAGAGGTGATTCTGCCACTCTACTCAGCCCTAATGAGGCACATCTGGGGTGCTGTGCCAAATTCTGGGCTCCTCAGTACAAGAGAGACCTGGAGCTTCTGAAGTGGGTCCAGTGGAGGGCAACAAAGACAATTAAGGCACTGAAGCATCTCTCTTATGAGCATCTTTTCTTGAGGATAGGTTGAGGGAGCTGGGCCAATTCATTCTCAAGACATGAGAGTGCCAACATTGTGCAGGGACCTCACCAATGTCTGAATAAGTACCCAAAGGGACAGTGTCAAGGAGAAGGTTGGGATTGTCTTGGTGGTGGCAAGCAATAGGACAAGAGGCAGTGGGCAGAAGCTGGTGCAGAGGAACCTCCATCTGAGCACGAGGAAGAACTTTACTGTGTGAGTGACCACCCAGTGGAACAGATTGCCCAGAGGGGTTGGGGAGTCTCCCTCACAGGAGATGATTAGGGAGATTGGCTCAGATGACCTACTGTGGTCCCTTCCAACCTTACCATTCTGTCATTCTGTGATTTGCTCTATTTTAATCAAAAATATGATTTTAATCAAAAATGTGATTAAATATGATTCATATCACATGAAGTCCTCTCATGATATCTGAAATATCCTGGAGTATCTTACCTGGAATACAATCATCAGTCCAGAAGATTGATGATCTCTCTGAGGCCCAGTGTAATAGTGTACAGCCCCATGCAGACGCTGTAAATTGTTATGGAGGCTTTTGATAACTGTATCTACTTCTGTATCTTCATCTGCTGCAAAAGGAGTTTAGAGATAGCTTATTTGCATATACAAAGATTGTTGATACCTAAATTTATGTGTCTAAGTTTTAATCCCACCCTTGAAGTTTTATNAATTGTGGGTTATATTAGCAGTGTGAATATTCTCAGAGTTGTATCAATTGTTTCATTCTGCCACTAAGAAATGAAGAACGTTTCAGTGATTTTCTAGTAAAAAAACATTTTCTGTTGATCTCTTTTAGCTTCCACTGGTATTTCTCTGCCTTGGGTGCAACCTGTCAAGAGGAATTGCTTGATACACTTATTAATAGCACTAACAGTATGCCTAATGTGATACAATTAGCAGAATGTAGTAGTCTCACCCTGTGACTGCTTCAGGAAACTTGACATCGAATTGTAGCTCAGAACCTTAGAGGCTGTGTGAAACTTATTCAAAAGATATAATTAGAGGGTTTTGGTTTGAGGGGCGGGTTGGTTTGGTTTTATTTTTAGAACACTTAATTCTGTTCATTATTGGTGTCTTTTTCCCCCTTATATCAGAAATTTTGAAAACAGAAACCAAACCACAAAACAGAAGAAGGCAACTTATTTTCACAGAAATATAAAAATAACTAAAAATGTTTTTCAGATTTAAATCTTGCTTGATAATACTGGCTTTTACACACACTCTTGAAACGTATTTACACTGGATAGGGCAAAGATATAATTGTAGCTATAGAAAATGAATAGAAATAATGACTTTCTTAGCAAAGATCTTGACATTGTATTTCCTGCCCGTAACCATTTAGAGACAAATGCATGTCATCTCAGATGATACTTGAAAATGTTTTATGGAGTAGGAAACATAGTTTATCTACAGTAATGATTAATAACAAAGTTTCCATAAAGCAATAATGAAATCTGAAAAGTATGAGGCAGGGTATGAAAATGGGTAAGTGCATGGGTCAGAAACAAAGTGATTGGTAAAGCTTTATAACTTATTTTCCTATGCAGGCAAGTTCACACTGAAATCAACAGAAAAACCTTTGCTTCAGTAATGGGCACACAACTGGAGAATAGGTGAGTGGCTTGTCCATGATCTGTTAGATTTTCAACAGACTAGACTAGAAAACACCACTATAAAAGACTGTGGTCCAGGAGGAATCTTTGCTGTTTGTATCTGACATTTAAATGCCAGCTGTCCACAGCTCCCTATTTAATACAAAATGATGGAGAGTGAGACAGTGAAAAAAAGTAGTGAAAGAAGCAACTGTAGTGGGAATTGGATACAAGCTGTTCAGATGCTGTTTGCTCTGGAACTTGGCACTATCTTGGTTTTGTGAAGATTCATTTCTCCACTAAATTAAGCATAACCTGGAGAGCTAGAGTCGTTTTATCTAAAGCCCANCTGCACTTTCCTTCTTTGAGGGAAAATAGGTGACTTGTAGCTAAAAGTATGCTAGTCCTACAGTAACATGAATTTTGTGGACATCATATATTCTATTCTATTCTATTCTATTCTATTCTATTCTATTCTATTCTATTCTATTTATTATATTATATTTTCCTCCTTACTGTCTAGTAGAGAGTTTTTTCCCTTTTGGACCTACAAAGAGTATATTACATGTATTATGAACCTGAACCATTGTAATGGACTAGCCTCAGACATCAAAATATTAGTAGTAGTAGTAGTGTACTTGTTATTATTATTATTATTATTATTATTATTATTATTATTATTATTATTATTATTA